>OY720429.1:10330114-10930114 GCA_963082735.1 Pocota personata | reverse complement strand
TCGCTCTCACCCCACAGACTGACTAACAGTCAGACTGACTGACACTGATAGATGAACAAAAACTGATTAGAAGAATGACAGATAGACCTGATCATCATCAGAAGCAATAACAGTATACACAAGCTCACATGCTGAGTGTAATTTTTCGGTAGCTCTAGACATTCGGGCGGTTGTGTCGGACTGTTTTTCTTGTGAAATCGATAAGATAAGGTCGAATATTAGGTCGCAGATACTTTATTATGAGCAATAGAATTAGAACTAACTACCTCCCACCATCGCCCTTAACTACGAGTACTACGAGAATTTACATTCATCAGCTACTGATTGATCTCTGACATGACTATAAAGAATGTGTCAAACTATGGATATAAATTTAACATCATATTGTCGAGCTATACCATTCCAAGGTAATAAATCTTAGCAACCTAATAGTGCTACACATACCTACTAGCACTATCCCACACACAGCCAGACTTAAATGGGGAGAGCTTCATAAATCTCAGCTAATCCGCTCCCGTGCATTGTTGTTTTGGTTGACAAAATGTTTTCTTGTCTTGGGATAACGATCGTTGGAGTTGATTAAGTATAGTGAAGGGGGCGGTGTTAGGGACAGTGTGGGAGGCTGGCAGCTATTAAAAGCAAAAGAAATAAATAACTATTTATTGGCCTGATGCGGTTTCTCATTGAATACTATCCAGCAGAGACAGGCAAATAATATTCAAAGAATTATGCTAAGACAGAATAAAAACATACAGCAAAGTTACAATCCGTCCAGAACGGATCGTATGATACCCTATCACCCATCTTTTAACTTATCCCTAATAAAGTGAGCGTGGCGTTGCGAAATTTCTAAAACAGATGCAATGATATCTTTCTGTACTGAGGATATTTCTGCTATTTTGAAGAAATTTTATCACAAAACTTTTGCTACAACATTTGCTTAGCAGAAAGTGGGCGTGGCTCCCAAAATTTGTAACCAAAGTTAATAGATTCTGATGAAATATTCACAATAAGACTTAACCATCACAGTAAATAGCTTTGAAAAAGCAATCAAATTTTTTTTAAGAACACACCCTTAAAAAGTGGGCGTGGTCATGCACAATGTGTGAACAAAAAGTAGAAAAGATCAAAGTTGATGTAGATTTTTTTGGTAAGAAAAATATTAAGAAAAACACAATTTTTTTTATAAAATGGATGGACTTCAAATATTCCTACGCATGCACTGCTACGGATTCTAAAAAGCTTATGTCACAAATTTCATGTTCCTAGCCAAAAATTTAAGGCCGAAAATGTGGCGACATACTGACAAACGAACGGACGGACATGGCTATCGCTTTGTTGCAAATTGTTTGATGGAGATTCGAAGGCGATCCAATTGAAGTCGCCAAACAATGCAAATACCCCGGAGTACCTAAAGAAAGCTTAAGGAATCTCAGAGATCCATCAATTTAACATAGAAAGAATGTGTCCTCAATAAAAAACATCAGTCTCGCTGCGAAATATCGTATTTTGGATCCGTTATGCTGTACGCCTCACAGGGATTGGGGATACATCCTTAGTAGCTCCTGCGGTTCTTTCTCAAACCAATGCTTCGCCTTCCAATGACCACATCAATTTATATGTTACATGTATATACAGAACAACCACCTAACCACTCTTAAAATGCATTTCGACTACATCTTAAGGGTCTTTAACATGAAACACACCCGACTACCAAGAATCATGGTAAATTTCAATTGCGCTCAACAGAAAAGTATCATGTTGCCAAAAATGGAAAGAATTAGCTGACAAAAACCCTTCGGTGATTCAGAAAGCTGAATGGGAAGATTCACGACACTTATGTGGACGAAGTACGAGCATCAATACACAGAAAACTCTATTCGCACGTGAAAGGTGAAATTTTGCCACTGAATTTTATACCTCATGGAACGGATTTGCCAGTCCACTGCAATCATTGCTTATCAGCATGAGAAAATATTACCCATAGGAGTTTACCCAATACTAAGTGCGTTACGCTAAGAAAAAAACCCGATCTCAGCGGAAGAAGTACGGGATCTATAGAATGGTAGCAACTGGGTGTCTTTATACAAATACATTAAAGTTGCCTTGCACTATCGCGGACAAATTATGGAAGAAGCCTTTTAAGCTATATATATTTTTAAATTAAAATGTGTATGGTCAAATAGGACTTAGATGTTAAAGTAGCTTAAGTATAACCTAGCGCCATCTATAATTAAGTAGAATAAGTTAAAAGTACGGCCATGTTCTATTTGCATGGCCATGTGGTTATAATATATTTCCGGAAGAGGAGTCACTTTTGGAGTGACAGCGAAGACGAGAGGAGCAATAAATGGTATCGACTAGTAAAAATTAAATCGACGTTTATTTTTAAAATCCGATAATGTTTACAAATGTAAATATATAAATAGGTAGATACTATATTTTTAAGCAATAACCTTAATTATAAAAAGTGTCTTCCTGGCAGATGGCTTTTGACATGATTTGTCAAAGAACTGTGAAAATATTTTCAAGTGTATTAATAAGTAAAGGAGTGCGATAAATGTAAGTCCAGCTGTCAAATTTGGCAGATGTACAGAGTGTCCGGTGGCAGATTTAAAAAAAAAACAAAAAAACTATGAAATATATTGTTTTATTACTTAGTTTAACAGAGTAATAAGAGAAAGAATGCGGATTCTATTTTTTGAAAATGATATTGTCCAAATGACGTTGCACACACTGTTGGAATCGAACCACCGTGTTTCGTGCCACGTGCTGCAGCATGCTTGACTGGATGTTGTGAATTCTAATGGGCCAAGTGTAAATTTAATTCCTTCGTGGATGCAAAGGTTCCGCGAAAATTCTTCAGCTTTGAATACCCTCAGCCAGGGCCCAACAGAACATCAGGGACCACCGAAAACATTCGGGAAAATCCAAGAATCTCAGTGCGGAAAAGAGCGGCTGCTTTGGGACGCCTAAAAACTATCGTTCATGAAATTCTACTGAAAGACTTAAAATTTCACTCTTTTAGGATTCAATTGGTGCAAGAACTTAAGGAAAATGACTTTAGTTTACGCAAAAACTTTTGTGAAACAATCTTGGACAGATTTCGCACTGTGAATTACATCTTCTGGAGCGACGAGGCCCACTTCCACATCAATGGGCACATAAATAAGCTAAACTGTCGCTCCGGGGTTCCACAAAAACGTAATTCGCGACTTAAACACCAACAGCCTTTACATTGCCCAAGAGTTAGTGTTTGGTGTGCCTTCTAGACGAACGAAATCATCGGGCCCTTGTTTTTTTTGGAAATTCCAGAGAACAAGCGATAAATGTGATTATTTTTTAAATGTGATATTTTTTTACACACGTGGTTTCAAGAAGGCTACAACTGTATACACGAAAACTAATCAGCGCTTTGGGGACGTCCCGTGGCCACCGAGGTGTACAGACTTAACCTCCATGGATTTTTCTCTATGGGGGCACATCAAAAGTAAAGTCTACCCTAATAACCCGCGGTCTATCATGGAGCTGAAGGAAAATATCCGCCGTGAAATTCACGACATTCAGCCAAGCATGCTGCACGGCTGACTGTTTAAAAATATAAATCTGACACCGGACACCCTGTACATGGCATTTTTGTTCAATATATTAGGTGCGCAAGTAAGTTCTCTAAGTTTTTTTGAAGGAAATGCAACTTTATTGTGAAAAAATGGTTACAACTGAATCATTCAAAGTATTGCCCATCGCTAGCTACAACTTTTTCCCATCTTTCTGGCAGAGCTCGAATACCGTTACTGTAAAAGTATTCATCTTTTGAAGCTATCAAAGAATCAAGGCATTTTTTTATGTTTTCATATGAACGGAATTACTGATCAGTCAGACCATCTGCCATCGAACGGAACAAGTAATAATTGGATGGCGCAATATCTGGGGAAAATAGCGAGTGGGGTAGGACTTCCCATTTCAGCTTTTCCAGGTAGGATTTAATAAGTTTGGCAACGTGAAGCCGAGCGTTGTCATGCTGTAGAATCACTTTTTCGTGCCTCTGAGCGTATTGTGGCTATTTTTCATGCAGTGTTCGGCTCAATCGCATCATTTGAAGTCGATACCGTTCCCCAGTGATGGTTTCGTTGGGTTTCAACAGTTCTTAATAAATGGCACCGACCTGGTCCCACCAAATACACAGCATAATCTTCGCAGCGTGAATATTCGGCCGAGCCGACGACGTATAAGCATGACCGGGCAGTCCCCATGACTTTCTTTTCTTTGGGTTGCTGTAGTGAATCCATTTTTCATCACCCGTCACGATGCGATAAAGAAAACCCTTCCTTTTTTGCCTCTGGGGCAGTTGTTCACAGGCGAAAAAACGACGCTCAACGTCCCTTGGCTTCAAATCATAAGGAACCCAAGTTCCTTGTTTTTGAATCATTTCAAACGCATACAATCGCTTGGAAATTGTTTGATGGGTAACTCTTAATGCTGAAGCAAACTGTTCTTGCGTTTGGCACGGATCCTCATCGAGCAATGCCTCCAATTCAGCGTCTTCGAAGGATTTTGGTCTTCCTTCACGCGGACGGTCGTCAACATCGAAATCATCGTCTTTGAAGCGACAGAACCAATCATGGCAGGTTGTTTCACTTAGAGCAGCATCTCCGTAAACTTTTTGGAGCTCTCGATGAAAGAAGAAAATCAACCCTAAATGACGATTATTTTGCACAAAATCAGACATTTTCACACAACTAAAAGTATATGACGACAAAACAAAATCACTAATGTGTCAAAACAGTTTGTTTACCATATGTCTAAGCTCGGTTCATGACGTTTTGGATATGTCAAAATAGAGAACTTAGTTGCGCACCTAATACTGTGGTAAATCATCATAAAAAGACTCACCCCTCAACAACGCTTACGTTTCGTGGAAATTTATTTCCTAAATTCGTATTCTGTTCGCTAAACTTATAGAGCGCTTCATCTATTTTTTGGTGCGCATAATCATTTGTCTGAGCAAGCTATCCTTGAACCGTAGATAAATTTACATTCATGTATACGCTGTTAGATAATGCCCATCCAGTACAAGTCTATTACATCCAGAAAAATACACAGTTTGATGCGGTTTACATGCTGGTGACATCATCAATGAATGAGGTCCGAGCTCACGTTGAGGTCGCGAATTGGACCTGTCAATTGGCTTCCGAGATCATTCTATTTGACACCCCTTCACTATTTTCTTTGGGGCCACCTGAAGGCATTGGTTAATGCCCATAAACTAGCAACTACGAGTATTGACCCCTTGGAAGACAATATTGTGATTCACGATGTACAGGCCGATTTACACGAAAAAGTGATCAAAAATTGAACTGACAGGATGACCTTTGTAAAACACAGTCGAGGTGGTCATACTCGTATGCCATAAATTATATTCAAATATTAAATGACAAAAATTTCAATTCAAAGTTCTCACACTCAAAAAAAAAAAAAAAAACACCCTTTATAATGAATTGCATCAAATCAAAGCTAATCTATAAACAAATTCTGTATCAAAATTAATATACCCTGCAGAAGGTATAAAAAAAATTTATGAAAAAAAGTTGTCGGCTGCCGAAACCCGGGATTGAACCGGGGACCTTTAGATCTTCAGTCTAACGCTCTCCCAACTGAGCTATTTCGGCAGATATCAATATTGTGTCAAAGCTAATACTTATACTGCAGAAGCTTTAACTCATACCTGGAAAAAAGCTTTTCCGCTGTCATTTTATTTGGACTTAATAAATAAACTTATTTTTAGATTGCAAAAAGTAGATGTAAATCAATTAAAATTTATTGTTCCAAATAAGCTATTATATGTGTTGAAGCAGTTAGAGGAGAAAAAAATGATTAAAAATTCCGCAAAGCAAGAAAAGAATATTGGTCAACTAATTTTTACGGTGAGGTGATAACCCGTACAAGCTCAAAAACAATTATAGGTTTATTTGCGATGAGATAAAATCATAGAGACAACACTAGATAAGCCTTGTGAATCATTTTAAGTCATTTGAATCAATCAGCAAAAGGTTGGTATTCTACTGTATTAGAAATAGTTTTTAATATGAAGTGGCTTAATATGGTTTGTAAAGGGTGTTTGTTAAAATAAAAGACACACAAGTTGAGCAAATGAGCCAGTGTTTTTTGTATCCGATAGATAATTTTGTAGCATTAATGATGGTATTAATAATTTCGGGCATAGGGCCACCAATAGAGCGTCTCAGGAACTGTATCCTGGAGCTCCAATTTTCGACCACTTTTTCGAGCATTTGAGGCCGTATCTCAAGGCTGGAATCGTTGTTGGCTTATCCGCATAGAACAACGACTTCAAATACCCCCGCAGAAAATAGTCCAGCGGCATCAAATCACACGATCTTGGAGCCCAACCACAGGTCCATTTCTGGAGATAATCTTGTCATCGAACACTTCCTTCAATAACTCGTTGGTTTCGCCGACAATATGGCAGACTATGCTCACACGCTTTTGGAAACAAAAAAAAAAATCGTTGATCATGGCTCTGTTCCGGGCGCCATTGACGGTGACATTTCGATTTTCTTAATTTTTTAATAAGTATGGCCAGATGATGGCGTCAGTCCATAACCGCACCAAACAGTGCATTTTCAGGGTTGCATCTGTTCTTGGAGTCCAAAAGAGTAAATATTGTGCGAAATTTGTCAATTATTTTGCGAATAGCTGACTCAATTCGATCGATTTGTTTATCGTAAAATTAGCGTAGCGCTCTATAAACATTTTTTTACTGAACGCTGATGATTGAAATAAATTTCCACAATTTGTAAACGCTGCTCGGACGTAAGTGCATTTATGCATTTGTATGATAATTTGCCAAACAATACTGAATAAAAAGATGGGGTCAGCTGTCAGATTAACTATCAGCTGTCTGCGTGTTGCCATATAGAAAAAAAACCTCTTAAAAAAACGCCTTTTACAATTCGTAGTTAGTATTGCTGATCGATTAGAAATGTTTTCAATCGAGAACTGTGTAATAAAATTCTTCTATTAACATTCGAGTAAACTCTCAGAAAGTTTTAGCGATGAATTTCAATAAAAATGATAAACCGAATAAGCTAGGCCCTTGGCTAACGGTCTCTTATTGCACACTCTAAGTTGGCTTAGATCGCCTTTCACTTGTACGTGCCACCTACGGCGAGGCCTTTCCCTACTGCGTTGATGTACATTCGCTCTACATTGGATCTTCTCCTTCAGATCCTTTCAACGCAAACGGCACCGAATATATTACGCTCGAAACTAATAAGGATATCTTCATCTGCCTTAGATAACGCGTCGTGTTTCAGACTGTAATGCAAATAGATTTGCCGAAAAAATGGTCCAAGAACCTGAAGTCTTACCTAACGATAGCTTATCGATGGCTTATGTTTGGCACTAAATTATTAAGGTCTGCCTAATCTTCGCAAAAAGCGCGGATAGCACGGGCCAAGTTTTCTTGTATTAAATTTCTGTACTATTCAGCCTATCAAACATTTATGCAGTGAAGTGATTCTCAGAAAGCAAGAGCCAAGTTTCAGTGAAAGCAATACTTATGTCGTACTGTAGTGATGTGGAAAAGCGTAACAATTGGAGAAGTTTGAGAAATTTGAGAGAAATTAATTTACGTATTCAATTTGGACTTGCAGTTTAAAATTAATAAATTTCAACTCATTTAAATTTCTTGAATAATTTTGTTTGGGATGTTGCCATAAACTCCGAAATCACGATAACTATATCACTGTCTGATATTATGCAGCCGGTTAAAATGTCTCCTATAATATTATGTGGAAACGTCCTGTTGGAACCACATGTGTTGTGAGCTCAATCGATCCAATTCGGGCACTAAGAAGTTTTGCAACATGTCACGATAGCGATCATCAGTAATTGTTACAGCTTTACCTCTTACGTCTTCAACAAAATGTGGTGATGCCGCCGATCCAAATGCCCCACCATACAATAACTCTACGAGGGAAATTGTCTGTGCCCTAATGGCGGATATTCATGATGATTTTTTCCCACAATTCGGGTCATAAATATGGAGCTCCATTCAACTCCACTCTCCCCGGCGCATATGAACATTTGTCATTAACTCTTGAGTCAATTGAATTTGAAAATAGAAATCTTTTTTGATTATTTTAAACAAATTTGCCGGAGACATTCCAAATTTTTGTGCGCGGCGTTTAACGGAGGTGCCCGAACTTTCATCAATATTGTCTGTCGTATATACGCTACGAACTCGGTCAGACTTCACCCTACCTGCTAGTGTATAGAAAGTTTCAAAATTATTCATTCATGTGTTCACAATTGAACGATTATTTAGATAAAATGTCTCGCAATATCACTTTATTTTCCAAATTTCTTATATTTTCAGAGCCAAAATGCCATTGGTGCTCACCGAAGCTTCCCCCGAACATCATTTTCTTGCACTGGTCGCCCCTCCGGTTATTATGCCGACATCGAGACCGGTTGTCAAGTCTATCATATGTGCGATGGCCTTGGCCGTCAATTTAGTTACTCATGCCCGAATACAACGTTATTCCAGCAACGGATGCTAATTTGCGATCACTGGTATATGGTTAATTGTTCAAAAGCGGAAATGGATTATGCGGCGAATTTACTAATCGGTAAGCCTATAATTATGCAATGATTTTGAATTAAATTTATTTTCAACTTTATATATAAAACTGTTGCATATTTTTTGGAATTTTCGCAGGCCAAAGAGACAAACCGTTTGTACCCGATGGGGAGAATCATCTACGAACACCCCGACCCGATTTACTCGATCGACCATACGCTCCGGATTATTCTGGGGAGTCATTTAGAAATCAATACAAGGTGAGTTCAAAATCACACTTTAACATAACTTTTCTGATCGAATTCGTTTCTAGCAACTACCCTCCATTCAAAATCTCATTACGGACCCCAATCAACGAAAGAACGCGGACAAACCGTTGACTCAGAATCACCCGTCACCCACACCGACCCGTTGGAAGATTTCTCAACCAAGTCGTGAAATTTTACCACCAGCTCCACCAGCACCAACACGAAGACCTACTGTGGTTGTTACAACTAAAGCAATTCCTGCACCTCAACTTCAGCTTACAACGGCGTATTTTAATAAAGTTACAACTCCAACGCCATTCGTTAACCGACGAATTGACAGCTCGGACGAGAATTCGGACCTAGGGACTGCTCACAGCACTCGATACAATACTACAGGAGATAATTCAGCGGAAGATCGACAGGCTAAAAAGTCTACAAAGGCACCAGCAGTCAAGACACCTTCTCGCATCTACGAGCCACCATTTTTGTATCCCGTCTATAATAAAGATGAGACACCATCTACCGAAACACCCCTACAGTCTTCAACAGCAGCACCATTTACAGTAGCCTTCATCAAGTCAACAACAACGTCCACCACTACCACAACCCGGGCTCCAACGAGACCGACAACTGTTGCAGGAAAACCATTCGCACCGTCTGCTGTAGAATCTACATCGCCGACATTCACCATAGTCCCGGCGGAACCAAAACCAACTCAATCGACAGACACAGCCTTGGACTACAGCATTCCAGCAAAGGGTGCCAAATCATTCCCACTCCCATCCCCCTTCTCAACACCAAAGCTCACTGCTAACACTGTTAAAACTCCATCGAGAGATCTCCTTCCGCCTCTATCCGACTTAATTCTGCACGATACTGCCACAACTCAAGGTCCCCCAATCTACTACGAATGGAAGATCCCCTCAAATGGCCTAGAACCTCCAAAATTCGATCCCCCAATCGGAGTTGACGGCCGCGAAGAACAAGATGCCCCAATTTCGTACTCCTCCGATCAATCCAACTCAGCTAGTGCAACAACCACCAAATCAACAAATACACAACAGTACGCCAACAATCCCTTCCTCTCGAATAAAACTCAGAGGTCCATCGATTCGTCCACTTCTAGAACGCCCACATCTCGCTCCATCAAAGACCTGGCATCTCCCGGAACAGATGAGAACAAAATCTCACCCACTCTACCAACAGAACAGGATATACAGCAGTTGCGCAAAGACCTCTCAGTACCAGACTATCTCTTTCCGCTCGAAAATGTTGGACGAACCGGCTACGAGCATTCGGACACATTTAACTCATTCCAACTGAAAATCCCCCAGCGACGAGCTGACGAGGAAACACCCTCCACCGAACGATGGTACGGTGAAAATCCCAAGTGCCCCGAGTGCCATCCGAGTTTTGTGAAGCCCGGCACATGTGAACCCTGCCTAAGGAGATAAAAGTCCCTATCATGACAACTAAGCAATTAACTTTAAGTACCTATTAAAACGAAGGTGACGAAAACTTAGAATTAAATTTAAATTTTGTACATAAATCTGAGAGTGCTAACCATAATCGCATACATTTACACACACACAAACACAGCGATCCTCATTTATAAGTATCTTAACGAATATTTACGCATCCACTCATACCTCCATAAGTTCCGAATAAAAAAAAAAAAAAAAGCTACAAAATAATGCAACATAGATGCAGAAGAGGACATTTTCTTAATTTTTATAAATTCACTTTTTTTTTTTATTATTTTTTGTTTGTGTTTTATTTTAGTTTGACATTTTTTTTAGCTAGTTTGTCCTCTACGAAGGAACTGCGCCAACTGATTGTGTACTATTATTATCTACACGAAGTTTTTTCTTTTCTATTATTTTTTTTGTTAATAAAATGAGAAAAAATTATTTTATTGTGTTTAATTTTGGTCAGAATATACGTAGTCAAGTTATGAATACCGGTTCACGCATTTTTTTGTGATAAAATATGCATTTTTTGATCTTGTTCTCTGTAAAACTTTAAAAGATTATTTAGGAATCAATATTTGAACAATTTATTCGAAATGGCCGCTATTTGCATTTATGCAGGCTTTGAGTTACTCTGGACACTCATCGATCGCAGCATGTACACTGCGGGCCAAAAGTTTGAGGCCTACTTATACAACTGACTTCATTCATGCATGGAGATAGAATTTTATGAATTACTAGCTAACCCGGCGAACTTCGTACAGCCTCAGAATCAATAAATGTTTTATTAACTTATTAAAGTCGAAGGCGAAGTCAGAGTTACTGATTTATGATTACCAAAAGAAAATGAACGTTTACTCTCTCGAGCAGAAATTACCTTGAATGTCGGATTGAATCCGCGTTCTTCGATAATGTCTGCTCCAAATGAAGTTATTTGAAAACATCCGTTGTATCTTTGAGTGTTCGATAGAAAATGTCGTGATTCTGGTGTTTCGCCAAGAAGCAATGAATGCAATGGCTCAGGTAGCGGAGGCAATAATTGCAATTTCACCTTGCCACTAAAACAGCACAATCCAGGCGTTTCTCCATTGGCCAATTCGAATGAAAGGATGCGAGCTGTAGTCAATTGTGCAATCGTATTGAAAAGCTACTCGATTCAAATCAACACTTGAAGCATTTCTTCTTGCGCGTCGAAGATTAGCACGTTGTTGATCTGTGCGATAAGCTCGACGATTTCTTATCGCCAACTGAGCCATTTGACGTACTGCCTCTTTTTGTTCTTGTGTTTGTGATACACGAAGTCGGCCCATACTAATGCGGCGCTCTTCTTGTGCAATTTCTTCTTCATCTGCTGTGGATTGATTCGCAATATTCCGAAGTCTAATTGCATTATGCCTTCGTTGTGAAAGATTATTTATCTTCTGGCTCGCGGCATTGTAAATAACACATAATGAAGCAATTATTGATGCGCGTACAATGACAAATGTGATAACCTCACAAAGTGAACATCTTCGAAGGCAACTTACCGTTTAAAAATCACGATCGAAAATACATTTCCTGGAAAATCAAACACGCAGTCCAAAATTACCGATTAGATTGATTGTCGATGAGCACACAATGACAAACTACATAACCTTTCATAATGTGCACTTCATCAAACTGAACTCACCTCTTTGAAATCACTTTTCGCTGATGAATTTCAGAAAAAGCTTTTGAAGAGAATTAATTGAATCGAATTCAAATGTAATAACCGTCGAAAACTTAATGAAAATTGCTGAAAACTCGAAAAAAAAATTGCTGATAAATCGCGGCGCACGTCTGCACAGCTAGCTCAATGGTAAGCAATGAAAGGACCGCGCAACTGAATCAGCTGTCAAAGGATAATGCACACAACGCCATCTACTGGCATTACTGGAACCAGCATACAACGCCATGTTCATTTCTGTTTCTGTCATGTATCAGAGATGGCGTTGTATGCGGATTTATGCGGAAACTTCTCGAGATCGAGACGAACAAAAAAAAATCATCGAAATCAGTCAATCCGTTCTCGAGATATAATCAAAAAAGCCGTTTCAATTTTCTTCACAATTTTTTTTTTTTCGTAAATTTTTCCGATGTTTTAGTAGTTATTCTGCTATTCGGTCCAAAATTTGTTGACCTGGATTGCAAGGGTCTTACATAAAAGCCACACTTTGAAGTCATAAGAATTTATGTGAGTTACGTCTTGAGTAAACAACTTAAAAATGGGAATCGAGAAACGATCAGCAATCATCACCCTTCTTAAGCAAGGCAAATCGCAGTGGAAAGATGCTCCGCAGTTGAGGGTATCAAGGTGCTGCGTTCAACGTACCATTGAACGACACGCTCAAACCGGAAATCTTAAGGATAAACGACAGTCAAGACGGTCTAGAGCTACATCTAAATACGAGGATCGTCTAATAGTCACAACAAGCAAACGAAGTAGACGAAAAATAGCTTTACTTCACTTTATTCTTTATCCCATACTTCTTACAAACAGTACACATATGTGATTATTGACCTGTGAAGCCTGCTTGTCTGCAGGAGGTTGTATATAATTTCTTTTTTTTTCTATTATTCTATCATCAAATATGCACATGTGTTGAACTGATGGCTCATTGGTACCCGGAAATTCATATTATTATAGTACTCCAGTGCAGCACTCATCTCAAAGATCTGTATCACTTTCAGAACTTTTACTTCATTTATTGCTGTGATTCTTTTCGATAGAAATTTTAGTCGCTCTACCTTGGATGTTTTGCAGCTTCTCGATGAGCTTGACTCGAAAAGAGCGTGATACACTTGTTTTTGCACATGAATCGGTGATTTGTGTTGCAAGCAAGCCAACGCAAACAGGGAACTCCTCAACTTGTTTCGCAAATCATTAATATGAGGTTCCCATAGGAAATGGCCATCAATGGTGATTCCTAGATATTTGTATGCTATCACAATCTCTATTATTTTGCCGTTGGACGGATTGGTACAATTGAAACGTTTTAGGTTAATTTGTGACGCTGGAAACTGTGGACTTCTAATATGCATGAGCTTCGCTTTCGACTCGTTGATTACTAGACCATTGTCATGGCACCATTTTCCTTCTTCTTCAATTTCGGTCTGTATCATCCCTGCCGCTTCTTCTGTGGACTTGTGACATACAACATCATCTGTGTCATCTGCATAAGCGAACGCATCTCTTCTTGAAACATCTGAGCATTTCATTTGCATATAATATAAAAAGTAAAGGGCCAACTGTTGACCCCTGCGGAACTCCATATTGCACTCAGTATTCTCTGCTGCAACAATCTTCGATCTTTACATGAAAGGTTCTCGCTCAGAGGTAGTCTCTTATCCAGTCCGCCAGCTTCCCCCTGATGACAACTCTTTGTATAACGTCGATGAGTCTATTGTAATCCAGAGTATTGAAAGCTTTGTTGAAATTCAGAAATAATACTAAAGCGTGATGGCGTTTGCTGGGGCTGGTGTTGGTTAGTGCTTCTCTTCTATTGGAACCCGTATTGGTTTCAATTACGCGCGGAAAAAAATGAAACACGGAATAAACAGCTGTCCTTGACAACGGTCAAACTAAGATTAACACATGCTGGACATGTTCGAAAATGGGCCAAAAAGCATAAAGACTGAACGGAAGACGATTTCAAATAGAGGTGTTGTGGGACGAACTAGATAAAAGGGTCTGCGATCGATACCCATAATCAGAATGTGCGTTGCGGAATATTCTATTGAATTGCTGGAATAATATACCACAGGCAACAGTACAAAAACTGATAGCTAGAATGCCAAAAATTGTTGAATGCCCGTTCATTTTATATGATCATTATTCTAGTAAAGGGTTTTCTTCGATGGTAGATTTTGTTTTTTTACGAGCAGCGAGGGCGCCTCAAACTTTTGGCCAGCAATGTACCTACCAGTGGCGTGGCGTCCATACAAGCCGATTCCTTCCGGCTTCCCTTTTCAAATATCAAAAATTTTTATTTTGCCACTTGCCAACCATCACATTCAATTATTTGTTCATCAAACCATTTTTCATAACTTTATACACGCTCTAAGATGAAATGCTGCGACCACTTCGGGTGTTTATTCATTTTTGCTCGCACACATAGGCGAGACAAGTATGAACTCCTCTAGCGAGAGAGCATGCAATGAATTTTTTTTTGAGAAGCCGTTCATTTTCCGGCTTATGCATTCATTTCTTCACAGTACGAACTTTCAACTCTATTCCTTTCTGGCATATAGTAGATGTTTATTTGCGATTTCTTTGACTAACATACATTCGCTTATGAGGAAAATAACCCGCGATTTCTCGGCTTTTGTGGATAACATTGGTGGAGGAGAAAGGTTTTACTTCGAGGGAGTTTTTTTTTTTTATTGTAGGCAACAAAATAAGCCGACGAAAATCGGGTTATTGGGTGATGTAGTGGTTCGAACGGCGCTTGTGGTTTTTCTTACTTGTTGGGTATTTTTTTTTTTGCAAATTTGAAATGACAGTTACAAATCGGTTGTGTAATTGTGCGTGTTTTATTGAAAATTCGGATTCAAATTTTTATGATTTTTGTGACTGCTAATTATTAGGAAATTTTAAAAATTTAGCAATTACATATTGGTAGTGTTAAGTTAGTGTTTTAAATTATTAAATTATTGTAAAATAGTGAGTGAGCTAAGTGAATAGTTATTAGCTATATACGAAGTAAGTAATTATAAATCTACTCAAGAGGTGCCCCATTGAAAATTTTAATTATTCTTAGACAAGATGTATCTAGTTAATTTTGAGTGTTGTTTAACTGATTTTCTTCTAAAAGAAACCCACGAGTTCAGTAAGCTTTCTTTTTTGTAAAAAAGAAAAGTTATAGAACTAGGTCGCTCGACACCATCAATGAAAATTGATTATACGCGAAAGGATGGGTATCAGAAACATTTTCATGAGTCTTTTTACAAAAAGAATCCGTGGCTGACTGGCAGTTGCAAATTAAATAGAATGTTTTGTTTTCCTTGTCTTCTTTTTTCTAATTCTCCTAGTGTTTGGAGTCACACAGGTTTCTTTGATATAAACAATTTTATTAATTCTTGCAAAAAAACATATTCAAACGGTAAAGCATACACGCAGCTGCTTGCATTTGCATGAATTTGGCGAATACCGCATAGAGACTTCTTTAGGGAATTCTTACGAGGCTCATAATAGAAAAGTTGATCGCAATCGCGATTTAATGAAGCGTTTCATAGACACTGTAGTTCTTCTAGGAAAACAAGAGCTGGCATTCCGGGGTATCAGAAATTCGATGGCAATATCATTCGCGTATAGTGAACGTCTTATTCAATTGCAGAGAAGACATAGAGCTAGCGAAGCAAGAGATCGAGGGTTTTGAGTCATGGATTCATTCTGAATTTTTAAACCCATTTATCTCAATCTATGAGAGCGTGAGTAACTGCTCAGAACCTCCACGCAAACGCCGACTACTTAATATTGATTCAAAAACAGATTATAGCCGAATTTTTGTAGCAATTATAGATAATGTTACAAGTCAGATTAAGAATAGGTATAGTTCATTTAGTTCATATATTTGCAAGCTCTAACATTGTGTGAAATCTTTTTAACCCTGCCTTTGACTGTGGCCTCTGTCGAAAGATCTTTTTCGACTTTAGAAATAGTCCACACTTAAGAAATTCCCACAAAGAAAAACGACTCTCAGACTTGGCACTTTCATCTATCGAAAAGCACCTTCTTTTAGAAATTAAAGTATAACAAAGGTGGCTTGAATTTCATATCTTAAGTCTGTGTTTCTAATAAGCACCAAAATGGTAAGTTGAATAAAACATTTTACTTCAACTTTTTTCGGCTTCCCTCTCTTGAAATTTCACCCCACGCCACTGGTACCTACATATGCAGTTCTTGGCGTTGTTGTGGTTTCCTTACATAAAACAGACCAACCTACTAAGCTACATAGTTATAGAAGTACAGTCAGCAACGTAATCCGGGCTTTGCACGGTGGATCGCTGCATACTCACATTTAGAAAAGCAAAATGCCATGCGAACGTAAGTATTTCTAAATATAGTTTAACGTGGATAAAATTAAAGATTACTCCACCAGGAATCGAAAATGTAGATACACGTTCTTTTCTTTACAGATCTTGATATCATTACATTTTGTTTTACATTGCAAATAGACGTGTTCGTAAATTAACAAATAGATGGTTCAACTTACTCCATTCGTTTGTTTCGGCATTATACTCTTCGAATGAATCCGAGATATGGACATCTGTTTTGCAAGCTATAAGACAGTTATTCCAAGCAGTACAAGTATAAATACCCGGTAAACGCAATGAACTCATCTTCGTCCAGGTATCCGTTGAAGGATTGTATCCCTCAACAGTTTTACTGCGTGCCCCATTATAAGTTCCTCCCACCGCATATAAATGCCCGCTGACTCCAACGAAAGCAAAATCTTTCGATTTCTCATTCTTATATGCTTTTCGATTCCATTCATTTGTACTGGGATCATAACATTCCATGTAAAGAGTCTTCGCCAATAGCGTGCAAAAGTCCACCTAAAGCGGTTGCCTTGATATTGCCACGTGATGAAAGCAAAGGCGCCATGTTTTGCCATTCGCATGTGGAAGTCACATTTCTCCACCAAGCAATTGTTCATGTCAAATCGATCACCAATGATATACAAGTCCCCATTTAATTCCACCAATTCAGGAAAAAACCGTGCTGATAGCATGGGAGGTAAATCAGTCCACTCCTTTGTTTGGAGGTCTAAACAATCAACGCTCCCTGATGGAATACCATTAATTGCACCAGCAAATATCAGTCTTTTCTTTATGGCAGTCATTTTGAAAGTACTTCTGCACTTTGATCGTCGCGGTATGTCAACGAATGACCGAGTGTGCGACTCTGAATTAAAAGTCCAAATCTTAAGATCAGCGGTGTATAACCCAGTTATACAAACCAATTTTTGCTTTAATATCCTTGGTTTAGCATTTTCTATTTGAAATTGTGAACGACTTTCAGGTGACGAGTGCCATTTAAGCCAACTGCAGATCAACTCATGACACTCAATGGTTTTGCATACTGAATCTCTGTCGTCGGTAATAAATTTAAGGACTCAACAATGTGAAACGAATATGCGAAAGAAGATTTACAATTAGTTTCTCACGGTTCGTCTTGTGATATTCAACCCATGCCACCAGACTGAGGAAGACCGTTTCCTCCGAGTACACAGATATCATCACTGGAAATAAGATTACTAAACTGCTCTACGTTTAGCTGGAAGAACTCGTTCTCCTGGCAAACCATTTCAAAGTGCGAATACACAAATCTAATAGAAATCCCATAGAGCGAAGGGTACATGTGTTGCTCTGCAAAGAATGCAACACCCAAGCAACTGCTAGCATCGATCTGTTCTGCCACGAAATCCAAGCAGGCTTCGATCGAAGTATTCATTTGGAACAACCTCGCTGCTAGTAACACACTTTCGACAGCTTCACTACGAAGTTCAATTGTAGCCGTGTACATAAAGTAGACTATCAATGCTAGGATTGGACCCTTAATATCCCTAACTTCGACCTCTGTTTCTGCTTCCTTTACGTCACTGCGAAACATTGCCTCGAAATAGCCACTCGCTGTGGAAAGGACAATCCGATGAGCGTGTACTTTAGCATGATCAATTTGAGCGATCAAAACAATATCACACCCTTTTTCCTCGCAGGCCTGCAGTTTCTCCAAAATACTGTCTACATGATCAGTACATTTCATTTTGGCTTGACATGTTGACATGAGTTCTGGAAAGTGCAAATGTTATCTTTATCAGTAAATACTTAAAAGATTCAATAATTCTACCACCACTATCTGCAAACACCTAACTCAAAACATGTCACAACGAAACAACACATTTCGTATCGATACAGCACAAGTGCACTATCAATGGGCGAGTTAAGTTGGTTAAAGCGCTTCATTATTTCTTAAGCGATTGCTTACTGAACACAATTTTTTTTTCCATAGCTATTTGGCATTTTTTTTTATCTCAAATTAATAGTGCGATATTTTCAGTTTGTTTTTGTAAACAAATGATCAATGGGTATTCAAGAAAATTTATAAAACTGATCAGCGCGAAGCGGATAATAGAACTTATTGCTAGACCTGTTCAATTCCCATTTTAATTTCCAAATCATTTTTTAGAACTGGCCACGAACAGTACTGCCGTTGTTCAATTTTCATTTGGAGCATAAACATAGTAGTAAACAATATGTATTCCGTAGATGCGGTAAATATGTTAAATTAGATGTTGTCAAAAAGGAAACAGCGAGGAATGCAGTGAGCCACTCCTTGACAATGAAGAAAATTACGAAAGGAATGCAAAATTCAAACTTTTCAGTTCCCTATGATCAGCTATTAGAGGCTGATTTGTTCAATATTTGTATTTTCATGTGTACTTCAATCCCATAGTAGAACTGACAGTTTGACACCCTACATTATTTTAGCCCTTACTTTATGTAAAAATTAATACGGCAACAGACTTTTTCCGGCTTAACTTTTGTATACATTCCTATTGTCGCTCAAGATGTCACTTGAATGAACTTATTTTCGGGTTATACGAATATAAGAACATGTGTATATCTTTTATTGCTTCCTAACAGAACCATACACTCTTTGCAGAATGTTCTGAAGAAATTGATAGAATCTATTCAACATTCAACAAAAACGGTTTAGGTCAGAATTTTTTGTTTCAACAGAATAATTAAATTCCAATATTTTCTGCACCAATAATTTCGTTTTGCCCTTTTTGACTCAAAGTATTCACTTTAAAAATGCATGGAATTAAACGATATTGAATTCGAAGACCAAATATATTTCAGGTTTCGGATATTATCACAGAGCTTCCTACTTCATACTTTCGGTATATCATCAGAAATACAAAGAACAACAAATCAATAAAACATAATAAATCGCTTCTCGCAGATAATTTGCGCATTCAAAATTACAGTTGACAGCTGATTTAGAATATTCTAACTTCTTAAGACATTTTCTGTCTTAACTTTGAGAGTGGTTGCGACCACTCATAAGTCTTAAGACCGTTTACAAAGCGGAATTATTATTGGTTGATGAATAAGTTAATGAAGCTTATAGTTTTAGATTGTTCGGTTAATACTGGCCTTAAGCCCAGTACGCTGCTAAAGTGAAAGTAGAAACACAACGTGGCGCTCGCGCGTTTACAGAATGAGTAGAGACAATGGGATCTTATGGGTAACACCAAATGTGACCTCAGGCGTTTGGTCGGTTTTTGATTGTAAATATCGTCGAAATAGAGCTACTCTCTACTATTGTCGCGCATTTTGACAGCTCACAGATGATTTGGATTGACATTATTCTTTGATTTGTTCGATTTCGAAGCCAAAAATTCCGTTCAGCTTCTCACTGTTCAGTACGCAGTTTACGATGAAACGGTTTCCTTAGTTTTCGTAGGGAATTAATTGTTTTAGATATTAACTTAAAGCGAAATGTTGACGTTTCTTCTTATTTTTAAGTTCTACTTCCATGTATTATTATATATATATTATAAAAAACTGTAATTTTACAACAGTTGTGATAATCTCCACAATTCGTTACCGTTTCGTTTGAGATTTGGATACCGCGTGAAAATTTATTTTCGTTCTTGTTTCGCAACACATAAAAATCTCGAGAAGTTCTAGAACAGTTCTTATCCGTTGTGTTCTCGATTCATTCAACGTACTGTAATATTCTTGGTGAGGTTCGTAATAATAAAACTACCTTCTGTGTATTTTGGAACTACTCGTATTTATTTAGTACAAAAAAATACTAAAAAAAAAAATACTTGTGGTTGACTTCCCAATAATTAGATCACTTTATTCCACCAATTATTCGCGTAATAGCTCTTTTCACTTTTATTGACTGTTCACAAATCCACAATATTGCTTATTCTCACTTCTCTTGACCGCTTCCACACTGCACAAAAGTCACTGTGAAACTGTTTGTCGTGTCCAGGTCAGGTGGTTGGTGTATTTACACCAGATACAAGAACTTCTGGAACATTTCCGAACACAGTTGTGGAACGTGGAATGTGGAGCAAATGATATACATGATGGCAGTTTTGACAGATGGCAGTGTTGCCACACCATGCTCGTTGGGAATGCGGTGGTAAAAGTACTTTCTTTGGATGCTACAGTTCATAACAGCAAACATTAATACGAGATAAAGAGGTCTGCATTTATTCAAGATATGCATATGAGATGCGAATGAGATATACCAAAGAAAGGGGTTTGAAGAAAATCACTCGAGATATGGCCTTGTATTCTGAGTGAGAGAAGTGAGTAATGAAATGAAATAAGAGAAGAAATATTGTGAAATGTCTAGCGCACTTCTCCAATGCAGTCACAAGAGAAAGAGAACACAACACAAACATACACAATGTACAAGTAGTTTATGGTTTTCGTTACACATATGCATACACACGCGCCACAGATATGCCCGATTCACAATGCAGCGTGATAGCGAAACGAGTCTAGCGCGAGTTGTCAAAAAATATATCTAGCAATACACAAATATATCTAGCAAATATATCTAGCAATACACAATGATGCGAGACTCTTTCTATCGCAACGCATTCTTTTCAGAAAATTGAAAAACTCTGGCGACGAGATTGCCTGCTGATGCGACTTTGTTATGTAGCCAGAAAGAGAAAGATGGTGTGTTGCCGTTGTTACTTTTTCACTTTAACACAGATAATACATGCTCGCTTCATTGTGAACTGGGAAACGATTTTATGAGGACGAGGATTTGTCGCCTCGCCCTAGTCTCGCTCTCACGCTGCATTGTGAATCGGGCAATAATGCGTCCATTGGCATAAGGCATTGTAAAATATGAAGAGTAAGTAAATGAGAGAGAAGTAGGAAAATAGAAATCGAAATCATTTGAATGATTTTCGTGCGAAGAATCGAGATATCTCCAGACATTTTCATAATCGATTCTTTCATTCAAAAGCGTCCATCACTAGTGAATGGGTGCACTTTCTGAATGTTGCCCTTAGAGTGGTGGAAAATAAATATCAGTTGTATTTTAGTAATAATCATTTATATTTTATTTAATTTAATAGAGCAACTAAATGCATCTAAGCGTACTATTGAGGTGGAGATTTTTCGTTGTGATTTCTGCCTCAATAATTGAACTTATGTATGTGACAGTCGTCCTATCCCTGAGAAATGAAATCAATGACATCTGACAGCTCTTTCGTGTTCAAAAAATTGACAGAAACGCATAATGATTCGACTGACGCTTGAACAGCGTTGGGAAATATTGAAAACTTATTTGAATTTCGGTCGAAATAATGCACCAACCGTGCTCGCTGTACACGAGTTTGTAAAGAAAGTTCATGAGATTGGTGCTACTCACAATGTGCACTGGTAAAATTAAAATAAATTATAAATTAACTTAAGAAAATATTTTTGAGAATAAATGAAAAGAAAGTATTTTATTTTAATATTAAGGTATTTAAATTTTTTTATTAGCTAAATTATTTTGAATAATTTAATTGCATTAAAAAACAAATATTTTACAATATTCCTTTTGTTTTTATTTAATATTTTTTATTTTTTTTTTTTATTTTTAACCCTTCTGTTACCTTATGGTCATTTCGTGACCCAAACCAACATTAAATGCAAATTTTCGTGACGTAAAATTATTTAATTTTGAATGTCTTTCTGCATGAATTTGCAAATATTAAAAAAAAGGAGATTTCACTTCCGCAGGGTGATTCCACTTCAGACGATCAAACTTTGGGATGTGTGATTAATAGGTAAGGTATGCAATACTGTTTATAAAAGCCTTTACTTTTATGAGCAAAAGGATTTCAGGGTAATTCCGAAAAAATAAAGTAACTTTGTTCTTCATGGTTAGTATATACTCGTATACATGCATATATATTCGTATATACATATATATTTACTAGCAACAAAACTATTTCAAAATATGATCATTTTGTATTACTAACACACACACGTATCCATGAAATCCTGCGACAATCGCACAAAGTAACATGATCTACGGAATCCATGTAACGCTAGTTACGTTTGTTTTGAATTTTTAAAAACGAATTTTAATGCTTACAGTATAGTAAATGTTAATGATTAGCACTAATTAGTATTCTACCCTCTTGTTTTATAATTTTAATTTCTCAATTGTTTTCTTCTAAACAAATTTTGAAACTTATTCTTTAAGATTGAGAGTACCTTGTCGACTGATGTAACATGAGTTACCAGAAGCATTAACCCAGAAAACATTAAGTATGAAATGAATAAACACAGTTTTGTTTACTTTTACTAAATTAATCCGCTTATATATAAAGCAAATTGTTGCCATACTTTATATTATAATATATAAGACATTTAGGAAAAGATTTATTTCTAGTTTTGAAGTAAATAAAGTGTAACATGTGTTACCCTTCATAAAATGTTCACATTTTTCATGTTTTTCTTTTGGAATTTTTCATTAATATACAAATATCATCTTAAGTTCTCGGTATGGTTTTTATTGAATCGTTGATATAATAATCACCAAAAATATTATGAATCTATCTACAACCGTTTCTAAGATAGAAGATATACTCGAAAATACACCACCAATGGTTCTTAATGCATTTCCGAGCTAAAGGGGTCTGAACTATTCGTTAAGTAATTACATTTGGGGTTCCCCCTCAGAAAAAATTGTAGATAAGAACATACTGACTTCAGAGATTTTAATGGGAACCATTCAAAAAAAAACATATCGAAAATTTGAGATAATTTATTAGTTAAAACTTTTGAAAAAAAAAAGCATTTAAAATGTGAAAATTTTATAAAAATTTAAATTTGAAGCCCTCTGGCCAATAGAAATGTAAGTTTTTATTAATAGTTTTGCATATCGCTAAATATGATAATTTAATTGACTTTTCAAGCATACCTCATAACTTTAAGTAAGTTAAAGTTGTAATTGTGGTTGGACCTATGTATGGCCTATCACTTTCGGAAGTTTGATCGTCCGAAGTGGAATCATCCTGTATCTGCAACAGTTTTTGGTCGTAAGGTGTCATCACAATACTATAGGGGTCCCCTTAAGTTCCTTTAATTATTTGCATGACCAAACAGCCATCAGATGAGACATTTTAAAATAATGAATTCCTTTTTTTAGAAAATTGTATTGTTATGGGTACTTTGATTATCAGTGAGCGTAGAGCTTTCTAATACTCTGAATCAATTTGTTCGATGGAGCATATTTATGGATTCGCTCAAACGTGAAACCAGTCGATGACCAGTGGATGCTGCCGTTACCAAAAAATATTCAGGATAAGGTATGTGAAGTATTAGTGCTGGTTCAGATAAGTTAGTTAACGCGCTGTTCATACAAATTTAAAGTCGAGTCTGAACCATTATGCTACGAAATAGAAACGTTTTCGAAATAATCGAGAATTTGTTCTTCATAACCGATAGCTTCAACGATCATGTGTGATTTACTAACTACTTGAACAGTAGCACTCGATACTCGTACTCCACTACCACAAGAAATCTATGGTAAAAGTATGACCTTTGTCCTATTCACATCCGGGAAGACGGACTATGTCCATACAGGATCATTTCATGACTTAAAGAGTATTACATGTGAATTTTTTTCTTCAGGGTAACAGAAGGGTTAAGATTAACTAGTATTCATCAAAATTTATAATACATGTTCTTGAATAGAAATTCGGTTCAAAATGATAGACGCTTGGATACCATACAGAACTATTTGCCTGGGTACAACTTGCTTCAATATTATCTGTGGTGGGGGGATATACTACTTTTGAAAGAAATGTAAGAAGTTCTGAGGATTTTTGTCGTTGAGCACGAACCATGATAGTGTGTGGGTATTGGAGATTAACTTGGGATATGACAGCTGAACGATAGATGCAGTTAAAGTAGCGATTTGTTAGATGACCATCGAGGTAGATCTGGAAATGAGTGATAGAAATTTATTTAAAAGTGTAGATTAGTTAGTGATTTAAATTTTCAAGTTTGGGAAAAGAAGAATAAAACATATCAGAAGAAAAACGAGAATCTTTTGACTGATGGCCAGTTTGCTGTTTAACGACGAATTCTATCCAGCATCAAGGTAGGTAGTGAAAAGATTGTTTTCAAAATGTTCCAGTGGATTTTACACTAATAATCCAGTACAATGGTTCTTACTGTGAAAACATAAATGCAGAAATCGATTCCAGTATTCAAAACTAAAAAAAAGCTACGACTAGGAGGAACGGAGTATAAGTAGCCAACTTCTTCGTTGAGTCTAGCAATTTTTAGAGAGTCTGACCGTAGTCCTCTAATCAACTAGTACGTATATAGTTCTTTAATACTTTGGAGTGCCAGCACACACACTTCTTCCATTTGAGTACCAAAGGTTTGCTTTAATGTGTTTAAACTACATTAAAGGTGGAAGGCCCTACGAAAATAGTTCTTGCTTTTCTTAACTCTAAAACCAAGAATGTGAAATTGCTGAATCATTACAATAAAAGTCTAAGAGGTGCAAAATTGTGTGGGAATTTTTTTCAAACGCTCTTATCCTTAAAAGAAATACATTTTCAGTATTCAAACTACTTTCATAAGGATCAGCGTTATATATAGTATCAATAAAAGCCAAGGGAAATTTTTGATCCCAAAGGGAAATTTTTAGGGAAATTTTCTGGAAACATGTAAAACCACCAGTTTCACCGAAAATGTATTCGAATATTAAAATAGTTATATAGGCAAACTGCTTTAAATCATAGCGAAGCGATTGAAGTGATGAAGTGTCCAATCCTATTAACAATCAAACTTTACCTCATATCCCGAAATACTGGCGTAGTCATCAACTTTCCACTTAACAAAAAGCGAATTGGCACCCAATTCCTGAACCTTTTCAATGGTAACAGGATAACTTAAGTTATTCGAAAGTTTCTGCCATTCTGCCCAACTTTCCGTTGTAAGAGACAGTTTTGCAAAATTTTCCATCCTGCTTGAATTTTCGCGAACCTGCTTCTTGTTCTAAATTGGAGAAGGCTTAAAAATTTATCTAGAAAAAACGAATTCATTTCATACCGTTTCCTGTTGCTGTCTTTCCCTTGCCTGCTGACAATGCCGACAAGTTGTACAACAACATTTTTGATCTTCATCATCGAATTCTGAAACTGATTTTTCGATTTGATCGTCTAGGAGTAGAAACTGTGCTGAATGGGAGATTGTTACTTTTTCATTACAAGCATTAGTTGCAGATGATGCTAGGCTGTGGTTAGTAGCCATATTCTCAGGTGGGGTGACTTCTAGAGATGAGACATTTGGGGTGATGCGCTCAGTTTCTTTTAAAGCTGATTCTTCGATTTGATCGTCAATGACTAGAATCTGTGCCGAATGGGAGATTGTTCCTTTTTCATTACAAGCATTAGTTGCAGATGATGCTAGGCTGTGGTTAGTAGTCATATTCTCAGGTTGGGGGACTTCTAGAGATGAGACATGTGGGGTGATGCGGTCAGTTTCTCTTAAATCTGATTCTGCGATTTGATCGTCAATGACTAGGATCTGTGGCGGCTTGGGGATTGTTAGTTCTTTAGTACAAGGATTAGTTACAGATGATGCTAGGCTGTGGTTAATAGTCACATTCTCAGGTGGGGGAACTTTTACAGTTGAAGAATGTGGAGTTAAGCGCTCAGTTTGTTTTAAATCTGATTCTTTGATTTGATCGTCAATGACTACAAACTGTACCGAATGGGAGATTGATAGTTTTTCATTACAAGGATTAGTTACAGATGATGCTAGGCTTTCGTTAGTATCCATATTTTTTGGTGGAGAGACTTTTGTAGATAATATATGTGGAGTGAAGTTCGCAGTTTCTTCCGAACCTAATTTTTTGATTTCATCGTCAAGGACTAGCATCTGCGGTAAATAGGAGGTTATTAGTCCTTCATTACAAGGATTAGTTACAGATGATGCTAGGCTGTCGTTACTATCCATATTCTTTGGTGGAGAGATTTTTGTAGATATTATACTCGTATGTGGAGTGCAGCTCTCAGTTTCTTCCGAACCTAATTTTTTGATTACATCGTCAAGGACTAATTCAGCGTCTCTCTTTCTATAACAAGTTTCGATGTAAGGCTTTTTCTCTTCATCTATACAAGGACATCGTTTTGGAGGCATGATTTCACTTACTTGAACTTTTCTAGACACGCATTGTTTACGCTCTAAACATACAGCTTTTAGGTTGGGTTTTCTGTCTTCTACAAGAACGTCTTCTATGTTAACTTGAGTTTCTTTACATATTCCAGGCTCCCGAGAGACGAATTCACATTCACTTTTGACAGTGACTCGAGACTTCCAATCAAAGTCTTCATCAGTTGCCAAAAGATCCATGTCGACTGGGATTAGTCTCCGTGTTGTCATTTCAAAGCCTACGTCCCTTACTGGCGGTTCCATCACATACATATTTGTATCGATGAAATGAGGTGTATCTGGCCAGTCATATGACCCAAAAATCGGCGCTACACTTTCGTGTTGCATTGGAGCAACAATTAGGTTGAATGGAGGCGCAGGTTGGATGTGTATCTGTTGAGTGGTAGATGGTGGTGGTGATATTGATCGTGGTGGTGATGGAAGACCATAAAACTCCTCGTCCCTTTCAATTTGCTTTGGAAATTCAAAGTTTCCAGCTGCAAGTGAGGGTGAACACAACTGTTGTTCTTTTATGCTCTGCAAAACATCGTAAATATTTTCCAATAGTGGGAGAACTTTATCATCTATGGATTCCTTAGGCACTTCAGGAAAGGAAGAAGTCTGAGACCCCGTCGAACTGAGCTTAACTGAACTTGGCTCCTTTTCGATACAGTTTTCTTTTTTTTGCTGTATCTGTTCTGATTCAGGTGGTGGTTTGCTTTGTATTTCTTCTTTTTGATTATATACGTTACAATTATCATCACCACATGGACAACGATTATCATATGTGCGCTGAAGTGGTTTCGGCACTTCTTTTTGTTGACAAGAGACTCCTGGCATTGAAATGGGTTTCTTAGAAACTGCTTCGTCTTCCATAGGTGCAGCTTCTTCACATTTATGAGGGCATTCGTCTCCTTCATCACATATGGATGCAAATGACCCTTTGGCGTGGTTATATTTCGTTGAAAAGGATACTTTTACGGTTGAATCAAGTTTGGTTGTGTGTTTAGAAGGTTGCTCATTTAAGCAAAAATATGAACCACTTGGGGTAAGATACTGATCCTGATCATCATCGTCGTCATTATTTTGGGCTAATTGTTGTTTCTGTTCGTTTTTAGCTGGTTGTCGTCCTGGGGCGGTATATGCTTCATTATTTGATTGGCAACGATCATTTCCAGTTGCATCTGTTCGACATAAAAGAAGAAAACAAATTTATAAAAATATACGACGCTGCTGGGGACGAGAGGAATAAAAGATAGAGAACCAAGAGCTGAGAGTATAATACAAATGAATTCAGACAAGTCTTTTCACTGTCGGCGTATATGTCGGTCCAATATCGGTTCATTCTACTACAGGGAATGATTTTTTACTGTCAAGTAGCTTCAATGATGAAAGCCAGCACAATCGCAATGGAAGAATGCCGCGGATTTTTAATAGACGTTCTAGAGCATTCGTTTAGTCTGTCTTCATCCTGGAGGGTCATGCCTTCAACGATTATTTTCAAACCTTGACTGAGAACGAAGGAAGTTCAGGTCCACAAAAGTCCTCTTCCATACCTTGATTAGCAAGTTACGACCTGTGACCCAAATAAGGCATAGTCAGCTTAACCTTGGGACTGAATTCAGACTGCTTTTATATTCTCGAGCCATTTTGGATGTAATTAAAGTACTGAAGAAGGCATTAAGGCTGTTGCTATATATGCAGATACTAAGTCCCTACAATTTATTCCGTAAGAAACCTTGCATGTTTGCCTAACGAGAAGTGAAGTCTACTATTGTTGCCTTGCATGAAGACTGGATTTACACTGCGGTTGTAAGACCCATTTTGACCTATGGTTCGATTGTCTGGTGGTAAGCGCTCGAGAAGAAATACCAACTTGAAAGCGTTACAAAGATTCAACGGGCAGGCTGTCTGGGGCTGACGGGATCGGGATCTGTTTCGAAAATGAACTAGCCATCTTTACTGATGGATCCGAAATGACTGCCGGTACTGGTGCCGGCGTCTACTGTGAGTCTCGAAACATCGCTCGTTTAGACTTAAGGATGGTTGAAGTTTCTTCCAAACCAAAATTTGCTGCAATAAAACAAGCTGTGGATATGATTATTAAGGAAGATATTTCAGCGCAAATAATCAGCATCTATGTTGACAGCCAATCGGCCATTAAGGCGTTAGAGTCAACATCACTAAGATCCAAGCTCGTAACTCAACGCCCAACACGGTGACCCTGTGCTGGGTACTGTGTTGCATGGATATCTCCGGTAATGAAAAAGCGGACGAGCTAGCCAGAGTAGGTTCACTTATTAGCCCTTTGCGAGCCCTTTCCGAGGCTAGTGTACCGGTTAGCATCCTATACAGGGAGATAGACATCGAGTCTAAAGAAGAAGCCAATGAACGCTGGTGTCGATTAGATACATGCGCCACAGCCAAATCATTATGGCCAGTCTACGACAAAAAGAGATCTATCAATCTTATAGAACTTCGTCGAAGGGATATCCGCATAGCTGTTGGTGTCGTGACAGGATACTGTGTGATAGGCAATCACGCAGCACGGCTAGGGATACCTCATAATGACTGCTGTAGAAGCTGCAGGGACGTAGAGGAAATAGAATCCGTTCATCATCTCCTATGTGACTGTCCAGCTCTGGCCAACAAAAGAAGCCTTGCCTTTGGCAGATACTTCTTTTCAGAGCTGGATGAGCAAGGTAGCATTGAGCTAAAAAAAACTCTTCAGATTCATATATTTATCTGTGTGGTTTAGCCTAGCGGTCGAAGATCGTAACTTTTAGGTTCTCAAGGTTCTAAATATTGGGCACATGGATTCATAGTGGTCCAAGTGAGCTGTTGACAACCCTGTCAATAAGGGCACCCAGTTACCTAACCTAACCTACATGAAGACACCTGTATTACACCGCTGACTGGTTTTGGAGCCATCCTTGAAAATTCGACTACAACTCCGTCCTGGCTCAGATTTCGGCCAAAATAAAGACGATATATGCATAAAGATAAGTCTGAAGATAAGTGTCGCACAATGTTATCGAAGCTTCAGTGAGGGCTGTACTAAAAGACATTTAGTTTAAGATGAAAGATTGAGTCTATAGTGCTGCCTATGATATAAATATCAATACATAAATAAGATTTATTTGATATTCAGATAATGACGTCTTTAAGCACAAACTGAGTTAGACCGATCATCTTCCTCTTTCCCGCAAAGAGAACGACATCAGTTTTGAAAGGATTAACCAAAAACCCATTCATAATGCACATATTCCCTTTTGAATGAATGCAACAGTAACTGCAGTTTTTCGGACAAACTATATCCTGGTTCGCATTAAAACGGAGCAATCATTGCAGATGCACGGCAAACAAATTTTAAGTTTTTCTGTTGACTTAATGTTTGGTGCCGGATCTGGTACTAATACTTTTCGGCAATATGCTCCAAATAGGAACGGTAATGAAGTGCCAGTTCAGTTCTAATTAGTCTAATAGTATCCTTTAGTTAAATTGTTCCCATTGTTATGCTATTGGTTCGAAAGTAACTTTCATTCTATAACTCCAACCAACATGATCCATTTCATCCATATGATCCACTTAATCTATAAGATCCACATGATACACTTGATATATATGATACACCCGATCCATGTGACGTTTCTCAGCACTGCCCTTAACAGCGCCCTCAAAGGCTATGAATAGATTCTCAGCAATGTCTATTATATTTCGAAAGGCCAACCTTAAAGGCCAAATCGCGGATTTTCTGCAATAGGTTAGTCAGAGAGTTTGACTGTTTCAACTTACTTGGGTTCGGACTTGGGTAACCGTCTGGTAAGTCAAATATGTTGTTGGCATCATAGAACGTATCGCAATCAGTTGGGTAATTCGATGATGATGGCGGCAATGTTTTGCTGGATTTTAACATCGGACATTTACGACCGTCGGAAGGGCACGACCGTTTACTGGGCGTCATTTTTTGCAATTTTTTTCCGCGGGGAATTTTTCAATTATAAATGATTTACTTTCGCGTTAAATCGGAAAACCGAAAAAATGCGATAATGATACATACATACATATTATTTTATTTTTTTCAGCTTGTCAGACTTATTTCAAAAGTTGTCATAGATATTTTCGTCGGGTTTTTTTTTGTTTTTTTTCGAATATATGAATGAAGTCAACGCTTTGGGGCCTAGCTCCATATGATAGAATACTTTAAGAACTAATTGCCAGATGATCAAAAAATGTCCACCTAAAAAATTGGAAAACCCCTAGAATTGGTGATTTTTTGAAAGAAATCGTCGTTGGGATTAGAATGAAAATTCTAATTTTCCATTGAATTGTAAGGACACAGACCCCAGATATGAAATTTTAGAAAACTCTGTCTAGGCGGTTGACGATTAATCAACGTACTTCCTGTGGAAGCATCAGTAGACTTCGTCGGTCATCCTAGGAGAACACTTCTTCAATGACTTATATGAGCTAGTACGACACGTAACTATAAGTTGTTTATGTTTTGCCTACGATAAGACGAATTACCTATAAATAATTTGATATGAAAAATCTTGCAATAAGTATTTTGTCCACCTAAATTTGCCCCTAACGCTTGAAAAATCCCCCAAATCTGGGAGGAAAACTCCTAGCATGGCAACACTGCTTAACATTCACGTTTTGAAAACTATCTATACACATATGGATCGATATCTCCGAAGTATCTTTTACTTTTTAATCATTACCTACTTGCATTAGAAGAAAGTATCGGTACCAGCGTAGTTAGTATCGAAAATAAATGTTTTAGTCCACATAAACAATTCAGCACATGTCCCCACTAAGGCAATTTTTCATTGTTTCCGGCGGCAGCGGAAGAATTATCTAGACGTAGTCATCAATAAGAAAGGACGATCTATTTATAGCTCACCTTATTTGGATTACCTCGGTATATTCGAAGCTCAGATCATTAATGATTTTCAGGACTGAGTCAGGGTATTGAAAAAGATATGCCAATGCTACAAGGCACGAACAGGAGCCTGTTGGGATGAAGACAAACATTTAGTAGAGTCACAGTCGGTGCTGAAAATTGGGAAAGATCACTTCTGAAGACCGGTACCGCAGCCCTGTCATCACCGCCATGTGATGACCAAAACTTCGCTGTCAGGCAGAATGTTCCATCCAATTCGGACGATGACGAGAAGCAATTCCGTCCACCCGAGCAAAGTGAAGTGAAGATAGCAATATCTAAGTTTGAATTCAACAAGGCCGCTGGAGCCGATGGTGAGGATGATTTGGTACTGAGCATGCATATATCAACTCATCATGGTCGGGTGAAAAAAATGACGGATGAATGAACCGTCAGTATCGTTTGCCCAATCCTTATGAAAGGAGAGTGGTTGTATTACATGCCAAGGTTTTTTTTTTTTTATGGATACGCCAATGGATGTGGGAATCTTCTAAAGATACTAGTAGCCTACTAGTATGCACGATTCGCATACCCGATTACTCGATTCCAGGAATGCGTCTACGTACTATTCCACACCCAGCTCACTTCTACCACTCTCCCCGTTAGGTATTACTTCGCGGGGCTGGTTAGCAATTCATGCTATGCTTCTTGTCTTGCTGCTTCTGCTCTCCTTGCTTTCTCAATTATACGAAGCTCTTTTTGCACATCCGGTACGAGTGCGCAATTTTCTATCCAGTTCTCCTCTGATCGCAACATGTGGTCTATAAGGAGCGGTGGACTCGGCAAATTATTTCTCCATTCTGCAAAGCGACTGCAATGGAACACTGTGCCTTCTTCTTGATCTTGACAATCTGGACAGAAAGGTGAGCTATCGTGCCCAAATCTGTGTAAATACTTCCGATAGCCACCGTTACCCGATAGGAACTTTGTAAGGTGGTAGTTGCAGTCCCCATGCATTCATCATATACAAGCCTCGATGGTGGGTATCAGCTTGTAGGTCCATTTGCCTTTTGTACTATTTTCCTACCTAGCTTGCCACATAGCTATTGATATTGCCTTCTCTCCCTCTTTCATTTTCTTGACAATTCTTCTTGTCAATGCTTCTCCTTTCGTATATCCTTACCATCTCATTTGCGAGGATGTCGATAGGTATCATTCCAGCTATGACACAGGCTGCTTCGTCCGATATTGTTCGGAAACCGTTGATTGTTCTTATCGCGCAGAGCCTGTGTGTTGCCGACAATTTTCTCCATGTCTTCATCGTCGCTAACGCTGCCGGCCAAACCGGGGCAGCATACAGGATAACCGAGCTGACGACTGTGGATAGTAAAATCCATCTAGCGTACCCAGGTCCTCCGATGTTTGGTACTATTCGAGGGAGGGCCGCCTGCAGTAGGGAAGCTCGAGTATTCTATGTGGGCTTTGAACTTCAATCTACTATCAAGCATTACTCCTAAATATTTAACTGCTTCTTTTGATCTTATAGTCTGGCTGCCAACTCGAATATTCGCATATTCAGTTTTATTCGCTTCAGTTTTGCGATAATTCTAGACCGGCGGATACTAGCCAGTCTTTGATTTTTGCCATTGCTTCGTTTGTGGCTGACTCTATTTCGTGGATGTGTTTGGCCACGTTAACTACGGCGATGTCATTAGCGAACCCGAATATCCTAACTCCTTGTGGCAGTGTTAGGCGCAGGACTCCGTCGTACATAATATTCTATAGAAGAGGGCCTAGTATCGCTCCTTGTGGAACTCCCACAGTGACGTTGTAGTACTTTACCTCCTCGTCAGTTTGGTACCTCAACTTCCTGTTTGTGAAGTAATTTGTGATTATCCTCAACAGGTAGTATCGAGTATCCATTCTCGCCAGCGATCTCCTTATATACGACCAATCTGCAGAGTTAAAGGCATTTTTAATGTCCAGAGTCACTACTGCACAGTATTACAGTAGATATATTCGGCGGCTAGTTTCCTTTTGGTAGCAGCACCAAATGTTGGAGCTTCCATGGATCAGGAAAAACTTCTTCGTCTAGACACTTTTGCATCGTCGTTATAAAGATATCGCGCCTCCTTTGAATAGACACTTTCACATTATTTATATTACATGCCAACGTGGCGTATCTTATACGCCATATTATGTGAACGGTTTTACGTAAGGAAAGTCCAATATACGAGTGGATCAGGTATTCACATTGCGGCAGATTCTACAAAAAACCCTGGAACTCTAAGAAGATACTCACCACCTTTTCATCGATTTTAAATCCTTTTCATAGATTTAAATCTATAAGGTCGAGGTATATAGGTCTAGTTTCGGCATTCCTGCCAAATTCGTTCAACTGTGCAGGATAACGATGGAGAAGGCATGCTGCTCCATCAAGGTTGGTAACAACATCACCGAGGCTTTTGACCTCAAAAAACAACCAAGACGCATTGTTATGTGATTTCTTTAACATCATACTTGAAAGGAAGTCGTTGTGGCCCGGTAAGTTTTCGAAACCATCCCGGAGGGACGACACGGTAAAGGAAGACCTCATCTAAGGTGGCGCATACAAGTGGAAAGGGACCTCAACCAACTCGCACAAGATCGAGCTGGCTGGAGATGTTTGTACTGTAGCGCCATCTAAACTAAAAATGTAGAGTAATTAGAGACTCCAGAGCTGCCACATTTTCTGATGTGTAGTAATAGGTCCTGACTTCTTCTTTTCTTTTGTTAAGCATCGAAATGTATAACGCATACGTACTCGTAGAGTATTTCTCCCACGTATCTGCCTTGCCGCTAAGTTTCGCTAAGTTCGCGGACCTCAATATCATTCTACATGCTGCCCTATTTTGGATCACACCATCACCGAAGCCAAGTATTTGCAGTTGTTGTTGCATTTGAATGATCCTTCTGCCTCTTCTTTGAGCTTCGGGTAACTATTGCTTTCCGGACAGGATTTCCCAACAATCCTCCTAGGTATGAATGACTTTATTCCGAACAGAATAAAGAGCATTAAACCTATGTTAGGCGAACTCGTGGTTTGACCAGAGCTGTAAAGAGGCTATCAGGTTGAAAGAAGTAAATTTTCAGTATTATAAAGCCAACAAATCTGAGAAAGAAATTTAAACAAGCCAGAAAATACTGCAAAATTCTTACATGCCCAAAAATCAGAAAACAAATCCCACAATATCCCAAAGGTAGTAATTCGTCAAAAATACTAAAAATTTTGCCTCATCTGCCATCCATATGCTCATTTACAATGACATTCCAGCTGTCAAATTCTTAGACAAGCCAAACTGCTCGCTGCTAACTTTACAGCGAACTTCAGACTACCAGATAGTGCTCTGTCTCCGTCTGTACTTGAGAGCGTTAAATTTTCCATTGGATAAGTCCACTTTCGCACTTGTACAGTTGCAGGAGTACTCAAAAGACTTAATATACACAAATCCGAAGAGGTGTTCTTTCGAGCTAGCAAAACTTCTGCGTAAGCTTTTTTGTCTATCTTAGTAGATGAAAAAAGTAGATGGTTTTCACAGCCACTGCTGATTTGATGGCATAGCTCACCGAGAAGTGGGACCAATATCTTCATCGCTTCGGCGAAACTAAGATGGTTGCGCTTGATATTTCAAAGGGATTTGGCAGAGTTTGGCATCAGGCTTTTTTGATTAGAAAGTACCTTTCGGCGCGTTCAATACAAGTTGTCTTGGATGGCTTCAAGTCTGCAAATCAACATATAAATGCTGGTGTTCCCCAAGGCTCTGTTTTGTGTCCGACTCTCTTTCTTATTTTTATAAATGATCTCTTGTTGACAACTTCTAATTCCTTCGCTGATGATAGTACCCTCAGTTCTTCATATTCGTTCCGTAACTCACACCTTGCTCTACGGCAGTAGAAGAGGAACAGCAACGTATGTTAAACACATTAAATTCCGACCTGGACAGCATAATCAAATGGGGTTTAACCAATAATGTGGAATTTAATGTTTTCAAAACATAATGCTGTTTTTTGTCTTTCAAAACCAAAACCACCAACATTATCCATGAATGGTACTAGCATCGTTGAAACCGAAAGACTTGCTATTTTGATCGATCACATATTCGAGGTCGCTAAAAATGCTGCAAAATGTCTAGGATTCAAGAAATATTTTATCCCGTCTGATCTGGCTTCAAATTATAAGGCATTCATCCGCCCAAAATCTGGAATATATGGAATATAACGCCCATATCTGATCTGGTGCACTTAAGAGCGTTCTGCACATTCCATACAGGGTACAGAATCGCGCATTAAAACTTATACGTGATAGGGACATTGTGAACTCCAAACATGCACTTGCACATCGTCTCGTGTCTTTCCCTATTTTAACGATTTAAAAAAAAAAAAATTGTTCCAGGGAAATAGCCAGTTGTATTCCCATTCATCCCCCTCATTTTACCTTCAATACACGTCATGCTTCACAGTTCATCCTTAAGCCGAACTTCGGTCGTGCTGTGGAGTGCTACATGAAAGAACAATGCGTTTTCATTGTTGAGCAATATTTTAAAAATAGTGAAGTTTTGGCAGCTACAGCCCGCAATTTTCGTACAAAATATGGTCGGAATAGTGATTTAACTTCATCAACTGTGAAGAGATTAATTCAAAAATTCTCTTAGACACTTTGGCCGTCCTTCAACAAGTCGTTCAACACAAAACATCGAAGCAGTTCGTTAGAGTGTTGTTGAGAGTCCAGGAACATCAATTTGGCACAGAGGTCAAGAATTGGACATTTCAAGAAGCCCTCTACATCGTATTCTCACGAAAGATTTGCAACTTCATGCATACAAAGTGCAATTGACTCAAGAACTGAAGACTACTGACCACGCACAGTGAAGGGAGTTCGTTGAATGGATTATGGAACAACAACAAGTGGATGCTGATTGATTGAACAAAATCATCTTCAGCGATGATGCTCATTTACATATTGATGGTTTTGTTAATCGTCAGAATTGTCAAATTTGAAAATCCACGAGTGATTGTTGAGAAACAAATGCATCCACAACGTGTCACTGTTTATTGCGGATTTTGGGCTGGAGGCATTACCGGACTATTCCTCTTTGAAAATGCGGATGGGCAAGCAATAACAGATAATGGTGCTTGATAGCGCGATATGATAATCCAATTTTTTGTGCCTAAATTGGAAGACATGGATGTAGACAAGACGGTGCCACATGCCATACAGCCCTGGTCGTGTAATTCCTCGTTTTGATGATCAGAGTTGGCTGCCCAGATCATGTGATTTAAAGCCGTTTATGCCAACAAGCCTGCGACCACCCACGCCTTGAAGGAGCAAATTGAACCACATTTATGCAAAACGGTCATGGAAAATTTCGACATAAGAGTGCGTATGTGCCAGCAAAGCCGTGGAAGCCATTTATCCGATATGCTTTTCCACACATAATACTATATACATTATGAATCAATAAAACATTTACAGTTTTTAATTAAAAACCTGTGTTTTCTTGCGTGAATTTTGGAACATCGTTTATAAGGGTATTTATATCCCCTTTGGCGTTCGGAAATTATAAAAAAAAAAACCGATTTTTTTTTTTTTTTATAATTTGCGCGTGCTAAAGAGGATATGAATACTCTTATACTATTACAGGACACGGGCGTTTATGAAGGAGAGAGAGAGAGAGAGAGAGAGAGAGAAAGATTTAATGTAGTGGTTTGAAACTTAGATGGTATTAAGTTTCTCTAAGCTCCAAGGGTAGCGTCCAGATAACTGGGGAGCTTGTTTGTTTTGCTTTTGTCGTTGCTCATGATTCACAGTATTTTTTTTCCGTCCTCCTGATTTCATCATCACGATCAAGTTGCATTTTCAGCCATATTTCCGCTCTACTGCCAGTGCTATGCCTTCGCAGTAGAGTTGACTTAGCTTTCGCAATTGATCGACTTTTATATTTATTTCAGACGAAATAAATAGATGATTGTTGACATCAGGATTTGAACCATGAACCAAGAGCGTGACAAGCGTTGATGTTACAACTACACCACGGCCACCCTTAAACGGATTGAGGCAACTGATTTATTGGTAGTACTCGGAGATTTTAAAATAATGGCCAACTATTAGCTAACCTGTTCGCACTACAAATAATTCTCATTAGGTGTTTCTGGGCAATTGTTAATACTTCGATTGTGGAATTGTATATTCCACCCCAACTTGCAATACCATATTGCAATTTGGAGTGCGCAAGTCCATAGTATATCATCAAAAGAATTTTTTTCGAACAATGTGGTTTCAGTAAATACATTTTGCGTGTAACAGATAACATATATTTTTTGAACTCCTCTACATGGGCTTTCCAATTTAGGTTTTTATCAATTAAAACTCCTAGATACTTAAAGTGTTCAACACTTTCAACTTTAAAACAATTTGGACTACAAAGTCTACCGAAAAATTACTTTGACCACAAGTATGAACTGCTAATGACAATTTGGCGCAAGCAGCGGAGTGGAAATATACATCGCAATCATTAGGACAAGGGCCTTTTAAGTTACAAACCATCAATTTAGTTTTGCTGCTAATAAGTAGCTCATGCATAGGCAAACCGTTGACGTAGAATTTGTAAGTCCATATAAAGTTTTACAGTTGATTCAAATAGGTTGCTGTTTGTATACGTAAATGTGATGTCGTCAGCAAAAGCTGTAATACGACTATTAAAATTTTGAATAAATAAAGAGTTTATATAAATTAAAAATAGAACTGGCCCCAGGACTGATCCTTGAGGTACACCAATTGTAATTTTTAGTTCATCGCTGTAGTTGCCATTAATTTTTACTCGTTGACTTCTACATATGATGACATTAATAGCATGTAGTTGTCTGTGTCTATGCAATTTTTTAAAATATCTATATTGATATCTCCTACAACCAATAAGTTCATTGTTTTTACATCTTTAAGTAAACCATTCATCTGCTCGATGAAAATGTTCTTACTCAGATTGTTTTCGTGTAAGCGATAAACACAAAAAATGGTAAACTTTTCGTCACAAATATGTGAATTGATTTGTATGACGTCAGTACTACTCAAACTAATTTTCTAACTACGACACCACCTGAGCTGTATGAATTATTGCAGTTTGGATACTGTGTGCAGCCAGGAAGATTATAATTGGATATTTCATTGTCGTACAACCAAATTTCAGACAAAACAATAAAATCAGCGTTACAAATACAAGCATTTAAGTGAGTTAGAAAAGAATTAAAATTTGCTCTCATACTACGTATATTCTGATGAGTAATCAGTGTAGAACGGGTGGGAATAGCATAATTTGTTTGGTAATTTGAGTTGATTTATAATCTATTGAGGTCTTCAAAACACCTCACTTTAAAGACAATATCACCCTCATTTTTACGCAAAAATATTTTGCTATTCCTCATCCATATATACTTAAATTTTGTCTCCACTTTAATTTTGTTGGTCGCATTGAAAAGTGCTCGCATGTGAGCTGTTAAGCTGTCAGTTGTTGCTAGAAGTAGCTCCCTTTGCTTTGACTTGTTTAACGAAGCAAGAGTTAATGTCACGTTCATCCAACTCGATGCCCACTCCGACGCGAACAATTTGCACTGCGGTTTGTAATGCAGTAGAATTGTCAACATCTGGTACGTTGAAGACTTCAATTGTATTACTGAGTTTTGATTGCTCCAAAGTAATAATACGTTCCTGCAGAACATTCACAGCCGTTTTAAGTTCAATATTTTCATTTTGTAGCACAGTAATTTTAGACATGCAGTCCTGGTTTATTTTTTTTAGTTCATGGATTTCCTTATAGACCATTTCAATTGTTATTGTGTTATTTTTTTTGCTTTTCGTTTTGATTTGTATTAGCTGGAGTATTATTTTGGCTATGAAGAACGGGAAGCGGGCTTTCAACAGAGAAAGAATTTCTACACGAAATAGAGCACTGAGAGCATCTCTAGATATTACGGGTTTTTCTTATAAATTCAATATCTGCGGGTAACACATTCACACACTTTGCATGAAAAAGCTTTTTACAGCCGTTGCACTCAATTTTAATGTCACTGCGTTCGCCTTTTTTTTCACAGAGGCAATTCATCTTTTTCTTTATTCTTAAAAAAATGTTCAAAAGAATAAGACCTGAAAGAAACTATTATTTGCACTTTCTATCAATTTCACTTTTAGTAAAGTCTGTTTTTTTATTTAGTTTTGTCGACTTCAAAATAAGCAAAAAAGTTGTATTATCGTTTAAGCTGTTCTCGATACGTGTGTACCCCACAACATGACACCGACTATCTTCCTGACAATTTGAGTAATATTCCTCCATGAAAATAAGTGAAATGTCATAGTGAAATAAAATAAAAAAAAGTTTTTTTTTTTATATAAGAAAACATCTTCATTTTATTTAATTAAAATATTTAAGAAAAGTGTTTTTTTTTTTTTCTTTCTTTTGTTGTAATGCATGCAAGTAAATGACCATAGTTGAGAATAAATGTTTTTTTTTTTTTTTTTTTTCATAAGTTCCTCTTAATTATTATCTTAATGCATTTATACAAAATCAAAAAAAAAAAAAAAAAAAAAAATCCAACGATGTAGGTATTATTTACAAAATTTGTCAAACATATTTTTTTTTTTTTTTACAAAAAAACTTTGTTAAATTTTTTCATTCTTTCAAAAAAAAAGGTTCATTAAAAAAAATGGAAGCTCCCAAAGAGTATGTCTCAATTATTAACAAAACAGAATTAAATAAAAAAAAATTATAAAAACGATAAGAAACTACATCAAAAAGAAACTAATGTAAATAAAACTAAGCACAGAAACACCTACTAATGTGTACTGGCAAAAATTAAATAAATTAAAAATTAACTTAAAAAAAATATTTTTGAGAATAAACGAAAAAAAAAAAAGTATTTTACTTTAACATTAAGGCACTGCAATTTTTTTTTATTAGCTAAATTATTTTATGTATAATATTTTGAATTTTTTTTACTTTCATTTTGGTTTTCTGTTCAAATGCATTTTAGAGATTTCCAAAAAAAATTCTTACACGCAAAATTTTTGTTTTTATTTAATAATTTTTTTTACAACATATTTTTTTGTTTAATTTAGTTTTAAGACACATAATTTTTTTAATGCAATGTTTTTGTTTTTTTTTTTAATCTTGACTAGCATTTATTAGCATAGCAGTCACTATTATTCATGAAAGCTGATGCTGAAGAGAAATTTGGTTCAAAATAATAGACGCTTGGATACCATACAGAACCGTCTGGCTGTTGATAACTTCCTTCAAGATTAGCTGTGGTGGGTGTAAATGTATGTTTTGAAGGAGATTCGATGAATTTTGATTTGTAATTTGATGACGATGATTTTGTCTGTGATGGTGGTTCAGCACGAACGATGATCCTGTGTGGCAATTGAAGGTTAACTTGACATATAACAACTGCACGATGGATGTGATTGTAGTAGCGATTTGTTAGATGCCCATCGAGGAAAATCTGGAAATTTATGATATTTAAAAGGATACAATTTAGGGATTTAAAATATATTTATAACCAAGCCCCTGATAGACTGAAAACTTGGCATAGATGTAGGAAGACTGAAACAATTTGACCCGAGTTTTTGAGGCGACTATTTGGCAGAGTGCTGCTTCATATACCCTGTCTAAAAACAATGGGGGTTCTGCTTCAGTCCATAATATCCCTTAGCAATGTTGAAATACCGGCCGCTAAATATGAATTTGCTTAAAACAATTCTACCTGCAAGCTAAATGAGCTTTTAAACTTAATATTACTGCTCTCTCACCCATTGGATAATGTAAGTCTTTGAGAGAAGCAGCAAGTAGTAGTCGGAGAACGTTGGTGATCACGGAAGTCTGGCAGCTTTCCTAAATGCAGCAACACACCAGTTTCAAAGACACTTTGACTGAGTTTAGCTCTCTTCAGGACATATCATATTTGGTATTTAGTTAAACACTTTTACTATGCATAAATATCGATTATTTAGGTCTGCTGAAACGCATTCTCAGCAAATTTGTTTGAATTATATACAAACTTAAGGTCACATTACCAAAATTTATAAATTTATGAAACGCAATCTTGGAAAATATTGGATAAAAAAAAAATAAAGAAATGTACATGCCCACTTTTTGGGGGCGTTTTATTAAAGCAATACATTTATTTCTTATAAAAATGACCTTCAAAATAAATAGATGTGAGTCTGCAATGTTGGCATATGTAGTAAGGCAGAAAACAGAGGGAAAAATAAATGAAAATGTAAGTGGCAAAACTAGAAAAAAAAAGAAGAAAAATGGTCACCCTAGATGAGGAGAGTCTGCCGGTAGGTAGGGATAGCGATAGTTAGTCGTAAATCAAAAATTGTAAAAGACTAAAAGACGGACGTGTTGTAGAGCGAAAATAAAACACCTAAATAAGCAAAAAAAAACAAAATAAGTGCGTTTTATTGTTGCAAACGAGTGGTTAACGACTAAACATATAACCTTTTTATTTTTTTCTTTAAGGAAATTTTCAATTTCCGGATCACTCAGACTCAATTTTCGGTCCATTTTACTACCAAACAGAAACAGTTTTTTCGTTTGAAGGAACTTCGATTTTATTCATTTCTCTTATCTGCTCGGGTGGCTCTTGGTTGCTGTTCCCCGTTCGGGCTCGAACGTGCACAGCTTGGGTCATAAGCAAACACATTACCCACTACACCGTGGCCACCCTATCCAATACAATATTTATATCCACTTCAACACGAAGGACTTGAACAAGCTGGTGAAGAAGAATGTCGATAATCTACTGACATGTGGCCAGCTTATTGTCTATTAGTAGGTTTTAGTAGCACCATGTCAGGTATTAAGAACACCGTTTTTAAAACGCTTTATCAGTTATTTCACTTATTATCGTACCCTTGTCGATTATCTGCACATGTATGCAGATGTACATACTTTAGAGTCTAATTTAGTGCGCACCTATCACTATAGCCGTTCAACATGAAACCTATAATTTAAAGACTTTAAATTAAAGCGCATCTTTATCTCGCTCTATCTCTTTGTTTGTCCACACTTTTCGAAATACTTTTTCCTTTCACTTCATTACTGGATTTTACTTACTTAAAAGAACACAGTTCTAGGTAGTGGAGAATATTAAAAAAAAAAAAAAACAAACAGAAAAGTTACAATCCGTTTGGAACAAATCGTATGATACCCTATCAATTATCTTCTGATCCATCGCTAATAAAATGGGCATGACGTTCTGAGCTATTTAATTCTAGGTGTATCTTTCTATTCAGAGTATAATCCCTGGATTTTTAAGAGATTTTATCAGAAAAACTGATTTTATGGCTTCTTCTTACGACAAAGTGGGCATGGCTCTAATATTGATTACCGAAGTTTACGAATTCGGATGCGATCTTAAAGATAAAGCTTATCCATCGCTGTAAGTAGCTCTAGAAAAGACAATATCAGGATTTTTTAAGTAAACGTCCCCCAAAAAGTAGGCGTGGCGTCATAGAACGTAGAGAATGTGAACGTTTATTTGCATATTTTGTTAAAGCAAGTTTTTTTGGCAAAAAATATTGAAAAAAGTGCAATTTTTTAAAAGTGGGCGCCGCTGCTTTAGGTTCTTCCTTTTCCATCTTCCTAGCTCAAAACTTAAGGCCCAAACACTGGTGACATACGGACAGACAGCCAGTCATGGTTAGATCGACCTAACTTTCGATGCTGATCACAAATATATATACTTTTGGCGGTCTATCGTTATTATTTCTCTGTGTTACAAACAATGAACAATCAAAAGTAATATACCCTATGGGGTAGGATAAAATGAAAAAAAAGCCGGAGACAAAGCAAAACCTTGTGGAACAGCAGCAATTATTTGTTGAATTGCAGACTTGAAACCGTGCAACACAATTTGGATTGAACGGCCAAAAGGGTAGTTTCTAATCCATGAAAGAAGAGTTTCATCGATTCCATAAGTACGCATCAAACTGTTTTGATGCCAAATTTTGTCAAATGCCTTTGAAACATCGAGTGTAACAAACTCCCTTTGATCAGAGTGGTAAAGACATTTCTTCCACTTTTCGGTGAGAAATACCATTAGATCAGTTGCAATGATACAAAAATCGTACTGCTGATCATTAAGGACATTGGAAAGAACGGATGGGCTGTTTTCCATCTACTCGGAAAGAGTCCATGTGAGGACGATAGATAGAAAAGCTTACACAGTGGTTTGTCCAGTGTAGAAGAATACCTTTTCAAAAGGATGGGTGAGATACCATTGGGACCAATGGATTAGGGATGTTGAGGTTATAAATTTCTCTTGCAACTATACGAGTGTGAAAGTGGATATATCATATGAAGTATTCAACGCTTTAAATACAGGTGGAGGCAAAGCGCACCCTGAAAGTATAGAGCTGCATGTGAAAAGCGCAGAAATGATGATATTCTTACTATTAGTATTTTTTGTCTCAACTGTTAGTCATAAGCGGCGGCGTTCACGTCACTATTGAGGCAGCACAGTGACAGGTCAAAACTGTCCCAATAGTCTTTCTCGCATTGCCATACAATTCTTTTCGGAGATCATTCTTTAACTTTCTAGTTGGAATACGAGAAATTGGCTAATATGACACAGTGGTCCGATGATAAAGGGGAACAGACGTTTGGACTTATATACGTCAACGGATAACCGGTCCAAAGTATACAAACTTAATGACAGCATTCACACACTTGCGGCACCAGATATCGAGTCGGATATACGGATATGTGTCAAACGGAGCTACTCAAGGGGTACTCTCTAAGTCAAAAACTACAAATTATGCCGCACTCTTAATCATTTAAAAAACCACTGAATTACTGAAGGTTCATTACAGGGGATTAGAGCGTGTGGTTTCATACTATAAGACTGTCTGTAAATTCTGAAAAAAAAAAATCTTTAATGCGAGATGGGACTTCATGTGACTTTCTAACAAAAACTGTGCTAAAGGATTTGAAAAATGTTGCGGGAAATTTTTCCAAACTGTTTTAAGCATAAATAAAATAATTTTTTAGGGTCAAGACTACTTCCATAATAATCAACGCTGTAAGTAGTGTCGAAAACGTAAAAGGGAATTTTTTGATCCCAAAGGGAAATTTATAGGGAAATTTTCTGGAACCACCAATTTCATTAAAACAGTATACTATTTTAAAAAAAAGAAAATTTTTAACTGATCTAAACCACAATGAAGAGTGTCAAATACAAGTGAAATCGTACCACCAATCAAACCTTACCTCATATCCCACAATATTAGCGATGCTGTGAACTTTCCACTTAACAAAAAGTGAATTTGCTCCCAATTCCTGAACCTTTTCAATGGTAACCGGATAACTTAAATCAATTGCAGGTTTCTGCCAAGTCGTTATACTTCGTGGTACTCTACATGGATTTTCGTGCTCATCCTTAATTATTTTTAAATCACAAAGAATTGAATCAATAAAATTGTTCTAAAATGGAAAAGGCTTAGAAATGTATCTAAAGAAATGATTGCATTTCATACCATTTCCTTATTTTGTCTAGCAGTTTCCCGGTGACAACGAGGGCAAGGTGTAAAGCAGCTTGTTTCATCATCGTAATCGAATTCAGGTCTATCTGTGCCTACATCAGATTTAGTTACAGTTGATGTTAGGCTGTCGTTAGTAAGCATATTTTCAAGTGGAGGGACATTTGGAAAGACATGTGGAGTGATGGACTCATATGAAATGTCACGCGATTTATTGGGTGTTTCTTCTAAAGTTGATCCTTCGGTTTGATTGTCAGGAACTAGGTTCTGTGCCGAAGGGGAAGTTTTTTCTTCATTTGCAACCTTCGAGGCAAGGCTATGTTGAGAGAATTGAAAGGTATCGTAATAAGTTTCAATACAGATTAATGATTCACCAGAATCGGATTCAGACAAATAGCTGGATTCATTCGAAGATGTCTTTAGTTCGACGCCTTTCTGTTTAGAACAAGCTTCGCTGCAAGCTTTTTGCTCTTTGTTTGCCCAAGGACATTCCTCTGATTCAAAATTTTCTTGAATTTCTTGACATATTCCAGATTCCCGATGGGAGGTTGAACATTCGGCTTCGACAGTAACATTAGGCTTCCAATCAAAATCTTCATCGTTTCTTAAAAGGTCCATGTCGACCGGAATTAGTCTCTGCGTCTTGACTTCAAAGCCTTCGTCCCTTACTGGCGGCTCCATCACATCCATGCTTGTATCGATAAATTGAGGTGTACTCGTATATAGCCAATCAGATGACTTATGAAATGGCACTGCGTTGTCTTGTTGCATTGGAGTATTGAATGCGTCAAATGGAGGCGCGGATGCTATGTGCGTCTGTTGTGTGATAGGTGTCAATGGCGGCGTTGGTGGCTGTGATGGTTGTGGTGTTGGAAGATCATAGAAAGCTTCTTCCATTTCAATTTCTTTTGGAAGTTCAAATTTATCGGCTGCAGGTTGATGTGAATGCAGGTGGTCCTCTCTTATACACTTCAGCACTGCGTATATACCTTCCAATAGTGGGATAACTTTATCTTCTGTGGATTCCCTTGAGCGGTAAGTCAATACAGGAAGGGAATAAGACTGAGCAACCGTCAGATTGGGCTTAACTGAACTGTTTTCATTTTCGACATAATTCTCCAGATCCTCATGTGTGGATTGTAAATGTTGCTGTAGTTGTTTTGATCGAAGCGAAGGTTTGGATATCAATTTTTGAAATGAATAAGACTCAGCAACTGTCAAACTGGGCTTAATTGGACTGGACTTCTTTTCGAAATAATTTCCCAGATCCTCATGTGACAACTGAAAATATTGCTGTAGTTGCTCTGATCGAAGGGAAGGTTCGGGCACCACTTTTTGTAGTTCTTTTTCTTGTCGGTATATATCGCAATCATCGTCACCACATGGACAAAGATTATCCCTTTCACTTGAACTGTGAAATGGTTTCGGCGCCACTTTTTGTAGTTCTTCTTCATTTTGTTGACAAGATATTGATGAACAGCGAAATAGTTTCAGTTTGACTTCTTGCAGTTCTTCTTCTTCTTGGTATACATCAAAAGCATTGTCACCATATGTCCATAGATTATCACGTGAACACTGAAACGGTTTCGGCGCTACTTTTTGCAGTTCTTCTTCTTTCAGTTGATAAGAGATTGATGACCACTGAAATGGTTTCGGTACCACTTCTCGTGGTTCTTCTTCTTGTTGGTATACATCAAAACCATTGTCACCATATGTCCATAGATTATCACGTGAACACTGAAACGGTTGCGGTGCTACTTTTTGTAATTCTTCTTCTTTCAGTTGATAAGAGATTGATGACCACTGAAATGGTTTCGGTACCACTTTTCGTAGTTCTTCTTCTTGTTGGTATACATCAAAACCATTGTCACCGTATGGACATAGATTGTCACGTGAACACTGAAACGGTTTCGGCTCCACTTTTTGTAGTTGTTCTTCTTTTTCTTGACAAGATATTGCTGCGCTAGGCATATGATATTCTTCCATAAATGGAATTCTTAGTATTAAATTGGATTTCTGAGTAATTTTCTCGTCTTTTGTAGGTGTAACTTGTTTGCCTTCATAAGGACATTCATCTACTTCAGCACGTATGTTTGTAAACGATCCTTCAGGGGTGTGGAATTTTGTCGAAAGGGGTACTTTTGCGGTTGAATCAGGTTTGGTTGCTTGTTGACCATCCTCTTCATATGAGCCAAGACACGAACCTCTTGGGGTAAAATACTGATCTCTAGAAGATGTTTCGTTCCACTTGTTGTCACCGTTATTGTCGTCATCACTGTTATTGTCGTCATCATCGGCGTCATCATCTTCGGCTATTTGTTGTTTTTGTTCAATGTCAGCTGGTTGTCGTCTTAGGCCGGCATATGCTTCTATATTTGGTTGGTTGCTTAGATTTGAGTGATCTCGGTCACGATCATTTTCGGTTTCTCCACATCGATCTGAAAGAAGAAAGAAGAAAATTTAACAAGAACATACAAAGCTGCTTTAAAGAAGAGAAATAACGGACATAGACCCAAAAAGTGCGAGCATAATATAACCTTTGGACAGCACCGCGTCGGCATACATGTCGGTCCCACAGAGCTCCACATACCTACTTTCAGCGACATCACGGCGTGTACAGATGTCAGAATTAGGTGAACATTGATTCTTAGATTCAGCACTTGGGCAAATTTTTATTTTGCTTCGACTTACTCGTAAGTATATTTCAATATTTTCTTTACAAGGACAACTACAGCAACCACAGTTGTTCGGGCAAACTATAGCCTGGTTCGCATTGAATATGGGACAATCATTGCTGGTGTATGGTGCACTGAGGTTTAAGTCCTTTTGTTGCGGTAATGGGAGTTCTTCAGGTGGAACTAAGCCTACATCGTTATCTGTCTTTGACAGATCCTCCAGTTCTGGGACTATTTCTGGGAAAAAATCCTTTATAGGTTCTGGCATTCGTGCTTTTCGTTGTTCAGACGCAGGTTTATATAATGCAGTTTCAGTGTGAATTGGTTTCACAGGTTCAGTCGCTGACTTTCCTCCATGTACTGATTCTATTAACTGGACATCTCCATATTTAAAGTAGAAAGTTACTGGAACATTAACAGTAATTGGTTCCACATTGATTTGCTTTGCGTCAGTCTCACCAACATGATCCGTTTTATGCATAGGATTCATGTGATCTACCCAATCCATCCGGTCCATACGATCCACTTTAGCACTATGATCCACCTGACTCATAGGTTGCAATCCATTCATATCATCAACCTGATCCTTCCATTCTACTTGTTTGTTTGTTTCGTACTTCGAATTTAGAACATCCGAAGTCCTTCGTTCAGGTGTTAACACCTTAGGGGTTAAAATGTTTGTCAGAGATGCTTTACATTTCTCAGTACTGCCCTTGATAACACAATCGAAGGCTGTCAATAGATTCTCAGCTGTGTCCACTATAGTCTGTAAGGCCAACCTAAACTGTCGTGGATCACGGATTTTCTGCAATAGTTTGGTCAAAGAGTTTGACTCGTTCAACTTACTTGGAGTCGGACTTGTCGGACATGCCAGACTTGAACAATCTGGATGGTCAAAAGTATCTTTAGCATCGTAGTACGTATCGGAATCAGTTAAGTAAGAATGCCAACTCATTGGAGTATTGTAATTTGATGATAGCCTGTTCGCTTTCAACTTTGGGCATCCATGCAGTTTGCAGGGGCACGACCGTTTTCTGCAATTCATTGCTGTAATTTTTTTCGCGGGTAATTTTTCAATTCTAAACAAATTAATTTTGCAAAATATATCTAGCGTTAAATTCGGAAACCGAAAAAAAAAATTGTGAAACTGAATTTTTTTAATTTTTTCCTTCAGTTTGTCAAAGTTCTTTCGAAAGCTGTCCTAGATATTTTGTCGGGTTGTTATAGTAGGAGTGCATTTTCAATTCATTGTTAAGAGCTGCTGGCGAGCATACTCTCTAGTTGAACAATGTCTCAATTTATGTTAACCACTAACAATATTTAGGTTGTCTGTGAGAAAATTGAGACTAGGCTTACCTACAGACCGTGAATAGGTGATTCATGATAGGTGATTCATGATTGCTCAAAATTTTCTCACACGTCCAAAATTTCTTTATTGCAATTAAAAAGAAAATTATAAACAAATTAAATTTGTTCGTAAGCTATTCAAGTGTCGCTGAATCTGAATCCGGAGTCAGACTTTTTTCAAATACAATTTTTCGAAAACTGTTGCAGATATAACAATATTTGTAAAAATATTCTTGTGGTCTATGAATCCGAATCATAGGTCAAAATTTGAAAATTCAATATAGCGGATTCCAAATGACGTCCAGACAATAAAACAATAAAAATACTGCGAAAAGTGACATCGATTAGTCCCTACACATGTTTCCGACATTCGCTGAGTTTAAATCCGAAGTCAGAATTTTCATATTCAAAATGGCGCAGTTTTTTTTTCTCTATCCTTTTTGAACGTCATTGTTTGGTGCCATTCCGAATTAGAAAGTTCGAATTTACATTTACATATGTGGACTAATCAATTTGTGCAGTATTATTTTAATTTTGTTTGGGATAATTTTTGAACCACCATTCTGAACTTTGAAATTCTGACTTTAAATTTGAATTCAGCGACCCCCAAAAACTTCTGGCGAACATTGTCATTTACTTAACATTTCTACGAAGAAACTTCGTTTTTGTTGGTCATTTTTGATGCGCCATTTTTCTGTACAGTATATTTAAAACTTCGAATCCGATTGACAGGTGGGCAAAATCGCAACATTTGCTTCACGCGGTTCCTTCTGTGTCTAATAGTGAACTTTTGACAGAGGTATTCTGAGTTTAACTGTGTGTATGTAGCTGAACACTTGGACCTGGAACTTCAGCACACATGTATCAAACCGGACGAGGCATCTTTTGTTGACTTGATTTGTCTCGAATAAGGACGAAATAAAGACAATGACCTTCGGATCTACACTTGAAATGCTCGAAGCCTTAACATGCCACATGCAGCCGAACAATTAGCAGAGGACCTAGACTGCTATAAAGCAGACATCACCGCCATCCAAGATGTGCGGTGGGATGTGCCGGGCAAAACGTAGATGGAAAATGGTGTCATCTATGCACTATGGTGACTCCTACAAGGAATAGAAAGAGCGCTTATTTGGATGAAGATTTATCGTCAGAGGTGGACTTATGCACCTGAACACCTGATGACAATCCACATTAAGCCAAAATTCATTAATTCCTCCAGTATTTGGGATGTTCGTACTTTCCGAGCAGCCAACATTTACTCGGGTCACTACGTTGTTGCACTACAACACCAAAGAAGGAATGTAAGAAAATTAAATATCCAATGCCTACAACCGCATGAGACTGCTAGAATCTTTGCCGATCGAGTGCCCCTGAACCTCTCAAGAAGTCCAATACAGCCAATACAGCAAAACAAGAGGCTTATAAAGCGGCGTTGCATAGGGTGAAGAGAGGAGCTTACAAAATCAACAAGGAGAAGAGAAGGAAAGAACGCCAACTTCTTTGAAAGATCGAAAGAAGAAGGAAGAATATGAAGATCTCGCAGGAATGATGTTCAAGAGTTTTGGCAGATGGTAAAAAGAGCCTGCCCAGAAGTAGTAAATTTGGTAGTAGAGTCACAGTCGGTGATGAGAATTTGGACTTCTGCAGACTGTTAAAGGGCGATGACTACCAAAACTTCAGCAGAATGCTCCATTCAACGCGGATAATGACGACCAACAATTCTGTCCACTCGACCAAAGTAAGTTGAAGATAGCAATATCTAAGCTTAAATCCAACAAAGCTGCTGGAGCCGCCTGTTTAACCGCCGAGCTATTTAAAGCAGCTGAGGTTGTTGTTGATCTATATAGAGCCATGATAATGCTCGCTGCTCCATCAAGGTCAGTAATGACTTTGTCGAGACCTTCGACGTCAAAAAAGGATTTAGACAAGGTGATGCGCTGTCATGTGACTTCTTTAACATCGTACTTGAAAGAATTGTGCGAAACTCATAAGCCAACACCAGAGGCACAATCTTTCACAAATCTGTGAAACTACTAACGTATGCCGACGATATTCACATAATTCGACGAACTCAGCGGGCTATCACTGGTGCGTTCGCTAGTATTGAAACGGAAGCTGCCAAACTGGGTTTAGCGGTATATGAGGGCAAAACCAAGTACATGCTGTCAACAAGAAGGGATACACAACATCGACGAATTGGACAGAACGTCACAGTCGGTAGCTATACTGACAATGACACCTCATCAGAAATCAAACGAAGAATAACTCTTGCCAATCGCTGTTTCCTTTTGCTGAGAGGGAAATTCAGTAGTAAGGCCCTATCCCGAAAAACTAAGGAGACTCTATACAAGACCTTAATCATCCCAGTCCTGCTTTATGGCGATGAATCATGGACACTGGATGAAGATATCCTCGGTCGTTTGGAGAGAAAAAATCTTCCTAAGATATTCGGTTCTGTTTGTGTTGACGGGCTTTGGAGGAGAAGATTCAACGACGATATGTATAGGGACATTGACGTAGTCAAAAAACTGCGCTCAGTCGCTTAAGATAGCTAGGACATGAAGAGCGAATGAACACCAATGCTCCAGCCCACAGAGTCTTCGAATCTAACTCGGAGGGACAACGCAGAAGAGGAAGGCTTCGCCTTATGTGGCGCGCACATATAGAAGGGGACCTCCACCGACTTGGAGTGCGCAACTGGAAGCAGGTAGCTAAGGACCCGGCTAACTAGAGTGGTTTGTTGCTTGAGGACCATGTTCACCCCGAACTGTAGCGCCACTTAAGTAAGTAAGTAAGTAAGAGGTTGTTGTTGTAAGGAGTTCGGGCATGTGTCTTGCCCTATATTCCGTCAGTGGTGGATATGTGAGGGTCGCTTTAGATGGCAGTGATGCCAAATATGCAGTGTCGCTACCACTACAAATAGCAGTGTTCTTAATTGTGTCACACTAGCTTGAGTAATTTGAGAAGAGATTATCACTTCGTAGAACTCTGGAAGCGGATATTCAACACAATTTTAAAAAATAAACGGAAAAATGACGAAACATTGTAAAAGTTGTTGTCCAAGTGATAGTGTTTTTGTGACAAAAACATGGTAGGTTATCCTCAGCTAAAATAAGGGCAGCCAAATATTTATCATCAGAGTGCTCGGATGGAGCAAATGAGCTGTGAAGACTTCTCAGAAGGCGTTTTCATAATTGAGAAAAGATTCGTTGATTTCGTGTCCTTTCAAACGAAATTCTTTCGAAATTGCTGACTGCCGTGTTCAAGTCTATGATAACGGTAGAAACATAGCTGCAAAATATGTCGGGTAAAAGATTTGACAAGATACATCCTATATGGTGCCCACACCTTGAATCTATTTGACTCCCATGCTACAAGTGTTTTCGCCAATGATGATGACCCTTTTTGGAACAAATACTGAGCTGCATTGACAAGGTTAATCTTTTTTTTTTCAAGACAGAGGAATGTGTCAGCGTATTTTAACCAAAATGAATGAGTTCGCAGCATCATTGCGTAATATGCGCGGCAAGGGCACAGAAAAAGTAAGCGTAAAATGCTCAGATTTAGAAGGTGCCTTTGGACTGAAGTCTTATATCAACTCGGAAAACTTCAAGCCGCTTGATTGATATGACTACTCTCTGGCGGATATTTATCCAAATACCAAGACTGCTCTTCGTATATATAGGTACACCTTCGTATGTACTTAACTCTACCAATGACTGTAGCAGCTTTATCAAGCCTAAGGTCATAGCAAATTTTGTTCGCTCTACAATAAGCCAAGTAAGATTGACCAGCCTTTAAATACTGTCAATTGTACCTAAGGTAGTTTGGCATATCAAATTGGACGCCATGGTAGATAGCTCATCGGTGCCAATCAGTATGGTTTGAGGTCTGAAAAAACGACAGAGAACCAAACCGTCACATTACGGCAGATCATGCAAAATACCCAGACACTATTGATTTTAAGGCCGCGCATGACATGGGGACGACCTATATTGCGCTATGCCTAGTTCTGGCATATCAGGTAAAGTCATTGCATCTAGGTTCGAAAGGACAGATAACTTCAATAGCACAAGCAGCTTTTCACAAATGCAGCTCCCTATCATGCATCTTCCTTAGCATTAGGTCAATACGTTGGGTATCAGTGGAACTGCTTGCGCCAGCCTAAACATAATACAAGCTCACTGACTTTCCGCAATAAACAATTCTAACCAATTGTAACCATATCAAAAACTTTTTTATTTATTTTATAAATCCGATTTAAGCATACAATTTAAATCACCTAATAGAAATGCCTGTTTTTCTTGTAATAGGGTGATAGACAGTGCAGCGAAACTCCGATTCCATTTTCATGCAATGAAACTTCAAAAGTCTTGAGGTGAGTTTTTCTTCCAATGAATTTAAAAACTGTGAATTAGAAATTTAATAGAAACCCTTCGAAATAGCTATACTATCTGAATCCGTTCCAAAGGCAAAATTAACACAAGTAAAAATTAAGTTCTGACAGGCTAACTGAGTCAACTGCCAAGACTTTCAAAAGTCGTTAAGCTGAACATAAAAATGAGAATTCGATTATAAAAATGAGAATTCTCTCTGCAAAACATTATAAGGAATGCATAAGGATTCCAAAGCACCATAAAGGGACTTCAAAAGAGAAGAACTCTGACCTTCAATTCGAAGGTAAATAGTTTCAAATTCAGGCTTGAACCTTTGATGGAGCATTCAAATCGAGAGGTATCCCAAGGAACGGGAGGTGTAAGATCATAAGTAGCTGATCAAAAAGTTTTTTTGTCTGACGTCCAGACGTATCGTGCATTATATTACGTCTACAAGAAATAAGACGTCTATGCCTTAAAACGGGCTTATCTGAAGAGTGAGAACTTTAAGTGTCTGGATGAATACCCACACTATAGGCAGATTAGAACTGCGGCCGGTCTTTTTAAGGCAAAACAATTTTGCTCTTAGATTGTCTTCCGTCCAAGCAGATCAAATAGAAATGCGTTAAGAATGATGGACTCCTGAAAGTCTATATCTAGCTTAAATATTTTACGTATATCTTAAGAACGGATTCAAACTGCCTGATTAAAGGTTTAAGTCCAAGCTAACCGCAATTTTAAATGGATGATACATATCCTCAATCTGAGTTAAAAGCTGCATCGCCTTGACAATGTCATCGTAACTTAAGCTTCTCAACACGAAACACTCATCTTCTTCATGTTCGGTCCCGAGATACGCGATTTTCATCATTATTTGTAGATTTTTACGAAAATTTTCATCATTTTCTTCACGTTTCCGAATACACATTTCAACTTTGTCCACTTTTTCAGTATCCTGAATAGAATTTCGAGCTTGCAAAAAAAGTACGTCTAGAAAAGACTTAGAGATTCCCAAATCACCGGTAAAAGTGGCTATGTTTTCTAAGGTTTTTTCAAGACACTCTTTTTTATAATCCGTTTGAGTTCCCCCATTATTCCTTAAGCTGATCTCCTCCATCATTTTAGAAAAGGTCCTAGACTCAATTAAGAACTCAGAGTCATCATTGATCATATCAGACCAGTACTCTGTCTGTGTTGAACTTTCCATATCGGTTACCGGTTCTAGGAACACATCGTCGTCCAGCTCCTCTTGAATCGAACGAAAACTCGTGAACGATTGCCTACGCTGGAATATTTCCGACGCATGGTCTCGATCGTCATCCGAAATGACCATCGAGTTGATTCCATTTCCCACTCTCAGGCTTGATATAACTTTTCGAATCTCCGCCCGCAAACTTTGAGAAAAACGTTTTCCAAGAATCCGACGTGGAATCCTAAATGGTTTCCTCGGCTTATGGGGTGGTGCAATTTTTCGAAGCTCTGATGGAACCTCTGATATTGGATTCTTTTTCTCCTTGTCGAAATCTAAAAAGGGGTTATTGAGTGTCGTCGTTCCATACAAAATCAGTCGACTGTCACTCTTGCACTTCTTGTAATCTAAACATAGCTTTTCATATTCTTCCTCATCTAAAGGCTTTTCGGGTAAACTATGACTATCTCTTCGAATAATAGAACTCTTGTTTTCCCTCACCGGTATTGGTTTGCTGTTTCTTTTCTTCGGACACTCTTCACTTACCTCAACAGATGACTTGGAAGCCAGTAGGGTTTCAGCCAGCTTCTTAACATCGTTGGCAACATTCTGGAACTGCCTGTGGGAAGGAATACTACTGGAACTATCCTGAAAAAAGATACAAAAAGTTACAAACATTTAGCACATGACTTTCAAAAACCAACCTTAATGCAGCTTAGAACCGTTTCTAAATTTTTTGTCGCACTTTTCAAATCTGTAGGTTCTTCAATCTTGATTCGCTTCACTGGGCTCCCGTTGAGTTCTTGTGCCAAGCTCGGAACGGCACCACTGCAACTTGCCGACATCCGTCCACTGAAGTTCGACTGCCTTTGCATATAGTATGGAGCACTTAGGAGAGCCTCAACGCGCTTCTCCAACACAGCGCACATGTCCTCTTTTGTGCGAACTTCATCACTCAAACAGCGGATTTTATCGAGATCTTCCTTCTTACCCTGTTGCAGGCAGACAACCTCCTTTTCCAGTGTACAAACCTCCTCTCTTAGCTCAGAGTTAGTCACCTGGATTTGCATTAGCTCCTTGTGAAGTTTATCCAATTGCACCTGAAACAAGTCCAGTTCGTTGCGGTAACGCATTTCCGTTTCGCAGCTAATCCGACGCATGTAACCTAGCTCTTCTCTCAGGTTCTTAGTCTCGCACTTTTCACGTTCCATGGCTTCCTTGATAGGGCCATCAACGTGCTCTTTCAACTTATCATACTTCTCCTTCACTCGATGGTATTCCTCTGTGATCACGTCGTGCTCCTTTTGGATTTCCCGATGATCACGAGAGACCTTCTGCAGGCACATTCTAAGCTCGCGCTCGCCGTCCTCCAACTGACAAATTTTCTCATTCGCAGCACGCGAATCATCTTGCAGGCAGCCCTCAAGCTGCTTTATCTTCTGCTTAAGGCTATTCTCCTTGGATTTTGACGCCATCAACTTCTCATTGTAGGTCCTCTCCAAGTCCTCCCAGCAGCCATCGGCGGTAGCCAGAGCTTCAGTATGACGGGAATTCAACTCACCAATTTGTCGCTTCAGGCCTCTGATTTCTTGCCGCAGGTTTTGAGTTTCACGTCTGAAGACGTCCTCCGTCATCGCATAGTTACAAGACGTCATAGTATGGCCAAGGCGCGGCGATTCCGCAGCTAAATCTCGGTGCATGGAGTTGCCCATGTCAATGTTGCTCACAATGAACGCGTTAAACAGAACCAAAGCGGGCAAAGCACTATGGAGAAACTCAAAATTTTCCTTGTACCTACAACGGTCCTCTTCCAAATGACACACCTGCGTCTGACAAGCGGATAGATCGTCCCGCAAAATAACACTTTCACTTCGACAGTCTTTGAGTTTATTTTGTAATGCCTCTCTGGACATTTCCAACTCAATGTTGCGCTGGCTCAAGATCTCCAACTCGACTTCAAGCCTCTGCAGCCGGAGTCGAGTGTCGTTCTCAGCCTCTTCAAATTCACACTTCTCCTCCTCGAGCTGGGAATTTTCAACTTCCAAAAAATCAACCCGATCACGTAGCTCCTTCACTAAGTTCTCCAATTGGATCTCCCTCTGGAGACGATCTGCTAAACGTTTAGCCTGAAGGTCACCACTACTCTCATAGATGAGAAGCTTGCTTTCGAGCACGTCCAAACGATCCTTGTAGTACTGAATGCGCTTCTGATCGGAGAGGTTAGGTGATAGACTTGGTAAACTGGGTACAGGTACTTTAGCGTTAGCGGATCTTGTGGCAAACTCTTCAAACCTCTCACGGAATCTGTTCAATTTTTGGGCTTCTGTGGCGGTACTATCGAAGCAAGCGAAATCTTCCGGTTCCGTTTGTGTGTATACTGATGATTCACTAAGATCACCTTCGAAGACACCACTCTCTGTTAAACTGCTCGTATGCCAAGCACGTAGTTTCCGTTGGGGCGATTCGTTGGGCGTCGAAACTGTACTGCTGTAGGGAAGGACCGTGGCGACAATTCGGCCGGTGGGTGGCGCTGATTTTGGCTTCTGTAGTAATAGGGTGGGCGAAACGTCTGACGAACGTGGTGATGAACTGTAGTCCGATACTCGGGATTTGATCTTTGAAAATGGAGAAAATGAGATAAAAACGTAATTATTTTAGGAATTTTGACTTTAACACGCTTAAAACGCTTATGAATTCGTTTGATTTTTTTATGACAAGAAAATAAAAAAAAAATATAATAGTTCTGATTTTTTTCGAATCGGCTTACTTACATATTCTAAACTTGATGATTCCTCGCTGGAAGGCAGTGAGTCATGAGACATGACATCAAGATTGTGAATGAAAGCCAGCACTTGCTGAAGGCACATCTTGTCATCTTCGTCGATGTTGGGCTTTTTGATCATCTGACTTAGTCGCCGGCGCAGATCATCGTTTGTCATGTGGTCCAATAACTGTGAAGAGATAAATTGAGACGTTTATTTAAGGTGGTGCAAGATAAACGGTTTGGTTTGGAGGAGCATGGGTCTTCAGATTTATCATGATCGACACTCTCTATTTTATTCGATACATATCAGGAGAGTCCCGTTGACACACACTGTTGAGCTACTACTAAACTTTTGAGCATCTGCAACATGTGCGTGTTTTTTTAACGAGCAAAGTCTTATTGAAAACAAAAAAATATCTCGTTGATGCTTAAAAAGTCATCTAGTCATGGCTTTGGGGTCATAACGTGCCAGCGTTCTAAAAAATTCGAATATATCGCAAAGGCGATGACCCATCTCTCCGAGAGTTTGTACATTCATGAGGAGGTTCCACGAAAAATGAAAAAAAATATTTCCTGGCACAAGCCACTTTTGAAAAAAATTGGAAGATGCTGGGCTACAAAGCATCCTACCATATCTTACTCCTGCTCTATCCGATTTTGATGATTTCCAGGCAAACAGATCTACATGTCTTACTTAATCCAATTTATCAAAATCCGTTAAGCAGTACTTGAATTAGATTTGTAATGATTCTCCGACATTTTTTCAGATGAGACAACTATCGTGGTAGGCCTTAAGTATGAGCTAAATTTCATCAGAATGTGTTCAGATGTTTCTAAATTAGGCGGCCAATAGAGATGATTTAAATGCAAAACTAAACACCGTACCTACAAAAAAGCAAATCAGATTTCATCAGACATTTTTTTGTACAATTTTTTTACGTCACGCGATTTTATTTCACGTCACGTCGTTTTATGTTTCCGTCCCGTATTAAAATGAGAGTAATAGTTGACTTAAATGGTCGATATTTGCACATCTATGTGCTGAAAACTGTCATTAAAGAGAGGTTGCCCGATACTTAACATGATTGTGGGCGTGGCTGTGGGCGTTTTTCAAAAAGTTAAACACTATGTACCAAGTTTGATTGAGACTCCGAAACTTGTCACATGCGGATGGGCATGAAAGGAAATAGGAGCTCACCAATAAAATGGCGGTGATGCGTAGGTTAATTAGAAGCTGTGGTTCAATAAGATGTGCCATTTTAATACCATGAATAAGTGACCTGGGTTTTTGGGTGTGCTGTTGGTTGAGAGACTGAGGTAGTTAGGTCTATCTTGTGGAGCTAAAAAAGGATTATTTCTTTAATACTTTTTCCTATAGAAGTTTTTTAAAATTATAATATAATGGTCCGGATAGAGTTATCTGTAAATAAAAGACATTTCTTCTCATGTTCATCCTTTGAACTACAACACGAAGGTGTTGTGGGGGTACCTAGCTTGGCTGTTATGCAATTCTGGCAAAATCTATACGAGACCTGCTTAGAAGCCAATTTCTTTTAAATCTGTTATTATAATAGGCCATGTCTTCCTAGATATAACACAGTCAGCCTCTTCCACTTGAGATTGACCAATTTAAAGAAGTGAGGCACAGGTATGAAAGTAAGCGGCTCTTGTTATTGTATACCTACAGAATGGACATGGATACCTTTTGACATCGCCAGACTATGACTGTGGGTGGACACGAGATTAAATCGAAACCAGCAATCAAGTATTTGGGTGTGGTGGTGGATACTAAGCTAAGATTTAAACAACATCTGGAGCATGTAAGTGAGAAGGCCTCACGAGTAAATAAGGCACTCATGCGGATAATGCCAAACATAGGAGGGACCGAGGTATAGCCGAAGAAGACTGTATGCGAGTGTAATCAAGTCAGTAATCCTGTATGCTACACCAATCTGGGCAGGAGCTATGAAGACCAAGTCGTATAAGAAGAAAATCGAAACAACGTACAGATTATGTGCGTTGAGGGTATGCAGTGCACATCGCACAATATCTAGCGATGCGGCATATATCATTGCAGGAATGGTCCCCATTGACCTGTTATCAGATGAATTGCGGAGGATATATGAAAAGAAAAACAACACGGATGACGAAAATGGCGAAACGAACACCACTGAGGGAACAAATGAACTAAGAGAAGCTGGACGAACGGCCAGTCTACGAAAATGGCAGCAGCTCTGGAATGCATCAAATAAAGGTCGATGGACGTACCGACTTATCTCGACAATCAACGACTGGATAGAGCGTAAACACGGAGTGCTAAATTTCCACATGACCCAAAAGCTAAGTGGGCATGGATGCTTGCGTGCCTACTTATATAAGTTAAATCTCGACGACACACCCAACTGTCCGTACTGCGAGGGAAGACAAGAAGACGTTGAGCATGTATATTTTCAATGATCACGATTCATCTTCAGAGAGAAATCATACCTAGGGAACTGGAAGAAATGCCAAACCCTGCAAACATAATAGGGCACATGCAAGCAAAATGGGATGCAGTAGACACCTACACAAAATACATCTCGAATGAACTTAGACGACTGAAGCGGAAAAGAAGGAGAGATGGAGAAAGAAGAAGGATAGTCCAAGAGACTGGCCACTGGCGGGGTATAAAAAAGGGTGTATAAAAGAGAGGTGGTTTTAGTCAGTAGAAATCTGGCCAAGTATTTCGTCAGTATCTTTTAGAAGATTTCTCCTTCAAAACAAAAAAAAAAAAAAAGACCAACACCGCCATAGACGAGGTGGTTAAGACATTATACCAACCACTCCCACCTTCCAAGTTGTGGGTTTGAATTTTAGGCACATGCTTTTTTTTCACGAATTGCACAAAGAAAAGAACATAGGTACACAGGCAGGGACCGAACCTGCGATGGATATGCCTTTAGGCACTAAAGCTCTACCAACTGAGGACGTTCTAATAGTCAATACAAGCGGTATCCAACTCGAGCATGACGATGTTGTCCATGGTATGGTCAAAAGCTATACTAGTCATTCTAGCACTATGTTGGACTTAATAAATAAAATAATCATTCTGCCGTATGATTCATTCTACGAGTGTACTTTTATAAAGTGTCAGCTTCTCAGGTCATCAGAGGTATTCTTAAGGGGTGGAGGAACGCGTCCGAAGGGAATAAAACACCCTTTTTTCGAAATTCAAAATTTTTATTTTTGATACGCACACATTGGACAATTGTAAAGGGTGATATTCAGTTGGAGGTAACAATTTAAATTTGAAATAAGACACATTAGTTTTTTGATAAACTGGTGATATTTTTATGTTAATATAATGTTGAGACATTGACATTAAAAATGAAAAATGGGCGCCACGGCTGGCCTGGCAGTGTTCCGTGCTTTTGATGAAATTTTCCATTACTTTTCGGTATAAATCTTACGGAAGATCTTGTTGAAACCACGTCAACATTGTTCATTTGGCACCAAGAATAATTTCTCATCATGTCCCGATAACGTTCACCATTGACTGTTAGAGCAGCACAACTAGAATTTTCGAATAAGTAAGGCCCGATCACGCCGCCGCCTAAATAAATGGTGCTTTTTTAAGAGGCGCTGGGTTTGAGTTAGGGATAACTGGCAAAGTAGCTGTCATTCTTTTAAGTGTCAATGTTTTTTGTTTTGTTCCGAAGAAAATATCGCCGCAGTTGAGGCCAGTATTAATGAAGACCCGAATTTGTCAGTTCGCATTCATGCACAGGAGCTTGTCCGTTTACAATTTGGAAAATTTTGCAAAATGATCTTGGCCTAATCGCTTACAAGATTCGATTGGTGCAAGAATTCAAGCCGTCGAGTCATGGCATGCATCGGAGCTTCACTGAATGGGCTCATACTGTGAGAGTGATTTCATTTAGGACCTGTAAATTGGCCACCAAGATCTAGTGATCTAACGCCTCTCGATTATTTTCTGTGAGGGTACGTGAAATCGCTTGTTTATGTGGATAAACCAGCAATGATTGAAGGTTTGGAAGACAATATACGACGAAAAAGTGGTCAAAAATTGGACCGAAAGGATACGCCTTGTAATTGTCAGTCGCGGTGCTCATATATCCGAAACCATTTTTAAATGGTAAACGATAAAGAATTATCTTTCAAATAAAAACATTTTTTAGATCAAAAGCCAATGTCGTGTATTTTTATTTAATTTTCTTTTTTCAGTCCCTTTAGTTATCAAACATGGATCCCAAGTACAGCTGATTTTTAATAACTCTGAATTTTCAGCTGTCACACTGTGTGTTTTTTATGTTGGCAGCACTTTACCGCACAAATGGCGCAAAATTCAAATATTGCTTGAATTTTGGGACACCCTTTATTTGACTAACTTTGTACGGAGGAGTAAAAGTAAAGAATATTCAAGTAAAGAATGACGAATGAATGAAAGAAGTATTGAGTGTGTCTATCAAAAAAATTGGAAAGCAAAGGCATTTCAAATAATGATCACCCTAGTCATAGAGACCCCCATCAAAGTCGTGGCTTTAATTATACACTTCTCCACCCACAATCTTTGACCATACTTACATTCAAATCACATGGTGATATAACATTTATTCTATCATCAATATGATGATGGCTGTGTGGTGATGTTACTCCAGAATCTGAACGATCTGTGAATATGATCGTGTCGTCCGTTTCCTTTCCGCCATCGTTCCACACGTTTTTGCTGTTTGGTGTGGTGTTGCTTTGCAGCGACCACTAAAATGACAAAAAAAGGAAAATTATTTTTAGAAAATATCCATAAAACAAGAGAAATAAACAAATTAATGACAGTCTATTGCAAAACTCCCTCTACATTATTTCCTCCATTACCGGAGTACTATAAACCCGTGTTCACAATGTCGCTACATGCTTATTAAACTTAATAAAGTTGCCTCCTCTAAATCTTATGCTCAACATGTAATTTTATGTCCAACAAATCACTAGCGCGGTACAAACAACACGTCAACATTCAAAGTGTACTTGGGTAAACTTTGTGACCCTCTAGCATGCATAATCTTTTAATGCTTCTAAAACTAAGACTCGACTCTCGACTATCAAAATAAAAAAAAGATTTTCCGAAAGTGAGATTCATAATTAAAAAGGGAAAAAAAAATCCCAAATTACCACTTTCACTGGTCATAAAAAAGAACACACAAATGTAAGCGAAGACAACAATCGGCAACCTGTCTAACGTAGTCGACACCTCGAGTGATAGATAAACAGATACATACGGATAGATATGAAACGTTTCTACTTTTCTGAGCGATTGTCGTAGTTTGTAGCCATAAAAGTGGTTCACCTACATTGATCTTAGGAATTCTATTCGAAAGACTAATAAATTTCGAGATTGTTTTTTTTTAATTGAAAAATATCGCACCGCCATTGTATGCTTGTGAGGGAGTCACTCATGCGCAGTTCAATGTGCACTTCAAGTGCAGAAGTAATTAACTTAATTACCACATGGAGCATGAATCGAATTCGTTTAATGTCCGAGATACACATGAATGAAAAGAAATAATCTTTGTATCTGTTTATTCAATAAAACGGTTTTTTAGAGAGGCGTATAAGAATAAAGTGTGTTTTTAGAGTGGCATACTCGTATATGAATAAAGTGTGTGTAACAAGAATAGATACAAAAAAGCCGCACCGAATTCGGTTGGTATGAGATTTGAATACTATCCTCTATACAAACATTTTAAGACATCAAACAAAATTGGTAGAAGCGAAGACGGCATTTTGACACTTTTTCTAGTACGAAATCCAGCTCGAAGGACCAACAGCTCTCAGACGAATTGTTGATAATTGTTGCCTTTGTAATCGTAAATGGCATAAAGATAATGGACAAGATATACCGGATAAAAGGTGAGACTTTAAGTAGCAGCAAGCATATATATACTGCCTCTAGACAAATTTTGTAGAATTTTTGAACTGAAGAAATATGTCTGGGGTATACTGAGAGTTATATAGCGGTAGTTGATTCACTAATAGCTCTGGATTAGATTGGATTGCAGGGACCGGAAAGTGTCTAAGCACTTCAGACACTGCGGATTATAAAGCTTTGTATGTCATCTCATTTAGTTTTCTAGAGTGTACAAGTACTAGAGAGGAACTTAGCCACTTCTCGTTGCTGTTGAGTTTTCTATAGTGTACAAGTATATCTTCTACTAGAGAGGAACTTAGAGATAAAAAAATCTTCCCAACCTGGAGAACAGCAAGGCTCGCTGTTGAACCTACATATGTACATATATTCTCTTTGGAAATTTTATTTTTAAGACAGAGAAGTGTCGAACATTCTATAAGGATGTGGGACAGATATATCGCAGTTCTGAATGCAGAATCTGCACTGTGGATCTGTTGCACGATTTAGTTGGTGTAGGTGTTATTCCTGTTGAGATTTATTGGAATGTTAGATTTCTTTTAAACTGAAAAAGTTAGCTGTCACTGATCTTGCTTTAAAAGTTTTAAAAAACTGCGGACTGTGTAACTTCCACACATAATATACAAGGATTCCTAGCAGAGAAGTTTGGGATAACATTTCAGTCCTTGAGGAAATGACCGGAGTGGGCATATTCAAGCTCTTATTTCTGCTGCCGTATAATGCAGTAGTCGTGGCCATCTAGAAGGCTATCAGATGGATGTTGATGAATCCAATTTTTGCTCTGGAAACATCAACTCTAAGATCAAAATTAATAAAAAAGTTATCAGCAATCGTTAAATAGGATTGCAGAATAGTACTTTGTACTGGCAACATGCAGTCTCACAGCAGGCCTCTGTTTCGGAGGAACCATTTGAGGCAGCAAAGCACATAATAGTAGATGGTGTGGTATTTCCACTACAATAAGCTATATATACGAGTAATAAAGCCAAAGGAAATCGTATCTAGGTAGGTAGGTAAAGTCGTGGTTCGAAAAAGGACCCAATTAGCTCTAAGTGCGCCGTTTTGGTACCACAAAAACTCGTGTACCCTGTTTGTTTAAGTGTTTTATTGGAGATAGTAGAATATAATTAAACCCAGCCCGTGGAGTTCAGAAACATGATTAGTTCTCCAATCCGTTTCTACCTCTCTGAAATCGTCAAAGAAAGGTTTACCTAACGTGCGTTGTCTGACAACTGTAAAGAAAGTGGAAAAGAGTTTCCCTCTCGTTGCTGTCTTTGCAGCTGCGACAGAAAGTGTTGTGAGGAATGCCAAGCTTGACCGCGTGGTCCCTTATAGGCCAGTAGCCTGTAAAAATGGCTACAATTCTGGCAATATCAGGCCTTAATCTGCCTAGTAGCTCGTTTGATTTAGGTCTGTTGAAGCTAGGCCATGTCTTTTTTTGATATGGCACAACTGGTGAGGTTGTTCCACCCGAGATTGGCTGGCTGGAGGAAGTGAAGATGTAAATTGCCCTTAACGATTCTTATCGGCTGACCCTCGTCTGCCCAGCTCGTTGCTCTCATAATTAAATCATGTCCTGGGACCCAAATGAGGGTAATTCCAGAATGGACGCTTTGTTCATTTATTTCAAACCTGCATTGCTCTACCAGTTTTGAGGATATGGTAATCAGAAAAGATAGCTATATTTAGGTTGGTCATTGGGAGATTTTTGAGCATGCGGCAAGTCTCCCGAATAGTGAGAAGTTCCACTTGAAAGACACTAGCAGAATCTGGGAGACGGAAAGTTTTCAATATATTCAGTTGGTCCGAGAAAATGCCTGCGCCAACTCTGCAATAAATTTTCGAACCATCCGTATATGGTTGACCGTCTAGTTTGGGAGGAGTGAATTCCTGTAGCTTGGTTTTATTGGTGAATAGCATCATTTCAGTCTTGTCTGGATTTACTCCAAGGCCACATCTCGTAGCCCAAGAGTGTACCTTATCCAGAGCACTTTCCATGATTTGACTTATCGTGGAGAGGAACTTTCCTGACACTAGTAAACCCACATCATCCGCGTACGCAATCACCTTAATCGGCTCCCTTTCAAGTTGCACCAAGTTTTTACCGATTGCCATTATCCATAGCAATGGGGAGATAACACCAGCTTGTGGGGTTCCCCTATTTACAATCTTAGTTGTACTGCTGTTACCTAGTGTTGCTTTGATTATTCTAGTATATAGCATGGACATTATGCAATGCCTAAGGAAAGACTCTACACCTAACCCGGTGAGAGACTCTTGAATAGCTTTGGTATCGATGTTGTTGAAAACTCCTCCTATGTCTAGGAAGATAGCAAGAGTGCTTTCTTTTATAATGAATAGTTTTTCCCACCGATCGCACTACCTCATGAAGAGCCGTCTCTGTAGATCCTCCTTTGAGGTAGGCGTGTTGGGAAAAAAATCGTATCTAACAGGACACTGTTTTATCGGTAGGCATCCCAGCAAACCCCGAATTGCCGAATTCTGCTGTAGCTGTGGCGATGCTGAGGAGAAGACGTCGCACTGCATTGCCTACAAGAAGGCATATAGCTATGCGATCTTTCTTCCTTGAAAAATTGCGTTGCACAAACAAAACGTACGGAAAATTTACAAAACATTTGAAATACTCGTACTATCTTTTAATGAAAAAATCGAATATTCAAGTTGAAGAGTGAAAATTTATTAACGCAGGAAGGTCCTTGGGGTTAAGGTCGTAAGACACACTAAAGATTCAAGTAAACACACAGGAATAGATCCTCCTCCATCCTCCAATCCACCCCTAATATGAGATCTGCGCGTGGCGTTGTGAAAATTGTAAATCAATTGCAATGATATCTTTCTACTCGGAGGATATTTCCGCAATTCTTAAGAGATTTAAAAAAAAAAACTGCTTTCACAAAATTTTCTTGGAAGAAAGTGGATGTGACTGTCACAATTCGTAACCGAAATTCACGGATTCTGATTAGATATTCGCAATAAAAAAATTTAAAAACCAAATTAGATTCCTTTTTTTTGTTAAAGAAAACGCCTCCAAAAAGTGGGCGTGGCCAACTACAGTATATGGACAAAATGTAGAGTCAATCAACGCCTACTTATTTTATTCAGACGATATTACTCAGATTCCAGCAAAAATATTGAAAAGATTGAAATTTTTGAAATTGTAGCTAACGTCTGCCGTTATTATATCTCCATGTTACAAGCAATGAGTCAAAACTAATATACCCTATGGGATAGGGTATAACAAAATGCATCTTGTTGATACTAAATTTCTAACAAAAATATGTCTTGTAAACCGCAATCCGCTCCAGAGTAAACAAAAAAACCCGGATATAAAAGATTCGGTGTACCATGAAACCTTCTCATCCAATTAATTCATTTGACATTGAATCAAATACAATTGTTCATTAGGCCGGGCTTAACACGTAATATGATTACGATCAGTTTTGTGTAAAAGCACCTGTTAGACAAGACAATTTGGCATCGATTGAACTCAAGTACCTGCTCATAAAACTTAAGGACTCTATTATCTGTTCTCACATTGCATAAGCGACAAATTAATTCCGACCTACTTCTACGTCTTACTTGAGTGCTTTTTCTATAGATACTATGTGAGCTAATTTCATAGAATGGACAAAAAAAAAAAAAAAAAACCGTCCAACCTTAATGACTTGACTTAAACACCATACATACACACTATATGTGCAAGTATCTCCCATAGTTACCCCGATTCCCATAGTCACCAACTTGAACTTATAGATTGCGCTCTCAACTGCGTATCTAATGTAACATATCTGTTCTCTCCAAGTCTCTGTCAAATAACAAATATCTAACATCAGAGTGATTGACACAGGCGAACTATTTACCTTGGAACACACGGGCTACGCAAATGCGATTGTCTTGTAAGGGAAAAGTTAAAACATTGGGTATTTGTTCTCAGCGCATGGCGTATCTCACATGCTCTGGGGTAAGCGAAACGTTTAGAGGTCAAATTGTGTTATTGTAGGTATGTAATTTTCTTAGCTAAAAAAAACATTTGAAGTACACCGCGCGTCTAGTTAGTCCATTTTTGGGTTGACAGCTTCATATTTAGGTAGCCACCTACTTTTGATGGATCATCGGCATTTTTGCAAATCCCACTTAGCGTACGTAGGTAGGTCTTAACCTAATAATGTATCTACAGATCCGTATGTATACAAAAAAAGAAAAAGAAAATCAGAACTGAAGAAGTTCCGTGTCTTCGATGATGAAGACATGACGCACAAGGTCTTAGATTTTTTTTTTTTTTCAGTTGTAATTTGATACACTTGAGATAAATTTGTCTTCAATTACCTGAACGTGTGTTTGCTGCGAGGTATATAATTGAGTATAGCAACTTGTTTCAGACTGGTTTGAAAAAAAAATACCAAGATGAAGTCAAAATAATAAAAATGACTTCATCTATGACAGATACTCCAAGAGTAATGGGGTGAGGCTTTCAAATGACAATACATTCCTTGACACAGGTAAACTGTTGCAGTTACAGTCAAATAGACGAAAGCCTTCTTGTTAACATTTAACAAATTGCAGACATAAAAATTAAGCATCATAATACCAAAGTCTTGTAAATCGTCGTAGAAAGCGAAAGATTCGCGCGACGAGGAGGCACAAAGTCGATGACCTTATTTGCGCACATTAAACGATTACTCAGAGCAACAATGTGGCAAGTCAAACATAAGCTTGTCTATTGACAATGAGATTAGTAGAGATTTCGAATAAACGTCTGCTTGTGTTTGAGCAAAAGAAAATGATATTTTAAAGTGTGTCAGCTGTCAGCTGTCCAATATGTTATAGGGACTGCTTCTCCTATCCAATGAAGGGAAAGTAGAAAGACACATAACTTAGCTGATAGCTTTTCATGTAGCTTTGTGGTCAGCACAAAGAACTGGTTGAAAATAAAAAATTATAATTAAAATACACTTTCGAAAGAGCTACCATATATAGGTAAGTAGACAGGTGCCCAGCGACATCAATCACCGGCAGACCAACTGTGCCCTGGGGAACCGTAAAGATACCTCAAAATTAGAGCCACCGAGATAAGGATACATATGAATCTCAGAAGGCCTTTTTAGCTCTTTATAATCGAGGGACAGCCAGAACTTGATGAGTATGTTGGCTACAGGCTGAGCAAGACTCGTCGGATACCTGGGTTTCAAATGTATATTTTTGCTTTTTCTAATGATATGCAATGGATCTGCAGTAAAACGTGTGCACACATCACGACTAAATGTTCAAATGTTCCAAATATGAATTTCGAAGATCCGTCTAGCCATTTAGGCTGTAGTTGTTGGGCCATACAGATAGACAGACAGACAGAATTGAGAGATCCACTTCTATTAGATTCTCTTTTGTAGTCAGTATTGAGATGATAAACAAAATTTAAAAAACCCCTGGAATCTGTAATTTTTTGAGAAAAACCTCCAACATTTTCGAAGTCGGTGGTAGAATTACGTTAATTCTTAGGGGTTAGAATGAATGGTGTGACCACACAGACCTCAGATATGAAATTTTAAGAAAATTCGTTTAACCGTTTAGGCCGAGGTAAAGACAGACGGACAGAAACTGAGGGCAGTAAAGACAAAGATTAGTCAGAGCACTTCCTCTATCAGTAGACTTCGTAGGAATACCCTAGGAAAACCCTTCTTCGATGACTTGAACGATATGTAGAGCATACCCGTCTCCAGTGCTGCCATTGTGCTACGATGGTAGCACATCTGCTACATTTTTTAAAAATAAATTCATTTGCTACCCATTTTTTCATAAAATTCGTAGATTTTGCTACGAAATTAGTTGTTCCCTTTCAATTCTTTTTCCCTTAGGAATTTAAGTACCTATATTGGATTTAGAAGGAAGGTCTCTCCTGTCTTGCTAGTATCCAGGCAGCTTAGTCTGTTGGGAGTCAATGCCCTACAGTTCCTTTTAATATGGTCAAGATCCTCCTCTACTTTATCGCGGAATCTGAGTATTCCGTTCTTTTTTTTTCTCTCAGAAAGCTTCCCAGTATACGTATCTTGATGGCTGGTGCAGATTTTCGGATTTCTCGGTTTCAAAGATTCTGCTGGTATTTATAGTCTACTAGCGGGTACCCGGCGTGCGTTGCTGTGCAGTTGTGGCAAACTGCTGGACCGATTTTGAACAAACTTCACAGAAACACTCTGGGGTCAATACTGAAGATTGCCTGAGAAGTTTAGCTAAATCGGTTCTGTGGTTCCGGAGTCCATAGCATACATACAAACATAGGAAGAATTAGTTTTATATAGGTGTATAGTCTATTAAAGCTTCTCTCGACTCTAGGAATGAGGTTGCAGAATACTTTTCGCCAGTCTATCGTCCTCCTCTTTACTATCCACAACAACGTGGCCCAGTATAGGGCAACTTTATTGGTTGCTTAGGTCGTTAAGTTTGTCCACGCATTCCTATAGCATTCTGGAGCTGATCGTATGAGATTGATTCTTTGATGGTAATTTGGCTGCTGGACATAAACGCAATGTCTCGATTGCAATAGTTTCAGCTGAGATAACACTCTCTGATGGCGTGAATTTCCACCTGAAAGATGCCGGAGAGTTTGTTCATGGGTACCGAGTGCTTGATTCTTGGCCCAAACATTTCTGTCCCAGTCTACTCAAGTTCGCTACAAGTGATCAGTCCACTCGTCCGCTTGAATGGGAACAGTTATACCTGATAGGCCAACTGAAGTTAGATAAGGTGGCTGTCTCCGCTAGACAGAGAGACACTTAGACCAAAAGGTAGGTCCATTGTGATACCTTGCACCGTTAGAGGAGCCTAATAACATGCCTACCTTAGCAGTGCCCTGTGAGGGCTTCTCTTATAGAGCTTATTCATTTCCTATTAATCTTTTCGTTCCAGATTAGGCCAGATCTGCTTCGACGAAAGACAAGTGCTCATATTGTTCCACCTGCTGTTTGCCATTCTTCTGGCTTCAGTGTTAAGGCGAAACTTTATCGATTCTATAAGATCAGACGATTCCTCCTTATAGAAGTTCCGACCCGCACCTTATTTTCTCTGTCCTGAAACCCAACACAGGGAAACGTCGCATCTATGTATCATTTCTTTACCAACTTGGATCATACTGTCAGTGATTTCAAGGCTTTTAAAGCTGCCTGACTATCTATATATAGCACAATAGCGCTACCCTCTTCCATTCTTATTGAAATCCAAGTCTTAATTTTCACTTGAAAGACACTACAGTGATCCTGTGTTTAAGTTTCTATGTACACATCTATCGCAGAATAGTTTAGACCTTCCCCAGATTCCCAAACGCTTCTGCTATGAATTCTGGTCTTGAACTTGACATTAAACTCGATGTGAGGGACAATATAGTCCATTTTGCTAGGGATACCTTTCTGCCGTTCAGGATGCTGGAGTAGCCCGAATTAGCGTTAGCCAACTGCGAGTATTCCGGAAGCCTTAATGCTGCTTTAGTTGCTTTCCATAGATATCAACAGCAAGCAAGTGGAACATTGTCTCCAGTGCAGCTTTGGGGATTGTTTTCAAAGCACGCAAGATAACTTCTAAGCTTTCCCTTGAAGATTAGTCTTATACCAGACTGGTACTCCGTACATCAGGATTTCCATATAGAGTATAAGTGGACTACTTTAGACTGAAAGCCCCATTTCAGTCTCAAAGCCCTTCGACAGCAATAAAGGGCAATGGATGGAGGAATGGCCCTCCTGGCACGGTCTCGTATATTCAGTTTCCAACTGAGTTTCCTATCGAGAATGACCGCCAAGTATCTGGCACGGTCTACGAATTGAAGTTCCGTGCAATTTAGCTTTTGAGGGATGATATATGGTACCTTGTATCTTCTTGTGAACGAAACTAGTTAGGTCTTTTCGGCGTTAACTGAAAGAAAGTCAAGTTTACTTTACGGGTTTATTAAGAGCTGATTTCATCAGATCTGTTATTGTAAGAGGAAACTTTCTGGCAATGTCATCCACATACCCCTCTTTCCCTAAGATATTAAGCAATTCATTCACTACTACGAACGATAATACACCGACCTTTTTGTTAGATAGCACCTCAACTCTGCATGGATGTGCCTGCTTTCTAGCATTTGCTCGATCCAATAGCAAAGGCTCTCATCAACCTTCAGGCTGAGAAGCCCAGCATTTATAGCATCTGTTTCAATATTGCTGAAAGCTCCTTCCATGTTGAGGAAAGATACCATCGTGAAATCCTGAAAGATCTCTCAATGGTTTCTACCAGCGAATGAAGGACAGTCTTCACCAATTTTCTCTTCCAATACCCAAGCTGGGAATTTGATAAGAGATTACTGTCCAGATTATTTCGTACATTAGGCGGTAACCAGTCTCTCCAGCGTCTTTAAGAGAAATGATGATAAGCTGATTTGACGGAAGTCCTTAGAAGGTCTTACCAGCTTTTGGCATGAAGACCACTTGACCCAACAGAAGGTGTGTACCACTAATTTTTTTTAAAGGTTTTCTGGCCTGAACCATGTAGTGTGTGCACAGCATGTCAGGTGGGACTACTTAGGCAGACGAGTCACCAATACTTGACCTTATAGAAGCGAGTAATAAAATTAGTGGACGGGTCACTATGGATGTGTATTAAATTGATACGATCATCTACTTCAGATCAGCTCGATGGTTTCCTATTTCATACGGCGTATCATGCATTTACCTGTAAAAAGTGACTGCGAATGTGCATTCTAAGGAGCAAATTAAATATTGCATTCATCGACACGTGGACACGGGTCTGTGGTTAGCGGGGAAAATCGCGACAGCAAGCGACGAGCGCTACTGGTCGACGGTCGGTTGTAGTACATGATAGACCATGTGATGTCGGATATTTCGCGATTGGCACTACTGCCAAAAAGCTGGGCATAAACTCCCCCGGCTACTGCAGGAGCTGCCAAGATGAAGAAGAAATAGAAACCATCAAACACCTGCTTTGCGATTGCCCAAATCTCCACAAACGTCACCTCCACCATATGAGAAACAGACTCTTCGGAGAACTGGGTGAGTTGGCACATGCGTCGCTGATGGAGCAGTTGTAATATAACCCAAGGTGAACCACAATGGACTAATAGGCCCCCATATAAGCACCTTTCGAGATGTACAGCCCCCCCAAACTAACCTAACTTAACATGCCTGAGGTAAAGTCACCGAGCGTTATTCTGAAACGTATATCCATACATATTCAAAAGAAACTCTGTAGGACCCTTCCAAACAAACGGATCTGATTTTCTATGACGATTCCGTGTTCTATTGAGTACATGTCCAGTACCGCAGTAATGAATGCCTTATACTGTTTAAAGGACGATAGTTCATAGTTTTTGAGCATATTTCTGTACAGCTGTGATAGATCCTCCGTGCCTGATGGTACTTTTCCTTTTGTTCTAATTTTTACTCAACTTCTCCTTACGCAATCGATATAGTTTCAATCGAATGAGGGGCTGATTATTTGACTCCTCTACTAGACCCCCCTTCATAAGTACTGTAACCCTTCTGAGAATTCTTGAGTTTCCTACGCGAAGTATGTATACTTAGGTACGACTTAGATGACGACTAAGTCTGTCTACTTTGTAAACTCTCCTCGCACTGCTACCCAAGTTTCTCTTCTTGACTACCATGCATACCACCTGATGCACCAGCGCATCTTCCAATTGCTTATTTTGTTTTAATTGATTCCCACACAACTGCACTGCTGTTCGTGCAAACATCTTAAACGTTCACATTAATATCTCTCTCCGGCTACTCGCAATTAATACACTCAACAGTGGTTTAATGAGCGATGCACTCTGATTTTTATGCCAACAAAAAAAAAAAAAAAAGATACACCTTCTTTTTGTATCTTTTTTTTTTAGAAATCTGCACGCATATTAGAACCACTAATGAAAAAAGTATCTACACCCATTCAACAGCTACCTAACAAGGTGTTCCGCAATATCTTCACCGTTAATTTATTCAGCAAGCACACGTACCTACTCCTCTGCCTGTTTATATGATAATTGGTCATGCGATTCGATTTTTGAGAGATCACCATACACCAACCTCGTTAAAGTTGGCTTAAAATATGGTTCACTCACTTGACTGGCCACGGTTAAGCAAACCAAACCGAATATGCTCCAATCGACTGTGTATACGACTATGAGTGAGTGCAGTCTTGAGTGATTACGTTTCGGTTAAAGTAAAAGTATCTAAAACCACAGGGAACTTTACAATTTTAATAATTAAATATTGAATTGTCTGCACAATAGGTAGGCACTCCTACTCCTAATGGTCATGCTAGCTAGAGGTGTTACGCGTCGAATCGTAGCACTTGAGTAACAACTTTAATTGAAAGAGAGCTCGGGGAGAATCAAGAGAAAATATGCAAATAGCTAGATAACTTGAATGAGTCTGAGACGGAAGGTGCAGCTTAGTTTTAGATTTGCATTTTATTTTATTTGTTTGGTTTAAAATTTAAATTTTCCATTTTGAAAATAGAAAGTGAATTAAAACTGGTCGGCTTTGGGGGCCCTTTGATGTGACAAGACAACCATTTGGATATGTTTTGTTGACACACCGTTAGCTATATCTAGTTACGAGTGGCCAATGAGCTGGGTGAACAGCGTGGGATTAAGTTTAAGTGTCAATCAGAGAAACAAGAAATAGGTTGCTATTTTTTATTAAACAAAGGAAAATTAAAGTTGTCTTGTAGCGGTTGGGAATAGATAGCGGTTTGAGTGATACCAACTAGCCATAGTCTGATGTAAGAATACCATTTAAGAGCCAGATCCTGGAGCAGTATTCACTTTTAGACGATTTTTACAACTAGAACTAGAAAAAAAAAGCTTTAATGAAGTGTCTTAAATTTAATAGGACCGCAATCAAATCGTTTGGAGCACATTAAAGAGAAGAAATCGAACCGGAAATTGGAAACCGGAAACCGATCTAGATGGCCACAGACTAAGAGAATTTTGGAAAGTTATCGTTTGAAGACAACAGTCATGTTGTTGTTACGGTAAACATCTGTGTATTGTATTTCAAGAAGAAATTTCATTAGGTATCTGTAGATATTAAGCCGGTTCGTCTACGCTACACAGTGAGAACAGTCTTCGAATTCTTAGAGGAAAATTTGGAAAATACATCGATCAAGGTAAAAATATAGTAAAACGGCGAGCCATGAACCGACGGGTTTGGAGTATACTAAGACTTAAGACAAATGGACTTAAAATGGTTAGTGGTTCTCTTTTGCTAGTTTCCCTTGAAAAACTTGGTCTTTGTCTATACGAGTACAAAGTGTTGCAAAATTTCGAAGCTCTTGATACGGAATCTGTCGAACCACTTATGTAAGGCAAAAGCCTTGGGACCTCTGTACCTCGATCCAGGGGTAATTTTACTGGCGAATCTGACAAGAAAATAAGAGCGAATGCACCGAGGTTCTAGACGTTAGCTATGGCTTCCTCAAATGCATATAATCGGCTAGTTTCACTGATATCGCCCAACCTGGAGATGAAATTCTCCGACGAAATTGGCCAACCTTCTGAAGGCATTAATGGCCAAAAAAAGGGTTCTTTAAAAACAGATAGACTCATTCGATGTAATGCTTAACTGATGAGAGAATATTTGTACAGGAAATAAAGGGTACGACTGGGTCGCACGTACTTGCTCTATATGTGCTTTGTTCAGGTGTTTTTTTTTTTTTTGTCGGGTCAGCAAACGCTACACTGGATCATTCAGACGCAACTGGTCCATTCTACTGCCATTGTACTGTTTTACTCATTTCAATGGAATTTCCTTGTCTACTGGAGAAAATCGAGTAAACGCTTCAGTGATGAGTAGCTTACGGTATCAGCACTCACTACATCGGCGTCGAAAATCTGCCACTTGGTACGAGCAAAAGCAGGACAATCACAGAGGAAGTGTTCCGCAGTATCATCGCCTCTCCACAAGCATCATAGACGATCGTATCACTTAAGCCTACCACACTGAGGTTTTTAGCACAAACAAAGTGCCCCATGAGTAAGCCGACAAGGGTGCCGTGAAATAACGCCGAGCGAAATAAGGCCGAATTTCAGAGAGAAGGGAAAATAATTAGTAAACCAGAAATCCCAAAAATCCAAAATCCCGAAAACGAAATCCCGAAAAATTTGGTTGGGTACAATTGTAAATGTTTGTTGTGTGGCAGTCGCCTGTATCTTAACAGTACTTGGGTGGCCCACTTCGCGGGATAAAAGGATTTCACACTATGGGACATCTCTTCGTCTCTACGGCCGCACAGGCAGGTGCTTACGCGCCATGTAACCAGACATTAAATGTGTGTATCAATTCAAAGCGTAATAAGGCCGACTCGGCTCCATTTCGCATTTGAAAGTAAAATAAGGCCGAATTTCAAAATTCGGCTTTATTTTGCATTTTGAAGCCGGATTTTGAAATTGGCCTTAGTTCGCACGGCATTATTTCACGGCACCGCCGATAAGTTGTCTGCAGTTCTTTAGTAGCTTAAGCTGCAGCCCGAGCTGCCAGACGGAGAGACAGAGATCCAAGATTGATCAAGATCTCGAGATGGAAAATGTTCATAAATGCAATACTTGCCCAATAGGACCAAATAAAATCACTTGATGCTGCAAGCAAGGCAAGAAGTTGGGTCCCTGTATACCGAACATTTTAAGGCCAAAATAACTTATGACTAGTCTACTAACAAAAGCAAACAAAAAAAAAAACCCCAACACTTGTGTGAAATTTATCAAAGTAGATCGTCTCATCTGTGTTTGCGTAACGTGCACCTAATCCTATAGTATTCATCATCAGAAACGAGTCAGATCTTTCGACTTTCCCCAATTTGGCCACAACCTCTTCATCTGAAGAGAATACAAATAAGTTTAGGGGCTCAGCTCTAGTCAATTCCTAGAGCGCTAACTATTGCCCTGGTTGTCATCTTTACTCAAATGGAAGGTAGACTGGGTATACACTACTCGTATCTCTTCTAATCAAACAGTATCGACTCCTATCACGAGGGTAATCCGTTTTAATTGAAAAAAATGATGACCGAGACTTAAGAGGATATGCTGAATAAAAAACCGCTTCAATGAAAACTTTCCAATCGTAATCTCCTCCAGGGAGGTTAGGAAGAGCCAAAAACACTCCTTAAGCTAATTTTTCAGTCAGCTTTGGTCAACATTCCAGACATTATCGCACCTCTACCATTCCACGTAATACAATTTTTTTTTTTTCACAGAGCAAAGGTGCTCCTAAAGCACTAATTATAAAATTTTAGATCTTTTGGAAATCTTTTTGACACTTTCTAAGAATTCAATATAGTGCCTGACCTAGCTAGGATGGTTGGGACCTACAGTTCTATGCCGTTTCCTAAGGGCAATTTTTCGATTGAAATAAGATGACAATTCTACTCTCTCGGATGTTTGTCAGACGTTTGCGAGATGTGGGACCGTGAGACAAATTTTGTTTTTCTATTTTCTTGGATTCGAGCGTTGAACCTCCCGCTGAGTGATCGCGCGCTTAACCAGTGAGCCATGGCGGCCACAAGAATTTAAAACTACAGCGAATTTTCTGGACATGAAAAACCACTGGTCAAAGATGGTGCATGAAAAATCCTCATCTCTGATTATCTAGACCTGATGAAGCCTTGCAAAAGATACTAGGCCAAATCTGCAATAAGCTATTGTTTTCTAAATATTTCTTCTTACTTGTAGAGCACAACAGTTGTGGTTTTCGAAAGGTCTTCCTCGAGAATACTTCCTCAAAGAATTGAGGAAGAGAGATAAAAGCCGAATAAATTCATAAAATTTATTTTGGCATCCACGAATGACACCTTTCACCTCTGGGTGCTGGACTACTAAGCCGTACGGTGACGAGAACTGGTTACATCTTTAACTAACTGAACTGCAGGAAATATTTTGCTGTGAGATTCCGACTAAAGCCAACTGGAAGAACAGTGAGATACTTCAAAGATACACTGCTGGGTCGGTGTAGGAACATTTTCAGACTCACTAAATATATCCAAATCCTAAGGCCGGCTGAACTACTGACAATTCCTGAGGCGTGTCATATTCATTGACAGACAGACTGTTATCAAAGGCAAGGATTCGGATGTAACATCATTTAAACTGGTAAAGCAGTTTCGGAATTAGCTTGCCGATTTAAGTGGTCAGTTTAAGGACGTTTTGTTCTAGACTGGCGAGGATCAACCCTTTACAACTAAGATTCGCTTACATAAAGAATTGCCATTCTACTGGGAGCTTCAAAAGGGGAAAGTATTCTCGCACTATCTATCAATAGCTTACCTCAGATGGGTGGGTCTGAACCAAATAACTCCGTTCTGGTCTTTTTTAATTATCACACGCATATATATTGCAAAATTTATTTGCATACATTCTAGGGCACGCTTTTATGTAATGAGACAAAGCAGTAAAAGGCAGCGAAGTGACACATTCCTAAATGAAATTAGGCTGTTACGGGGACTGTTAAGAATTTCCTTCTCATGTCCACACTTAGAACTGGGGCAATGCTCATTATAGGGGATACAATACTTAGATGAGTAATTACCTACTGGTCGAAGACCCGTGCTAATCGTAATAATACGAGCGATACGAGCACTAGTCTTGTTAAAGGTGGTTCATATTGCTTCATGAAGCTATGCGATCATTTCTGAAAGTCAGTAAAACTTTGGCCTATTTCAGGTCAAAATAAACACTACTTGTCCAGTGTCTGTCTATCAGTCTGTATGTCCCTTTCGTCCTTCCCGCACTCCTAATTCAAAACAATTTGGCTTCTATTTCCTGTGTTGTATGCCAATGGTTCTCCCTAAAAGCCATTTAAAAAGGACTCCGTGGGGGTAAGATAAAGGGAGTTGAGTGCTAAAACACTGAAATTTGTTTCATTGATTTTGTAAATTACTCTGCTGATATAGAATACGCGGTTGTTGCAAAAATCTTCAAAGATCGGCCCCACCTCACGCCTAGCCTAAGCACTGTTGTACGGATTTCGATAAAGTTTAGTTCGTTAGTTTAGAACGGTGTGCAGATAGTTTCATATGAAAATCATAAAAATTGGATGTAGGGGGGCTAGTTATTTGGGTTGGGTTTTTTTTTAAAAAAAATCTTTGATAAATGCCTAATTCGAGAAATACTGAACGAATTTTACGAATTTTTAAGAGGAACCACTGTGCCATCACTTAGCAGATGTTTACTTCCAGATAATTTCCTCTTAACAGTTCCTAGCGGAATGTGAATACGAGTACATTCTATAGAATGCCCCGCAATTTTATTTGGATTGACACCATCTGATAAGCAACTACGCTTCATTAGTATATTCTTTATCACATATCAACCAACCTGTTGAATGAAGTTGTGCATATTATGAGTGTGACGCATGTCGAATCGAAGCCGGACCGTGAAATCGTCAAGCTCAGTACGCAACCACTGAGCCACGCCAACCTCTGATATACGATAACGGAGCTACAGAAAAATACAATTTCTTAAAATTGGTACTTGCTCCTATAAAGAACAAATATTTCTCGATCTCGTACGTATTTTTCGATCTCGAGATTATGGTTAGGTTGAGGTGACCGTCTTTCTAACTGCAGTCCACACGTCTGGACGTATCTACCAAACGTGGGGTAATTCGATTTTTTATCCTAGCCTAGCAACTTTAACCCTGCTTTACTAAAGGACATTTTTTTTAAAATGTGCTTCGAATATGGCTAAGACGATTTTGTTCAAAATTAACATTGTTGCGATAGTAATAGTTGAAGTACTGGCACCCATTCCATTTTGAGCGGAACAATCGCAGTCGCAGTTCAGTTTTTAAGCAGTTTAGACAACATACCAAATGCAGGTATTTTCTTTCCTGATTCGATTGCTTACATTCAATTTGCTCCCATTTTCAGTAGAGCAGAAACCATGACAGCAAGATTCTGTACTCTACATGGTTCGAGGATTGTTAGATAGGTTTGCTTCTTTCACAAAACTAGAGAACATTGGATGCAAGATCACAATTCTTTTGCAGGATTATTAATTTTGTTTGTTAGGATTTTAATTTAATTAAAATAAAAAGTATTAAAGATTTCAATGAAATTTGTATGGAACACGGGAGTTGCAAATTTTGATTCTTGTGAGGTAATTTACGATGACTTTTCTGCCCATTTCAGGCTCTATTGCGGCCATAACTTCACGGATATTGGTTTTTAAGTGCTCAAAAGTTTGGGAATTGTCTGTATAGACACAATTCTTAGCACAGCCCCACAAAAAGAGATCCAACGGGGTCAGATCACACGATCTTGGTAGCCAATTGATGTTGATAAATCTCGAAATTAAACCGTCAGGGAACTTTGCGTCCAATAGAGCCAAAATTGCCTGCGTTGTGTAGCACGTAGCTTCATACTGCTGGGAACACATGTCGCTCACATCAATGTCTTCAATTTCAGGCCAAGAAAGTTGACTATCATTTGACCAAAGCACAGAGAACAGTGGCGCTTTCATCGTTTTCAAAAAACACTGTACGATCACGCCGCCGGTCCACAACGTCCACCTATCACCCGTGATGTATGTAATGGCCTCTCAACGATCACATTTGGATTCTCAGAACCCTAAATTATGCAATTTTGTTTGTTTACGCAGCCTCCGAGCGAGAAATGGGCCACATCAAAAAATCAGCGTCAACTTGTTGATTTTCCAGCACCCAATCGGCGTATGTTCTGCACAATCCTCGGCTAAGGAGAATTTAATTGTTTTGTAAGCTGCACCTTATAAGGATGAAGATGCAAATCCAACCGCAAAATACGCCAAACGGAGCTGTAGGAAATGGCCAATTGTTGAACGCTGCGTGGAATTGACAATTTCGGGTTTCCGGCCACTGTGGCTATATTTTCAGTTCATTGAGCATTACGATGATGCACAGGCCTAACGAAATCACAAACACTACCGCTTTGTTTCAATTTTGTGATTTTGTTTCGAATTGTTTCCACAGTTGGGCGATTATGACGATCATAATCTGTTCTTAAACCGCGATACACATATAAGATGCAACAATCCATATTGTCAAATGTCAAGGCAAGAACTAACTATCTGTCACTCTGGATGACAGATGGATTTGACAGATGCCATACGACAGGAATGTGAAATCCCAACTTCGAAATGAATAGCCCTTTACGTCTGCTAAGGTAATCTAATCTATTTTCTGCTCTTATTCTTCATCAAAAATCGTTTAAAATTGAATCAAATTCTTATGACAAAACATTGTTAAAAAGTTCCAAACAACCGCAGAGTACTATGTTTGGCACCACTGATTGAACTCCCATGACCAATACACTATAACGTGTGCCAGTATAAATTGTTTCCATTGAGAGAAATAGGGCTCTAAATTAAACATTACTCACACGTTGTAAACGTCAAAGGAAAGTAATTCGTATTCATCTGCTACCGAACATCTATCTCAATATATGTATGTATCCGTATCTCTACACCACTGGATCCTCTCTTACTCTCTGATTCAAAGTCAACCGCCATCTATAATTCAGATCACATTGCCATAACTTATTCCACATTTGACTATACAAACTATTGACTTTGCAAGTGTATCCATAAATTTCCGATACCTATAAGTAAGAATCGCGTACAAGGTCACTTCTCAAATATTTTTCTCATGTATTTTCGTGTTTTCACCAAGAATGTTCATAAGATTTGGCTCTTAATGTTATAGTTACCTAATCGTTTGACTAATTTGAAAAAAATTCAATCACATTCCTAGATTTAATGAACAACATGATGTGTAGCTACTCCCAACTAAACTGACACTCGTGCTGAGTGGATATAAAACAAAATGACCAGTCGATTGTTCCAAATGAAAAAAAAAAGTTTCTATCTGTAAGTTAATAAATCATCTGAATAGGTATGGCATATCAACAGTAATTGCATTTGAATATGAAAAAATAATGTCCCACAGACAAAAAAATGTACGGATATGTTTGTGCTTTGCATTTTTAATTAGCACAACATTCCTGCTGTTCATGCAAATTTAAATATTTTTTTTTTCTTTAAACCTATTTTTGCTTTGCATAGCTAAAAGATGACAACAATTGAAAACAGTTCCTGCTTTGTAACTGCCGACAGACAGAAAATGCTCAAACAATTGTCGTCATTTCCGACCGATAAGAACTTATGTCGACAATTAGATTTCAAAAATTTAGTGCAAATATTTATTGAACGAGATAAAACGAAGAGGGTTGGGTTAGATAACAATACTCGACTGTAAATGAGCAAAAATTTTGGTAAACAATTTCTTTTTTTATTTGAAAATTTGCATTTAAATCGCAACGAATGTCTTGCGATGAAAGATAACATTGAATACTTGCATCCAATATATATTGGGCTTATGGTAACAAAAGTGTCGTAACGAAAACAGTAATAGAGGAAATAGATCCACCAGTGGTTGAAATTATAATTGCCACCGTTTTTAATAAGGCTTTCGATAAAATCTCGCATGTGATCACCCTATTTTAATTTAAAACTCTAGGCTTTCAATTGGGGTTTACTACATGGATCTAATTTTACTTAGAATAACGATAGTACAAAGTTGTTTTTAGATCTACTATATCTGACCCCATTAAAGCCACCTGCGGGGTTCCTCAAGGTAGTCACCTAGGTCCTTTGATTTTATCATAACAATCAACGATGTGAATTGTATCATCGTAGACTGTCACGCCGATGACACATATAAACTTTCGCCGACTGTCACAGTTTTTCAACCCGGTGTCAAACAAATTTTCTTTAATACAATGTCAAGCTATCACATAGGTATAGCAATAGTAAGCGTCTTCCACCACCACAAGGAACATATTTTACTTGCGACGAATCCATTCCCTCCGTCTCTTCAATGCGCGATTTGGGTGTCATCTGCGATAGGGAACTCAATATTTGCTCCTACATTGACAATATTATACTCGTAAGCAGAGTCAAGTCTACTCTCGGTTTCGTGAAATGGTGGTCTAAGGAATTCTCGGATCCATATGCCCGAGCCATTGGTAGGTCCATACTTGAATATGCTAGCCAAGTTGGGTCTCATTATCACAATACCGATTCCTTGAGAATTGAAGCTAGCTAACGCAGGTAGATCCGTTTAGCCCTAAGCGGCCTTGCATGAGCTGACAGCTATAAACTGATTAATGTACAGTCTCTGGATAGACGACATGAAGTTGCCTACATACTCTTTGTTCATTGGCCCGCACTGCTTTAAATTATCTCCCTAAACACTAATCCACGTAATCCAGGTTTGAATCACTTGTCCGTCTTAACTTTTACCGCACCGTTTACGATTGTAACGAACCAATGTCCAAAATGCTACGCATGGCTACCAGAAACTCCCTTTACAATAATTCCTCTTGACTAATCCCCACTTTTGCCGGCCATCTCCCTAAGCCCCTTAGTTTACAGCAAAGCTTTAGTTCTTCATTGATTTATATATTAGGTCCAGCTCTAAGTGTGTTTGTGCTTGTATTAAGCCTCAATAAATAAATAAATAAATGGCTTTTATTACTGATTAACCATTGACGAAATTGAGAAAAAGAAATGTCTTAATCCTTGTCTTCAAAAGATACGAGTACAAGTACATAGCGTATTGCATAGGAATGAGTGGTGGTGGCGAGTATTGCTCTTGACATCACCTTGGTCAAATGCATTAGGCATCTTTTAAAAATCGTCATACTTTCATTAATTAAAAACTAATATTTGGTATTGCCACTTTTGGCTTTAAATACTGCTGCTGGTATTTTCGGCATTGAGCTTGCTAGCCTACAGTCTGAAGTTTTTGATGTAATTAAGTGCTCCTGGATCTTGCGCTTAAGAATACTCCAAAGGTGCTCAATTGGTTTAGATCATAGAAATTGGATAAAATTGTTGCAGTTAGCAGTTTGAAGGGCTTCAAACATGACTCTTACCTCAAAGTTTGATTCATTTGACCACAATATGTTACACCAATCTTCCTAAGTGAAATATTCGTATTTGGCGCCCACTCCAGGCGCAACTTATTATTTCCCGAGAATCATGGCTTTTTTCTCGCCTTTAAGTCCATCTTATCTAAGTATTTTTCTTAACCATTTTTGGGGAGATTTTTGTTTACGCTCCTCCGAGAAAGCAGCTGCCAGTTCAGATGACGTTTTTTTCGGTTTTGTAGAATTGTGTACGGAACAACGTGAACATTTCACTTCGGTTCCTGCCCTTTTCATACAAGAAATTAATTTTAACTTGTTCTGGCCATTTTTGCAAAATAAAAGAATAAACTTTAAAAACACAACAAAAGAATACACCTTAAGTAACAATCGTGTACTGATCGCGTACTGCAGAATGTGCCTAAAATTTCAAAAGCAATATTTCAACATTGGCTTTTCCGACTTTTCCCAGACGCGAATCCTTTTTTTTTAAAGCCACGTTGTGTAATCCCATAACACAGGAAAAACAGGTAAAAAACTTCAGTTAGTAATAAAAAAAAAAGTGAGAAATATAGGGTGGCTAATACTTTTGGTCAAGGCTGTATAGTAGATGCGATAACTCAGTCAATCAACTGCTACCAATCTTTAGGATAATCGAATCTTACGTCACTTAGGCGACCACACAATAATATTGATATGTACGTAACGTAGAAATTACATCAACAGTATCAGTATGTTTCTCAGTCCATTATCCATATGACTGCTGGTTCATTGATTTTGATACAGCTTTTCGTATTGCAATACAAATTTGTCTGAAGAGGTTTTAAACATGGCTGCATCCTTAAGACATATGTAGTGGCTAGGATACAAATTATGAAAACTGTAGATTCAATTTCCTATGACAACCTATGAGAGAGTTTCAGAGCTCCAAAGGATCAACAAAAAAAGTTGGAGGGATCATATACCCCAGATTAATAGATAACGAGTTGATCAGACCGTACATGTCTGAGTTCCGATTTGAACTTGCTACAGCGTTTCAACTTTTAACTTCGGCTGCTATTCAGATTCATAATTTGATCCGCTCTTAACTCTCAATTCCGATAGCTCGAACGAAGCCGATCAGTTTAACTAGTGACTAATGGGCCGGTTCAGTTGGCCTAAGCACTACGATGGATTATATTGCTGAGGCACTAATCACTTAAAGACCAGCTGAACAGGTCTAGCAATCATTTTTATTATCCGCTTCGCGCTGATAATTTTTTAAGCAATTGCCGTACTATTAATTTGAGATCAAACATGACAGATGGAAATGCTTACTGGTGTCTCTTTAATGAAGCACACTTGCTATGCAATATAGCGATAAATACAAAATGGTGTTCAGTGAGCAGTCGCTTAAATCGCTTACTGAAGCGCTTCAACCACCTGAACTGGCCCCATAATATATTCTATTACAAATAAGCTTTCAGTTCACAGTGGGTACTGTCACATGTCAGTCCTTGCCACTGGTGCATGTCTGCCAGCATTTTTATGAGCTCCTGTAGGCAATAGACTTTGCAATCTCCAACAAATGACGTAATTCCGATCTGGTATCGGAGTTCCTCTTTATCGCACACATTTTGAATAATGTCCTTGTTACGGGTTTGTACAGGAAGATTGACATTTCGTTTTACTTTTTACGTTAAAAACAGATGCCAAATAGACACATGACAAATTTCGAACGAACAAACAGGGTTTACTAATCTGACAACGACCAATGACCCTTGATTTTTAGTTTGTGGACCATTTGTAGGCCACGTGTAGCGTCACTACTATACCTTATTGTGACCGCTTGGAATAGGAGAAAAAATAATGTCTTGGATGTAAATTGATCATCTGCTGAATACTTGTTGGATGCTGTCAGAGGAATCATCAGACAAAAGAAACAAATCATACATCAGATCACAACAAGACGATAGCCAGGAAACATCGATAATTCAATGTTTGGCAAATGTGTGAGAATGCAAGATATTCCATCATGTGGCTCGGAAAGAATTTTTAGCGGCTTTTCTGCTAGTTTATGCAGTTTTCCGATGGTAAATTCTATTATAAATAATTTACACATGAAGTGAAAGGTGTACTTCATTACCTCAGCATCTCTATAGCCGTCTTGTTTATGTTTCGCATCTTCACCGGGTATTTTACCTTGCAGGTTGTGTCCTCTTGTCGCTAGAGATAACGAAAATCTATTTACAGAGATCAAACTTTGTACAACTCATTTGTACAATCCACTTGTACAACTCACTTGCACAATTCACTTGTACAACTCACTTGTACAATTAACTTCAAACTTCATATCAGGTGTCTGTGGACTTATACCCCGAGGCGACATTGGAATATTCATTTTGGCTTTAAAATTAACGATAATTTCTTACGCGTTATTTTTTTATAAAAATGGATTTTTTTTCGAAAAAGGCTCTAATTATTTGAATACAAATCAATATCTGATATAAAGCTACTTTCCTAATAAAACAAACTACGTCTATTTCCCGGACCCTCTTGGGATGCTCCGGTACTAAATGTGTCCAAAGAGATTCTTGAACAAAGGTGTGTTTAATGGAACTTAAACAAACCATGAATATACTAAAAGCATGACGAGAATGTTACTTTCGACTCAGTCGTGATAAAGTGTTTCCATATACCTATAGACTCTCGAATTTTATTCTTCGTACAAATCGCTGAAGATTTTTTTCTGTTTGAACACTTTTTGTTTCGTGTCTTCAAAAAATGCTCCATGCAGATATGCTTAACTCAAGAACAACTGAACAGATTTTGGTGAAATTTGATTAAATCTGGTGTGTGAACCATAAAGCTTCAAAAATCATTTTTGAAGGCTAACTCAAGAGCAACAATACGGATTTTAATAAAATTTGGTTTGTTGGTTTAGCCTGGTATGAAGGTGTATGCTTCTGCGAACTATTTCTGTAGGCTTTTAAAAATATTCAAAAATTGTCTTTGTTACATGCATAATTCAAGTAAATTTACAAAGAATCACATCTGAAAATAGGGGATGCATAAAGAGCTTGATTTTTGAAATGTTAACACATTCATATAATTTACGAATGCAAACACATGTTGCCCTTTGTATGTTTGTAAAAAACGCTCACGTTAGGGTTTTGCTCATTGAAATATTTAAGAATGGTCCTTAGTATTATAGCTGTATATAACCAATGAATAATCTTAAGGGACAGCCACTATTTTTGCCACATATACAATTACAAATATAGAGTGCCGTCGATACTTTCTTCATGATTTAGATTCCTGTTTTTTTTTTTTTTTTTTTTTTTTTTTTTTTTTTTTTTTTATGATTTGTACGTGTTAAAGGGGATATGAATACCCTTATACTAATTTTTTAGAGCACGTGCGTTTTGTGGAAAGGGGAAGAGACAGAGAGAAAGACAGAGTGGTGTAGTTTGAAACTCAGGTGGTAGTTAAGTTTCAGTGAACTCCAAGGGTGGCTCTCCAGATAACTGGGGAGTATTTTGTTTGTTTTCGCTATCATTGTCGTTGCTTATGATTCACAGTATTTTTTTCCGTCCTCCTGATGTCATCATCACGATCAAGTTGCATTTTAGCCATATGACCACCTTACTGCCAGTGTTATGCCTTCACAGTAGAGTTGACTTAGCTTTCGCAAGTGATCGACTTTTTTTTATTTATTTCATGCGAAATAAATAGATGATTCTTGACATCAGGATTCGAACCGTGAATCAACAGCGTAACAAGCGATGATGTTACCACTACACCACGGCCACCCTAAGTTCTATTTACTGTGGATAATTAAGCTTAAATTTGTCACACTTTCCCACAGAGAAAGGACTAAGACCTATTGCTTATAAAGAGAAGTATTTTGGTATTTAAAGGCATTATTATCACTATAAAATAATGTAGGTATCTGCCCATCTATTAAGCTCGTTTAGACTAGTAGATCACATCGTCTGCATAAGCGATAAGTAGACTAACACCCGTCTGTTTTAGTTTAACTTTAATTTCAGTATTAAGGCTGTGTCTAAAAGGCTTACAAATTCTGACAAGCAGTGAGTTTTGTACTTATAATTCATACAGAAATCTGTAGATAGTTATAAATGAATTGAATTTCGTTTTTTTCACATGGAGAGTTTTTTTTTGCCGATATTAACTTTAATGTATTTAGACACAGCTTATGAAATTCTAGTTCACTTCTAAGAGGCAGAGACATTATCTAAACGGTTGAGAGCATGCTTGATCTTGTGCAGAGATATATTTATTGCATAAGATGGCTAAAAAAGACATACAGATACATAATTCGGAATATTTTCGTTGGAGTTTTGGTTCTATTTAATTTAACAAAATCAAAATCAAAAAATCACCACACTAAAACTGGAATCAATAAATAACCTAATTGCATAAATAAAGTTTGATGATTCAAATGTTTGAGTAGCATATCTATCCATGAGCTTAGTCACAAGCAGGGAGTCACATTTTCAAATAATTCTTCAAATATGTATATCTAACCCCATTTCCCTTGTATGCTCTCTAAATCCGAAATAGATATCTACGAGTATACCTCCATATAAAGTTAAAAAATCGTAAAATGCCAATGTAAGCGTCTTCATCCCATCTGCCCACCCTACTATACCCGCATAGTTAAATTTATTACATCAACTCGCGGAGACCTCTATACATCTCAACTGCTCTTAAATGCTAAACTTTGTATCCACAAGTTATTATTATATCTGCAGCTCTTTATACTTTATATGGGTTATCTAACAATTAACCCCGAAAAAAAAAAAAAAAACTTAACTTACTGTGGTAATAAAATCCTCATTGCACAGCATCTTTTTTCAACCGCGTCTCTTTGTTTTGACTTGGAAAAAAGTGCAGTATCTTGCTTGGATTTCGGAAGATATTTCTTCTTCTCTAATGCGGGTATTCAAAAAATTCAAATGAATACCAACAGCTTTTTCTTGTAATCACGTTTTCTCCTCTTCTCCACTCGAGTCGAAAAAAAAATAACAAAAACACGATTAAAGAAACATGATTTGTCGATTTGTTTTATCGGGAATAATTTTTTAATTTTCTCCCCTTTTTTGTTAACTTATTATCTTTTGGATATTTTTCTTTTTTTAAAGATACCGTAAAAAAAAATTAGCAACTGCTGCGAATAATTGTTAGCTTAATTTAACAACAAAAATCTCTAAACGATCACATCATCAACATCTTCATTGTGGACCGTCGTCATAATCGTTGTCGCACCGCCAACACTTCCACTATCATGATCGCACCTTAATTTGTAACGATATCTGATCATCATTAATCAAAATGATGGTTTATTTCAATAAACTTTTTCTTTATAACAATTGAATGCAAAAAAAAAAAAAAAACAAACAAACAAAATAATTCCAATCACGTTCCAAGCAAAAAATAATTAGAATTTTTTTTTTTGTTTTTGTAGCCGTCACTAGAACCGATCGTGTGGGAGGACCGACACGAAAAAAAAAAACTGGTGGAAGTATCTAAATACCCCCAAATCGCGGTAAGATTCAAATAAACAAACTGACCGTACTGCGCCGTATCATTCACATTTGACAACGTTCACATGAGAACTGATCACGTAACCGAGAGTTGGTAAAAGAAAGGTGCAGGCAAGCTAAACACTAAGCTAAGCACGATCGCGCATAGATCGCGCATTTGAAAGTATAACTCACTCATACTAGATTGAGTTGAAATGGAAATTAGTGAGTGAAGTGTGGTGTAGAGTGGATGGCAGGCGATCACCCAGGTGGTTGCTTCTCTGTGCATTACCATACCGCTGATCTTTGTTTAGAAAGACATATATTTTGTTGTTGATCGAGACTCGATGAAATTTTGAATCAATAGCAGATAAATTCAAGGCAAATACAATAGAAAATGCGATGGAGACAGTTCTTAGATAAATTTAGAAGCGGAAAGAGATACATATATGTATACTTGGCGATTGTACTTTGGACAATAGTTTTAGGTTTAGTTGTGTGAGGTCTGGGTATAGTGGTCGAGCTTTGTGCGTGGAAATTGATTGATAAGATTTGGAAAATCTAGCCCAATTTTGTAATATACGAGTATTTATGTATTTAAGTGAGATAACATTGTTGCAATGGTATGTCGAAGATATGTACATGCGAGACCGTTATTTAGTTGACTCCTCTAATCGAATTAAATATTGAAAGAGGTAAACACCCTAATTAGCGACAAAGTTACAATGGGAGGAACATTTTGAAGACTGACGATCAGACTGTTGAATAAAAAAGTACTCATAATGAGACATATTTTGGTTTGCGAAATACCTTCCTCCCCCTTTAAAATAAATGTATGTAGATACAATGTCCATTGCAGGAAAATCTTCCTTACCTATGGGCTTGAAAATATACTGAGCACTGGCAAATATAATGGGTGTACCCTTATTAACTTCCTTCTCACCCTCAGCCTGTACAATGCATAGGCAATTTTTGCGTAGACCCGTGGCTTTTAAATGGCTTATTTCATCCAGTAATTATTCTTGCTAAGACAGATAGAAATATCCTGCCATTTGCCAAAATTTTGTCGATTTCAACTTTGTTGTTGAGTGGGCATTATTTCAAAGGGCACTGAATGAACTTCGTCTTTTATTAAAGCGAAATTGCTTTAGTTACGGTAGTCTATACATGTACATATAATGCTAAAGTGAAACGCTTATTTTTGGTTAGTTTGGATGCATGCCGTAAAATTGAATTCAAAGTTTTGAAAAAAGTTGCATTTACCGGTACTTTGAGTGGATTTCCTCTAATGTAACGGAAAAGGTGTAACACTTCGGATGTAACGAAAAGATAAAACATTTATTTTTCTCGAAAAATGTTCTAACGTTCTCCACCAAATGTGGTATTTTACTTGTGTAGCTAGTTAGTGGCACTCAAGGCTTTTGAAATTTGGCTACATCTCTTAAACGGCCTAACCGGTTTCAATGAAATTTTGATTATTTACTTAGTTTAGATGAGTTTTATAAAAAAAGTATACAAGGCTTTTTATTCAAAAACTCATATAAAAGTAATACATCGGCTATATCTCAGCAACGGCATAACCGTTTTTGATGAAAATTTGTTGATAAACAGTTTCACTTTCAACGCGTGATGCACCTATTTGCAAGTTCCTTCAACAAGAGACTTCTCTGTTCTTTGTTTTACTTTATAAAGTGGGATTATGGTTGATTTGTTGCCTGCAGAGCCTATGTTTACTATTCCAGTACAGTCCGCTGCCAGGCACAAAAAAAGGGAATACCAAGAATACCTTCAACCTGATCAAAATGAAGTTAGGATAGCAATATTTCTAAACTTAAATACAACAAATTTCCTGGAGTTGACGGCCTAGTTGTTGAGCTATTCAAATGGAAAACGGACGAATGAAGGTATGTTCAATGAAAGCCTCAGCATCGTTTGCTCGATCCTCAAGAAAACAAACTATCTGAGCTGCGACAACAAGATCCGCGAACGCTTAAAGCCATTAATTTTAAAGCCGCATATGATAGCGTTTATAGAGACGAGCTATACAGGGCGCTGCTTGGCAAATGGAAATAGAAAATGCTCGGTGAAGACACCTTTAAGCAATTTGATGTCAGAATCGGTCTATGACAAGGCAATGATCTGCAATGTGATTTCTTTTAAAATCGCACGTCAGAGGTACACATTTTTAAAAGTCTGTATCATTACGCCGATGACATCAGTAATATGATTGAAACTGTTGAGAGTAAGACCCAGACCAGCTCTATGGCGCACCCTTGGTTGGTGAGTCGAGGGGGTATGGAGGAGAATATACAACAACGAACTGTACGGGTTTTACTAAGATGGCTAGGACGTGTAAAGTGAATGGACATCAACGCTCTGGCCCTTTTGGAAACAGTTCCTCTTAGCTTCTCCAAAATTCGGCATGGAGATACGGTGTCAGTGGTTTCATCGATGTTGTGCAAGTGTAGCTGCTGGGTTTTGCTGACGCTATCGTCATCATCGCACATTTCCAGCGAGCTGCCATAGAGGTCTTTACGAGAATTGAAAATCAGGCTAAAAAAATCGGACTTTTATGGAACGAGGACAAACCAAATACTTACATAGGCATGCCCTGCCGATAATCACAGAAATAACTATCCACCGCCAAGGACAAGACTTAACTGTCGATTTGGATCCTTCGAAAGAAAAATCGTTTATCAAATTTGATCTTGGATCGAGGAAATTTGGACGCACTACGTTGGTTCTTTCACGTTCAGTATAGACAGCAACACTTCAGCTAGAGACTATGAATTCCAACCTCCAGATGCGAGACGAGAAGAAAGACAGAACATCCACTGACTACAGATTGGCCAAACAGACTCCTGTGTTTCAAGTAGAGACACAAGTAGTAGTTTTGTTGGCTCTTAAAAGAAAATTAATCGTACGGGCTTTCTTTGACACAGTGTATACCTATTTTTATTGTAACATGCTCAAAGTAAGGGGACTTGATTACGATCCATTTTAACCTTCGCCTGTGCTTTTATAAGACAGAAGGACATGATTTCTAAGTTCAATAAGGCATGTCATCAAATATTGGAAAGGCCAACTGGCTTTTGTATTAATAAAAGTGAAAGATGAGATGACATATGGTGAAATGGACACAGAACAGAGCTTTAATCAGAAGCTTCTAACCTAAGAGTTATCCATATAGGAGATATTTTGTTCTAGAACCAACTTAGCGAATACACAGGAATCGTTGTTGGCACCTGGAAAAATCAGTTAAAGAACTGAGTACGTAAAGCATAGCACCTTCTACTAGATTTCTGTTTGACTGACTACTGATGTTGTATTGTTAGACTTAGCTATTTGAGTTGCAAAACATTAGTAAGTAACAAAAAGTTCAGTAGGTGAGGAAATATTTCCATTTGATATGTTGGCTAAATGAAAAGTCACAAGTCCCAAGATTACTACTTGATTGAGATTTTAGAAGGAGGCCTACTCGGGCATCAGCCGGTCCATATTTCATAATGGTTAAGTGGAAAATGCTAATCAAACCGCTGTCCAAAGCCTACATTTTATTTACGATTTGCACACTTATTCCCATCCCCCACACATCTAAAATAGATAACCATAAACTACCATAATAACATCTCAATTAATTGCTACGCATAAATAATGAAACCTTGTCGCAAAGTCAATGCCATTAATCGCAGTCAGACTCAGCTGCGACAGACAATAACCAAATCGAGGATGTCTACACCATCGTGGGTGGCGGAAAATTTTACAAACAAACTTGAGAGTCTGGCTATATAAAGTAATTTTTTCCAACATCATCATCAGGTGGCAAAATCAGTGTCAAGATATGTTTATAAAGATCAACTACCACCCACAGTTTCTAGAGTATTGCTTTTGCATAATGACCGTAGAGTTGAACTATAAATGACTCATTTGACACATTTAAGTGACTCAGTTGACAGTCACTTGGAATGCATGCGCAACATGCACACAAAATAGCTTTTAGCACAGAGACACTGGTTAGAGGTTCATGATTGAAACCATAGATACGAGTACAATGAGGCACAAATATGTAGTTGCGTGTGCATTGTTTTTGGTCAAAGTCCACGTTACAATCCGGGTTTCTCACCAATTAGCTACTAAACAAATACCCAAATCCACTGTAATAAATAAAACACCTTCAAGCCTCATTTGACTTTGTTGCATGCAAATTAATTTTGCCAGGATTTAAATACAAAAGTATCTGTACCATTCAGCAGCCAAACAAATGTGCTCTAATTAAGCCAATATATCTTGTCGACCGGACCACCATACTCGTAGATAGCATCCACCTACGCGCCCCCATTCATTCATGAAAATCCAATCTGGCTCCCCTATTGTTGGCTTTAGATACAAAAGTATCTGTTTTCGTATAGAAGTGGCCTCTAGAAGGAACAATGGGAAAACAAATCAAAAAGTATAAAAGTCACGTTTTGTATTCTATCCAGTTAGTAATGCGCTTTAAGGTGAAGCGAGAAAAGTATCTAAAAAGGGAATATTGTTCCCATTGGCATTGTTTCGTCCCCCCCCTCGCTGCTAGTAATGATTGGTCGTTCGCATGCAATATTCTACATTTTCTAAAGCGCATATAGAACTCTTCATAGAGGATGCTAGAGTGTTCCCCATTCGATTTGATGCGCGCAGCGAGCTCGCAGAGTGATACTTTATCTACAGAAATGAACAAGAAACTGGAAAATAACCGCGCTAAATTGAACCTTTTTTTTCCTTCGTAGATGCCCATTTTTTCGTACCTCATTGTTGTGTCACGACTTTTTACCACCTCCCGATCACGAGGTTCACCTAGTAAAGTACGATGTATAGAGATAGTACGAGCACCTGGATAGCTATAGCAGGCTGACTGAAAGTTTATTCGGTGGTAAGTAAGAATGAATGAAATCTGTTTATTTTTTTCAGATTCTTTCGGTTGAATGAGGGAATGAAGAATATCTATGGCGCCTTTTGGGTAACTTTTTCTTTATTTTATTTGAATTTTGTTTTGTTTTGCCCTGAAGCCTTCACCTAGATTTTTTATTTTTTTTTTTTTTAAGTAGGTCGCGCTTTTGGTGTTGATTAAATTTTTTCGATTGTGTGACTTTGATTGGGTGGCGAGTCATGATTTAGAATTTCCAATGACCTTAGATATTGAATGAAAGAAATCGCAAATGTTTAGAGAGTGGTGGCTACAGGTTAAAACTTTCATCTAACATCGTTTCTACAATACATGGCGTTATACGACCGCAAATCTTGCTTCTCTCTCCCTACCACCCATCGACACATTCTTAATTTCTTAGATTCACGGCTCGGATATCCAGGTCGGATTTGTCGATGTCATCCTAAAAGTGGTTTATAAGTCCTCTTAAGAAGTGTACGCCACACTACTGGATATCATATATTCAACGAGGTAGATATTGAAGTGTATGGACTGACAGATTGTCAACAGTTTAACGAGTCAATGTTAGGTTAGTTTCAAGTAGCTACACAATGAGTGCAGATATTCTTAGAACTGAACCAGATCCATTGTATGATACAACAACGATCTTGGAATTATCTAGCCCCAGGGCCAGTTGGAGCTACTAATGAGATGTTGAAGATAACTGACTCCGACACTCGTAGGTACTGATCACAAAGGTTTTCGAAAAGAAATACTCCCAGATGAAGTTTTCTTCTAATGGAGAGGCTTAAACACGCACGAAGAAGATCAAGTTTTGTCTCATCCTCCTCCTCCTCGTTTTAAAATAGAAAAATCCTGCTTGTATGCCTGCCAATGAGACAGTGTACCGTGAGATGATTGTACTACTATCTATGGAACCTATCCTTAGAGAACTTGACCTAAAACAAGTCAGCGCTTCTGAAGGAAGCAATCTCTACTTGAAATGCTGAGAATAATCAGTATATGTCTATTCCCAAGATATCCTGCCAAACACTGTTAGTGTGGTAAAATTTCCGGTTATTTGCCAGGTTTGCTGCGTGGTAAGCATGATTTTAAGATGAAGTGCAACATCGAAAGTACGTATACAGCGGTAATACGTCCAATACTTACGTATGGATCACTAGTTGGGTGGGCTGCACTTCAATATTAAACTAACAAGCAAAGTGCAAAGAACGGCCGCCATAGGCACTACGGGTGCGGACATGTCCGACGGAAGCTCTGAATATGCTAAATATACATTTCACCATGTAGCGCGGTCAGACTTAGAGAATTAGGGTGCTGGTCTGCTAGACCTAACGGACCTAACACAGTACGATTCTAGATTTCTTACCAGGAGAATTGGAGAAACTCTGACCGACTACACCATACCCAAACTGATTTTACAACGGGTATCTTCTCGGAAATACTGAAAATATCAGTATATTCTTGATTCATCCAGTGTCTTCCAGGCGAAAGTTCTGGCAAGGGTGTCGGATAAGAAGAAACAAGACTATCAAGGCCCTGATTTCAACCACATCATGTTCCCAGCTGGTTGAACAGTGTAGGAAGAGCTCTCGTCGCTAGGTTGTCAGACGAAAATAAGTATTCTTTGGATGCCAGGTCATAGGAACATAGAGGGGTACGAACAGGTCGACGAGCTGGCGGGAAGGGGGTCTGTATTTGACAGATCCCCTGCAGAGGCAGTCCACGTTTCGATGGGAACTGTCAGGAGTGAAATGTTTTCACACTTTCTATCAGTGGCAAACAAAAGGTGGAACAGTTTGCAGAGTTGTGTCATTTCTATGCATATCCGGCCAAACTACAACTGGGCCACAACACAAGAACTGTAGAAAAGGACTCGGGCAGACGCTGCAAGAATTGTAGCGATAAGTTAGGTTAAGGAACGCATGCGTCTAGACTGTCCATCTTTTTTAACACACTGTCGCAGTTGTAAAAATGTAAATGCGAAGGAAACTCTCTTTCACTTCCCCTGAGGGTGTCCGGATTTAACCTACCTACCTATGAGTTCACATTCCGCTGGGAGCTGTAAAGAAAAATTGCCAGAAAATTGTCGAACTGTATATCAAACTAACTTCAGTTTTAGTAAATAAATTAGCTGCATCGAATCTAAAAATATGTAAACCAATAATACGATCATAATAAACCAAAGAGTACGTACAGATATCGCCCTGTATTCAGCGTTTAGTACGGGTTTCTGGTCACTCGGGATCCACACAGCTAAGCTTGGACAAAAGGCGATACAAGCTATAATATATTTAAAACCAAAAATTAACAACTTAATGGCAGCAAAGGCCCGGTCCAAAAGGGGGATCGGCTGCCGAATCAGACGTTTGATCCCTGTACGGGGAGATTCGAGCAGGTACAGAGTGATATGCTTCGCCTAATATGGACAACCTGGGCATAAACGAAAGCAAGTTTAGAGGAAGAGCTGAGTACAGATCAAAAATGGGACAAATTGTATTCTGGTGAGGATGAAAAGAAGGGTCGCCAAAGATTAAATGATATGGGCATTATATTAAACGAAGAAGCAAAACGCAGTCTCCTGGCCCCTAATCTATACTCATCTTAGCTCGATGTATAATAGCGCTCCGAGAGCCGATATCATAATCGTCATGGGTGATTTCAATGCCCAAGTCGGATCAGACAAAGCGGGCCTAATACGCGTGATGTGAAAACATGGCTTGAAATCACGAGCATATCAGTTTGTAGTGGGCAGGGTGTCCTGGGTGTATTCTGATGTCAAACTGAAAACCAAATTGACCATTTCATGGTACGATGAAGGAAGTCACTATGTTATGTTCGTAATGAAAGAAACGCGGACGTAGGAAGTGATCATTACTTACACTTACAAGTCTTAGATTACGAACAGTAGCTGTGAGGCGGCCGGGGCTCAGATGACCCCAACATGACCCAATTCCAACGATTTCATAAAGAACAACGTCTGCTGATTCGCATAAAATGATTCCCAATCAAATTGATCATAAAGTTATCTACATATGTACGTGCAATGTCCCCTTGTCCCCGTGTAAATATTTTTATTTGAAATAAAGTGCAAAAACTCACTCTCAGCGTATCTGTATTGACTCAAGCACGTACAAAGACATTTTCTTTCAAATATTCGGAGCTCCTCCATATATAAAGGACTAATATTGAACCAAATTGGGCAGTCATAAGTCAAGATTGACCGAATCAAAGTCATGTAACATATTAGCTTGACGTAAAGAGGTAAGGTATTTCGTACAGGGAGTCGATGTTGTTTGGCTTTTTGGCCATTTTGGTTTGACTGGTATTTGTCAGTTCAAATTTGACGATCGCGTAGAGCAGCCGATAACAATTAAGGAGTTGTTGAAGTTATTAAAAAAATGTATCTTAATAATCGTTCAATTGTGAACATTTAGCCTACAATGAATAATTTTGAAACTTTGTATACACTGGCAGGTAGAATGAAGTCCGGCAAAGTTCGTAGCGTGCATACGACACAAAATATTGCTGCAGTGAGAGACAAGATTGATGAAAGTCCGGGCACCTCCGTTAGACGTTGTGCACAAGAATTTGGAATGGCGGAGGGCAAGTTTGTTTAAATTAATAATTTGTATAAAATTCAATTGATTCAACAAATAATGGAAAATGAACAGATGCACCGGCGAGAGAGGAGTGAAAAAGTTTTGGAGGTTTTTGACGACCCCAATTTGGGAGAAAAAATCATAAGCTGATTTCGAGTTATCTGACAGCAAAATATCTTCTATTGGGGCACTGAAAACCCTCACTAGCACACGAGTTCAATCACTACCCTGAATATCTTGGATGTGCCCCCTATGAATATAAATAGAAACTAGACTAATTCACAAATGTCCATTCAATTCGCATAAAGTGGATGCCAGGGATCATCGATACTTGCTTAGTATAATGGAGTAAGTAAATAAATCAGCACGATCTTTGATGACATCAGTTTTAATTATCAGAATCCCAAGCCTCTATGTGAACATCTCTTTCATGAACATAGTTCCAAATGTCATGTCATAAATACTGGTACATGATTAAACACACTCATCGTGAAACTAGTACTGAACACATCCATTCTATGTTGACAGGTCTCCAACGAGTGACATTTATACTATTTAACGCCCAAACAGTTTTTTACACGAAAATAGTTTGTAGGTATGGAGTTGAAAACCGTGTTGTGGTAATTGGCTTTTACAAGTGTAATATGGAAAGATATTTTCCCGACGTCGCGCCCGCTTGGAATCACCCAGCATTTTGTGTAACGAACTATTAAATTGTTTGAGGATACTGGTGTAGTAACTGACCGTCAAAGATCCAGACGCCTTCGCACTGTCAGAACTCCACAGGCGATCAAAGCTGTTAAACCTAGGATTAATGGAAAACCGCTGTGAAAGCAGAAAATGTTGCCATGAGGAATGAAGATATCGCAGCAATCCACGTCTTGAATTATCAAACAAGATTTGGGACTCAACGCATATAAAAGACACACTTGGCCACTTACACTCACATCAATTAAAGCAAAAAATTTTGTTCACGGATGAAAAAATGTCTACTATCGAGGAATCGTTCAATAATGTCCGGTCATTCAAAGAAGCATCAGAACACATTACGCGAGTCGAACGGGGCCAACTGTGGCGGTTTGGTGAGAAGTAAACTACGAAGGCGTTACCGAGAAGGGAGTAGGGAGTAAACGGATGTTCTGGAAGGGGTGCGCTGCGAAGAAACTGGAAACGTCGATGACGAGGTAGAGGATCAAAACGGACAACCGCAAAGCAGTAAAACAAAATGATCGTCGAAATGTCCGAATAGAATCCCACATTGAAGCTGAGGCAAGGGAGAAGAAAACATGAGGTATTAATGTATCCCTTAACACTATTAGGCAGCGACTAGAAGACTTGAGAGTACAGTAAAGAAGCCCTTTCTTGGCGAAAAACACATTCAAAAACGAAAATGTCGATCGGGATTTGAGCAAAATTATCTTCACAGACGAGTCTTCTTTCTGGTTCTTTAGTTGAATTAAACGTGTTTGGTCCAAAAAAAGGTGTACAATTTGTTCAACGCACTGTTAAACATCCCGCATAGTTGCACGTTTATGGGTACTTCTGGGCACAAGGATTTGGATGTTTGGTCTGCTTTACGGAAATTTTAAATGCAAATCGGATGTTGAAATTGTACAAGTCTGCTTCAGTACATCTATATGCAGATGACGTCCAACTACACCTAGCAAAACCATACTCCCACCTTAATGAACTCGCTTTTCTCATCAACGATGATCTAAAACGCATCTACACTTGGTCAGTGGCAAATGGTTTACTATTAAATCCGTCAAAATCGCAAGTAATTCCAATATCCCAGAACAAATTTAACCTTAATCTTCTACCGGATCTGTATCTAGATAGTAATAAAATCAAAGCTGTTGAATCAACCACTAGTCTCGGATACACAATTAATCGAAATCTGTCTGGTTACAATCACACCAACGTGGTCATTGGTCGTATCTACGGATGCCTTCGCAAGCTGTGGCTAAGTGCTTATTTTACTCCACTGGAAACACGACAAAAGCTGGTAACAACTCTAATCTTGCCCCTTATAATGTATGCTGAAGTTGTATATTGTAGCCTAGACTCATTATCCCAGCACAAATTACAAGTAGCCTTCAATGACTCGGTGCGTTACATCCACGGCATTCGTAGATATGACCACATATCAGCATACACTAGGGATTTACTAGGTTGTGATTTGCATCAGTATATCAACGCCAGGAATATCTTGCATAAAATTATTATAAATCAAAGTCCGCCTTATTTGTATAACAGGCTTAATTTTACTCGGTCGTCACGAACCACCAATCTAATACCCTACCGCTGCAATTATCTCAATTCCTCGCGCTTGTTTTTCATTCACACTGTGAGACTATGGAACTCTTTACCCTCGCATATAAGAGCTATATCAAATCACTCCAATTTTAAAAGTGCAATTCTCCTATATTTTTCCACACCTCAACATTAAATCCCAATGTATCTCCTATCTATCTCTCCTCAAGTTAGTTTTAAGAAATTTTTTGTATCTAGTTTCTAAGTTTTGAAGTTACACCCCTAAGTTCTAAACAAGATTCTATCTTATTGTACAAACCATTTAAATGAAATAAATAAATGAAATGAAAATGAGTCTGGTTTGTTGAAGTCTACAGAAAAACTCTACGGGACAAAGCATCGCAGTAGACTCTGTACCCAGTGGAAAGAGGAAAATCACAGTCACTCGATGCCATGTCTGGGGTCTAATGAAGCTTAAGAATGCCGGAAGAAAACAATTAACAACGACAGTTCAAAAAATCATTTACTCCAGACTACATCAAAAAATTAGCCGAAAGCTGTCAGCCCTGAATATCAGCAAAGAATCAACAGAGTGGGAGATTGGACTAGGTTAGCTTAGGTTAAGTTGGAGGGAAGTGCTTATCACGGGGGCCGTATGGTCCATTGGGTTTCGCTTTTGTTGTGTGGACCCTAAATTCGACCCTAGTTCGTCAAAAAGCTTGTTTCCCCTATGACGGAGGAGGTTCAGATTGGACTAAGTATTAAATGCTACGTCAGACATACGAGTAGGTATACTATGCATTGTTTTAAATTAAAATTATTTTTGAATAAAACTTCTCTTTCGCTTAACGTATTTTATTGAACAGACTGTACTTATCTGCCACCGCATGTTTATCTCAGTTAATTTAGCTAGTCCTCCATTTGCACAGAATAATAGTTTTATCTGATTTATTGAATATCGTGAGGACCTTAAACCAGGAATGCTGTCATAAGCTGCTTCACAAGTGTTTTTTTTTCAATCAGATTACTGTTCCTTATTAAAATATTTCCCACGCTAGCTACCTCGATAAGATCAACAATCCAATGAATATGTAACGACAAATAATGCCTGCTCAACTCTAAACAGTAGAACTCGTTCCTAGCCAAGCAACGTGTCAACGTGTGGCATCTCGCGCTCTCCACCTCACAATAAATCCAAAGTATTTAATCGCATAAATTGTGGATGAGTCAATGGTCATTATTTTTATGGAAGATTAGTGTCATGAGGTGAATTAAATTATTAACTCATAACTTAGGGTCACCAAAAAAAGGAATTTGATTGTTTTTTTGAGATGAGCTGGGCAGATACCCGCATTTGAATCTGGTGTGGGCTACCACATTACACCAGAAAATTTGGGAATAAAATCAAATTTGTGTTCCAAATTCATATTTCTAATGTATCTACAGGTGTGTATGTGGGCGCACATTACAATGGAATGTTTTGATTTGCAGATTTAACGGCTACAATAGATTTTCCTAGCACTAAAGATGCTAATTCTTTATTTTTTTGGTTAGGATTATAGAATTTGTCTTAATTGATTGATGTGTTAGCCCACCAACAAAAAAATGATGTGTGTGGGATGGAGATTGTTAAATTGTTCTTCTTCTAAAAAAAAAACCTCGCAGACCTACAGCTTCTGTAACAAACTTGTAGGTATTGATTTTTAATTATAAACCTACTTGATATTCATATATGGAAAGCTTACATTCTCTCTTATATAAGAAATAAATCCTATAACAATTAAACATTTGTTCGAAGCTATTATGGAGAACTAATCACCATTTGGCATTTAGCACATTCTCTCCGCAAAATGTAATTAAACATTTGAAATACAATATACTCGTATAGAATGCTTACAGTTTTACTGCGTAAAACGTCTCTATCTAGATTGCAAGAAATTAAGATAAACTGAGCAATTAAGTGACCTACTTAAATACCAGTATCTACGGCATTTAATTTTCTTATTATGAATAGAGAAAGATATCACTTTGAAGACATTTTCATTTTTGGGAGGCTGGCAAATAATTTCTTTTTAATTAACTTATGATGGTTACAACTTACAATGTCAAGACTGAGAAGAATATGTGGAAGTGGAGTCAGCAATTTTACAAGATGAAATAAAATGTTGATGCCACGAAATAGTTAAACGGTAGCGAGAGCAATTATTATACAGGGTGCGCCATCTTTTATGTCAGTATGTAATTCAATTTCAATTTTCAATTTATTTTCATTGTATTGTGGTGTGTACATTAAGACAATGTCTCTTATAGTACTGAGAAATACTACTAAAATTATATCACATAACTGTTGAAATTGCAATATTGAGAAAAAAATATTGAGAACAAAAAAAGAAGGAGGAAGGAAAAGAAATAAAGAAAAGGAAAGAACAATTTGATGACATTCTTCTACTGCTGCGACGAAAAGTGATTAAATATAGCGATTTTAAAGTTTGCGGTTGTTAACGTAAAGGTAGGGAATTCCATAACCTAATGGCGTGAATGAAAAACAATCTAGAGGAGTTAAGATACGGGAAAATTCTAGCTTGTAAAATAAATAAGGTGGTGATTTTGATGTGATAATTGTGTGAAGGAATATACAAGCTCTGGCATTTAAATACTACAGCAGTATTTATGTACAATTTAGCAGGTTCCTAGAGAACTGAGATTCTATCATACCTACGAAGACCATGAACATATCGCACTGCATCATTAAAAGCAACCTGAAGCTTATGTTGTGATAGCGAGTCAAGGCTACAATACACGACCTCAGCGTACGTTATTATTGGGATGATTAGTGTACGAACAAGTTTTCGACGAGTTTCAATCGGAGTAAAACTGGCAGTGAGCCAAAGTTTTCGCAGACACCCGTAGATACGGCCTATTACAAGGTTGACGTGGTTGTAACAAGACAAGTTGCGGCTAATTACAAAGCCAAGAGTGGTGACTAATTCTACCAGATGCAGCTTGTTGTTGGATAGCCGTACGTCAGGGACGAAACTCAAATCGAAGAGCCTTTTTGAGGTTTAACCTGGGATTTTGCTGGGTTAAGAAACAAACCATTTTTTTCAGACCAGTAATTGATGGCAGCCAAATCCTCATTGAGATGTGAAACTAGTTCATCTATTCTATTCAAGTGCTGGGATAGACAGAGTTGAACATCATCAGCGTATAAATATACTGAGACATGTTTGCATACCAAGGGCAGGTCGTTAATAAAAATGCAGAACAAAATTGGTCCAAGGATTGAACCCTGGAGTACACATTGAGTAAGGTGTTTTAGTGTGGAGCATTTTTCTTCGACAACAACTCTTTGCCACCTGTTTGACAAGAAACTTTTCAATAGTCTTACAGGTCTTTCACCAAAACCAAAAAAGTGTTTAAGTTTCCAGCAGAGGATACTATGATTGACTTTATCGAAAGCCTTAGAAAAGTCTAACAGGCATAGCAAAGTTACGAAACCCTTATCAAATTCTAGGCGTACATCATCCAAGATATTGACCATTGCAGATGAGCAGCTATGTCTTGTTCTAAAACCCGATTGAAACGGACTTAATAAGGAATTAGCGGAGAGATGGTTTTGTATTTGCTTTGCCAGTACCCTTTCAAAAACTTTTGACAGACACGGCAAAATGCTGATGGGCCTGTAGTCGCTGGCAATGGCAGCATTCGACTTTTTTGCAAATGGTATCACTCTTGCATACTTCCAAGCTTGGGGAAAAATTGATGTCATAATACAGAAGTTAATTATATGAGTAAGATGACTTAAGATATGTGGCAAAACTATTTTCACAAAACGTAAAGGCACTCCATCATCACCCGTAGCATTCGATTTAATTGCTGCAAGAATACTTAGAACTTCGTCCTCCGAGACCACTTCGAATTCAGCTTGATATTGCGAATGAGTATCAGAGCTCCTATCAAACTCCAGACGGCTGGACTCTGCATTATTAGCCAGAAAGTAATTGTTGAGTTCATCAGGATCTAAGGAACAATTCCTACTACCATTATTGTCGATACCAATATCGCGCAGGTTTTTCCACAGAATTTTTGGAGGCAGGGAGGTGCTCAACTTAGAGTAGTAGTAATTCCGCTTAGACTGACGAACAATGCATGTCACCTTTTTGCGTGCCACCTTATAATGCAGCCCAATTAAGCTGGGACCTATTTTATTTCCATTTACTATGTAAACATTGAATAACTTTAACATTTATCAACCGACTGAGTTGAGTAGACCATGTTTTTGAAACGTCAATTTAGCTTCACACTGAAACAACATGACGCTGTACATTGAAAATAGTCGTTCAGTTGTGTTAACTCAACGTGCATATCGAAAATATCGTGGCCAACAAGCACCGTCTGACAATACTATTCGTCGTTTGGTGTCGAATTGAGTACGGGACAGTGGGAGATCGTCGACATGCCGTTCATCAACGCCCAAGACGTTCCAATGACCTGGTTGAAGCAGTAATAGAGAGTGTTGCCGAGAACCCACATGTGTCGTATCGTCACCGCGCTCAGCATTTTGGCGTCAGTGGAACCTCCTTGCGGCAGATTTTGAAGTATGATTTGCATTTGTTTCCACATAAAATGCAATTGACTCAAAAACTTTTGCCGACAGACCATCCACGTCACTTGGAATACGGCCAAACAGTTGCTCGAATGGTTGACACTGAATCTGATTTTTGGAAGCAAATTTTGATGACCGATGAGGCCCATTGCGCACTCTCTGGCGCCGTTAACAAGCAAAATTGCCGCATTTGGGGAACGGAGAATCCACACGAGATCCATGAAACATCATTGCATAACCAAAAAATGACTGTTTGGACCGGCATTTGCGCCAAAACCATCATTGGGCCATTTTTCTTCAGAGAAGGCGAAACAGTCGATGGAAATCGATATCGGTGGATGTTGGCTCATTATGTCTCTACTGGTTTTAACAAGCCATGCCACACTGCAAATCAAACAATGCAGTTTGCGAAATTCCCTGGACGTGTGCTGTCAAAAAGTGGAGACATTGACTGGTGACCCAGATCTCCAGATTTGACCCTCCGGACTTCTTTTTGTGGGGTTATTTGAAAAGTAAAGTGCACGCCAGCAAGCGTAAGACCATTGATGAGCTCAGTATATACGCTATACCGCCCGAGATGCTCGAAAAAGTGAAGGAAAACGCACAAAAAGGGCAAATTTAGCTTTGGTCAATAGAGACGGCCACTTGATTGATGTTGTATTCAAAAACTAGTCCAAATAAATTGTAAAGGACCAGATTAAATAAAAATAACTCGTATATAGAAATCGGATTTTTTTTTTTAAGTTATTCAATTTTCACATACGAACATAAAAGATGGCGCACCCTGTACATATGCTGTTCACTTTGAAATCAAATACTGTGATTTGATGGCATATTTCACCGAGAAGTGCAACCAATCTCACCATCACTTCGGCGAAACTAAGATGGTTGCGCTTGATATTTGATATTTCAAAGGCATTCGACAGAGTTTGACATCAGGCTCTTTTGTCGAAAATGCGTGCATAACGCTTCTTCAATGGATTAGAAATTACTTTTCAATACAAGTTGTCTTGGACGGCTTCAAGTCTGCAATACACCAAATAAATCTTGGTGTTCCCCAAGGCTCTGCTTTATCTCCGACTCTCTTTTTTATTTTTATAAATGATCTCTTGTCTGCAACTTCTATTCCAATACATTCCTTCGCTGATGATAGTACCCTCAGTTTTTCATACTCGTGCCCTAACTTACGTTCTTGCTCGGCCGGAGAAGAGGAACGGCAATGTTCGGGTTCAACCAACAGAGTGGAATTTAATGTTTCCAAAATACAATGCTGTCTTCTGTTCCTTAAGCGAAATCAAATTCCTTAACCATTAGCCATGAATCATTTCATCTTCGATGAAATGATCACATATTCGAGGTCGCTAAAAACACTGCAAAATGTCTAGGATTCCTTAAGCGGTGCAAAAAATATTTCACCCCGTCTGATCATCCTCCCAAAGCTGGAATATAACGCCCATATCTGGTCTGGTGCACCCAAGACCGTTCTGCACATACTAGACAGGGTACAGAATTGCGCTTTAAAAACTTATAGGCTATGGAGACATTGTGAACTGCATACATTCACTTGAACAACGTAGAAATGTCTCTTGTCTTTCGCTATTTTATCGCTTTTTTTTTATAAAAAAAAAATGCTCCAGCAAAATAGCCAGTTGCATTCTTCCCCTTCAAAAATGCATCCGTTATACGCGTCATGCTTCGAATGCACATCACTTTGTTGTACTGTCAAAAATAGGGATTCGTTTATATGCCGAATGACACGAATATGGAATGACCTACCAGGCTCTGTATTTCCCCATCATTTCAAGCTTCAAACATTTAAAGCCAACGTGCACAGGCTTCTCCTCTGCTCCTCTTTCCCCTTTTAACGTCGCTTATAAGATCTTATCTGCCGAGCAGTGTGAATATTTGAAGCCATTCGTCAACAACCTGATCGGTCCATATCAGTGTGGCTTTAGGCCAGTAAAGTCCACCATCAGCCAAATATTCACTCTACGGCAGATCTTAGAAAAAACCCAGGGCCTTCAAATCTATACCCACCACCTTTTCATCGATTTTAAGGCCACGTATGACAGCATTTATAGAGACGAGCTATATAGAGCAATGTCTAGTTTTGGCATCTCTGCCAAACTTGTCCGTTTTTGCAGGATGATGATGAATGCACGTTGCTTCATCAAGGTCGGTAAAGTCTTCACCGGGACCTTTGATGCGATTTCTTTAACATTGTTCTTGAAAATAATAGAACAAAACTCACGTGCTAACATCAGAGGCGCAATTTTTCAAAAGTCCGTCCAATTACTCGCATACGCCGGCGATATTGACGTAATCAGAAGAACACAGCGTGATGTCAGTGGCGCTTTCGTGAGTATTGAGGCGGAAGCGGTGAAGATGGGTTTAACGGTCACCTTTGCCCTCGGTGTAGTACATGCTGTCAACAAGAAAAGACAACCAACATCGACATATCGGACAGAACATAACCGTAGACTGATATAACTTTAAGGTAGTTAGGGACTTTGTCTACCTAGGCTCCGCTATAAATTCAGACAATGACATGAGCGCTGAGATCAAACGAAGAATAACTCTTGCAAACCGCTGCTTCTTGGAGCTAAGAAGACAAATGAATAGCAAAGTCTTCGCTCGAACCTAGTCCAGTTCTACTCTATAGCGCAGAGGCATGGACTTTATTAAAAGTGGATGAGGTTGCTCTTGTCTGCTCGGGTGATATTTGGTCCCATCTATGTAGATGGTGAGTGGAGGAGGAGATACAACGACGAACTGTACGGTCTGTTCAGCGACATAGACTTCGCCAGGAGAGTGAAGGTCCAACGACTGAGGTGGCTGGGTCATGTAGAGCGCATGGACGCCAATGATCTGGGCCGGAAAATCTTCGCATCCATTCCCATTCCCGAGGGACGGCGCAGTAGAGGAAGACCGCGACTCAGGTGGCGGACGCAAATGGAAGAGAGGCAGCTAGGTAAAGATCAAGCTGCCTAGAGACGCTTGTTAGTTGAGGCCCAGGTCAACCCCGGACTGTAGCGCCACCTTAACTAAGTAAGTAAACACTATTTATATATATAACTTGTTTTGAAACATAGTCTCGCTAATATGGATGCCGCTGACTCTTTAAACGCCAATGAATTACAAGCTTGGGAACAGGTCACCTCCAAAAGGTGTGGTTTCATGTGCAGTGAGTACATTGAAACTACTAAAGAAGGAGACTTCAATCCAGAAGATGACTTGTCATTGGCTTTATAGGGAAATGTGTCCTATCTTCTCGAAGAAATTAGATTCGGTAGTGCAAACGCTGAAGATTTTATATTGATGGATTCTAATTTGGGTCTGGAATGCGATGCGAACGATGATGCTAATGGTGATGTTCTAGGAATTTGAAAGGAGGTGGAGATGAAAGCAGCATAAGCACCTTTAAAGAAGTTTACACTGCAATTGAATATTTAAAATCATTCTCTACAAAAAGGAAGGATGGGAAGGCTTTGGAAATAAAATGCCTGAATCATTTCTGGATTGTCAGAAACAAAATCCATTGGAGTCAAATCGAAGCTCCGCAAAGGCCAAGCAACATCACCAAAATGCCACGATTATTGCACTTAGTGCTCAAAAGAGCGATTGTTGGACGGCTTGATGGCTGCACCATCTTGCTGGAACTAGAAATCGTCCAAGTTCAGGAAAATTCCTCAGTGTCTGACAATAAAAATCGTTTATCATGCTCTGTAGCGCTCTCCGTTGACCATGACGTTCTTTATCTCCGAAGAAAAATGGACCAATAAAGCCGCCATTCCACAAACTACACCAAACAGTCACACGCTGAGGATGCATTCGCTTCTCTATGACTACGAGTGGGTTTTCCGAGCCCAAATACGCCAGTTTTGCTCACGAACTTTCTTCACAAAACTTGCGCACAGCAGGCACAGTTGATGCACTATTTCTGTCGAAATTTCTTTTCAAAATTCGCCCTGTTTCGGCAACACAGCACTCACTTTGGAAATAAGTTTTCAATATTTCCCAGCGTACGAGTAAATCGATTCATTTCGTACCGCGGAGGTATGATACTGTGTTTCTGTCAATTTTTTGAGCGCGTAACAGCTGTCAGTGTCAAAATGACATGCAATTTAAAAAGAAACCACCCATTAGTAGCGGATGAATTGATGTACGGGTTCGTATAAATATTTATTCATTTAAATGGTAAAATGTGTTCCCTTCAAAGGACACACTTTCCCAGTCCCTTCAATAGAGGTTTCACTGTATTTATTAAAGGGCAGTGCCGTTAAAAGCTACTACTAAATAATTTCAAATTTAAAAATTAACAAAACTCTTCTAATTAAAGCAAAAAAAAATTTACATAGATTCGTGTCCCCTGTTTGGTATCCAACGCTAAAAGCTTCATCTGCAAAACTCTTGAACAGCAAAGACAAATGTAGGTTAACATCGTGTGTCACTTTCCTAACCTTCAAATGTCCGTAGGGAGTTTATTTATTTTCTTAACAACAATGACTTGCCCATACTGAGAGCCAAGCCTTAGAATTTCCTTTATCACACCCTTTACGTAGGTACACTGTGTATCCTTTGTCACACTATCTCACACCATTGCCACTTTGAATTTAAATAAAAATACGTTAAACACTTTCGCGGTTTTCAATATTGGCTAACTGGAATGTAATACGTTACAAGCCACAACTTTTAGAATTTATTAAAAAATAAAATATTGCACCGCGATTAAAATATGTAAATTCTACGATTAGTTTTGAATTTTTCATCGACATTCCTCGCCTTACCGCAGAATCATCAATTTCGTTTGTCGGCATTTAAGCCGGTTTGCAAGTGATTCACTCCAAGAAGAACAACAAAATAATCATCTTCACTGAATCTAAGAATAACCTAGACCTAGATACGAAGACTACAAGAGAAAACCGAATACTGTCATGGTGAACTCAACGTCCTCGATAGTATAGTGGTCAGTATCCCCGCCTGTCACGCGGGAGACCGGGGTTCAATTCCCCGTCGGGGAGTCGGGCAGGATGCTATACGTTTTTGGTATTTTTTTTTTTTTTTTATTTTTCCATTTGCGTGTTACTTTTTTTTTTTTTTTATTATGAATATAAACATAGCGCACATTTCTATCGATTTGGTCACGATATATTTGTGCAGAGTTCATTGCCATCCGTAGCTGTATTATTTGTGTATCTAAACAAATCTGGCGAGTGGCTTACGGCATATATAACAGAAGAAAGTGTTGGCTAATTGAGTGGTTATGGTAAGCAAAGAGGTCATCACCATGTGCGTGCTATATACTCGTAAGCGTATGGAAGTTTATCATTAGCCACTCCAATCTCATTATACGACTCAATCAATTCAAAAAAAAAAAAACAAAAAATCACCCACATTCATATCGAATCGAAATGATGTAACCAAAGCCGGGTGGAAATCGTTGATAGGTCAACGAATGGATGGCATTTTAACTGAATGATTCATTGCGCGGGGAAACTTGAGATGAGGAGAAATTAATGAAAGAGCTGAGGACGTCGGTAACCTGATTTCAAATGCCAAATAGACTAAAACACAAACAAATTCTTTCTATTAACAGAGAGTTAACAGATTGTTTACAGAAAAGCTTTTCACACAAACATAATCATTGCATATTTCTACGAGCCAAACGCTTTTAGTTCAATAAATCGCTGCCTACTTTTAGATACAATATTGGTGATTGAATTTGAAAAATTGCATAGTGTTTAGGGGTACTCACCTTATCATGGCTCTCTTCTAATTCTAAGATTCTAAATTCTAAAAGTTCGTTTTGTTCACGCAGTTCATGTGTCTCCTCCTGTAGCTCATTCTCCTTTTGTTCTAAATATTTAATGCGATCGTGCAATTGTTGTTGCATCTTGGCGTTATTTGTGGCCTAAAAGAGGAAAATTTCATTTAGAACAGTTTAAGGTGGACTTGAGAGATGGGACTTATACCTCCATTGCAGTCTTTTCAGATTCCAAAATATGTTGTTTAGCTAAATTCAGTTCCTTTTGCAGTGATTCATTCTCCTTTTGGATGGATTCCAAATCATTTTGTACTTTTTCAATATCTTTTGTGTAGTTTCTTATCTGCAAAAAAAAGGTGAAAATTATATGAGAAGAGTTTCAGTCTCAGACGATCCTCGTAGGATGGTAAGTTATAGTAATCAGTCCAAGAAGGACCGATGAATCTGCGCTACACAGATTCAAATCTTTTGATATGGACATCGTAAAAAGGTGACCATATTTGGCTAGCATACTCGAGAAGGAGCCTCACAAAGGTGACATAGAGAGACTTTGAAACAAAAGGATCCAAAAATTTCAGTGTTTCACCAAACCGAGTGCTGAGTTTGTCCTGCCTATCAATATGAGAACGAAAGTTGAGTGCCCTATCACAGATGATACCCAAATCACGTGTTGAAGTGACTGTAATAGACCCCATTCGTATGACATTTGTCGACATTTAGTTGGCACTAGCAGTGCTACGCATGGCAGTGATCCTGGGACGAGCAGAAAGGGTTAAAGCTATTCGGTTTCCGGGGGATAGCAAAATAATGCAATGCCTTAGGCGTAAACTAAGAGTCGCGAGTTGGAACTTTGGAAGTATGAGTGGTCGCAGCGAGTGAACACCTTGTGTGTACAAGAAACGAAATGGCGAAACATCGGGAATCGGGCGCGTTTCTTAGACGTTAAGACAAAAGCTTACAAGATGTTCTACTATGGATAGGAACAAGGTAAAAACGGAAGACGGCGGCAGACCTACTTGGCAACATCTTGACCATTTCAAAGTCCAGTGACCGTTTGATGTCTCTCAAATTGGTGATACAGGCTGAGGTGAGGAATATTGTAAGTGGATGCGAACAGAGAGAAAAAGATGCATTCTGGCTGGATTTTCACAACCTCATCAAAAACATCCCAAAGGAAGAGGTCTTGTTTGTTGGCGGAGATTTGAACGGACATGCCCGAAACACAAATGAAGACTGTGAAGACTGCCATGGAGGACTGGGGTACGGCACCAGGAATTCTCCAGGTGAAGACATCCTAAGCATGTGCAAGTCATACGGTCTTATCGTGCTAAATACCATGTTCGTCAAACAAAGCCGGCACCTGATCACTTACGGCAGTGGTGGAAATGAAACCCAGATTGACTACAATTTGGTAGCCAGTTTCATGCAACCCCGGGTTAAAGATTGCAAAGTGATCCTGGGAGAGGCGATCGCCCAACAACACCGTCTCCTCATGACAGAAATTTTTATGGAGACGGGGAAGAAAACAAATAAGCAAACAAAGGTGGCTGAGAAAATCAATTGGTACAAGCTGGACAAAGGACAAGGCGAAGCTTTTATTAACAGCATGACAAATTACCTGTTTACCATCATCGATAAGGTCGGTGATGAGGAGTGCAGAGCACAAGATATGTGGGATTCCCTACAGCGATCTTGCTTGGAGAGAGCCAAATCACTGCTTGGAACGTCGAAAGGCCCCTGCCAACACGCCAAAGGAACATGGTGGTGAACAGATGAAGCTAAAGTAGTGATACGGGAAAAGAAAACGGCTTTCAAGGCTTGGTCAAAGTGTTCTTCTACTAATAGAGATGAAAAAGCTCGCCTTGAAGTGATATATAGATGCAAAGGTCTCGCGAAGAAGAAGTGCGCCCAATTTCAAACAAAAAGTATAAAAGGCCTCTATCGGGAGTTGGAGGAAATATCGTCTTCGTCGTCTGGTAGGAACCAGGCTATCCAGGAGCTTCGACAAAACAACTTGAATAAGGGAACAACTGTCTTCAAAATAGCCGCCCAGAGAAGAAGAAATGCCCAGAAGATTCGTTCCCCAATGTTTATTAACAATGCTACAGGCCAGCTTCTTGTGGGAGACGACAAAATTCTCCACAGATGGCGACAGTATTGTGAAAGACTTCTGAATGAAAATTTCCCCGGGTATACTTTCCAAGAGCCGCTCCTAACCATGACGAAGTATCCGACATTACTGTCGAAAAAGTTAGGAATGCGGTCAAATATGTCAAAAAAAAGAAAAGCGGTTGGGCCAGACGAGATACCCTCTGAGTTCTGGAAAAAGATGGGAGACATCGGGTCCAGATGGCTCATGATTCTTATCTCTAAACTCATGAGCGGTGATCCAATGCCTAACCAGTGGTGGGAAAGTTATCTTCTTCCTTTGCACAAAGGGAAGGGCGATACGCGAAACTGCGATAACTACCGTTCTGTCAGGCTGATGTCACACACTATGAAGATCGTTGAACGGGTATTAGATGGCCGACTGCGGAAAATAATACGGCATCTGATGACCAGTGCGGGTTTGTCTCGGGTAAATCAACAACAGATGCAATTCAAAGTATAAGGATATAATGGAAAAACATCGTGATTCCTTAAAGGACTTGCATATGGTGTTGGTTGATTTTGATAGACAACCAAGAGATCTCTTATGGGTGGCGCTAAGACAACGAGGAGTTCCAGAAACCTACGTGCGCATGATCATGGACATGTATGAGGGAGCAAGGACAAGAGTAAGATGACCCGCAGGAGTCACCGAAGAGTTCCCAGTCAAAGCCGGTGTACACCAGAAAAGAGTCCTCAGTCCTTTGCTCTTTATTGCAGTCCTTGATTAACTGCTTGAAGGAGAAGTGCATCAGTTATTCTTTGCTGACGATTGAGCTATCATAAGTGAAGATCAAACGTTCCTGCAACGAGCACTTGATGTATGGGTGGATGTTTTGGAGGGAAATGGGTGCCGTATTAGTTCAAAAAAGACAGAGTAGCTGTGCTGCCCGTTCTCTGATCCACACCGGCCTATTCCAGACATTTACTTGAATGGAAAAGTGCTTCCCAAGTGCGAAAAGTTCAAATATCTGGGATCTATGATCAATAGCGAAGCAACTTGTGATGATGACATCAATCATCGCGTAAGCGTAGGGTGGATGAAGTGGCGGGAAAACTCCGCTATCTTCTGTGATCGAAAAATCCCCCCTAAGCTTAAAGAAAGGCTCTACACCGGCTCAGTTTGTATTATCATTTTCAAAAGAGAATTCCTTCGAACTCCGTCAAAAAGGCAATATCAATCAACGTTCCTACGCAATCGCGCAAAAAAGGCAGACCAAAAAACAACTGGATCACACAAATGCGAAAACAGCAGCATTTGATTGGGCTCAGTGACGAAGTGATCCGAAATTGGAAACCCCACAGGCGGACTGGTAGGGATGCAGTAAAATGGAAGGGTTTTGATTCTTCTACTCTGGATCATAACTTCGCCGTAAGGAAAAGAAGAAGAAGATCGTAAAGAGGCGACCATATTTGGCTAGCATACTCGAGAAGGAGCCTTACAAAGGTGATATAGAGAGACTTTGAAAGATATGGATCCGAAAATTACTTAGAATAGTGAGTTGGTCCTACTTATATCAATATGAGAACGAAAGTTGCGTGCCCTATCACAGATGACACCCAAATCACGTGTTGAAGTGACTGTAGGACATTTGTCGATATTCTGTTGAAGTAAGAAATTTGTTTGACACCAGATGGAGAACCTATTCAAGTCTTCCTGGTATAGGCGGGAGTTAGCAGTGGATGATATGTTTTTAATCATTTTCATGTCATCAGCGTAGACGGATAGATCTGAGTCGCTGATGGTTGCATTCGCAATCGTTTATAGCTAGGATTAAGCTTAATGCTCGCGATCGTACTAAAAAAAACTGCGACCACAGTCACTGCTATTCTGAAACATATACTATCTGATCAAAAAGTACCCGGAATTCTTCATAAGAGGAAAACGGTTCAATTATTTATCGATATTCATTTTATTCCCTTCAAAGTAATCTCCATTGCAAGCAATACACATATTCCAACGCTTCCTCCAATCTTCAAAAGACTTTTCACTGAAGACTGAGAAGCGCCAGGCCGATTTTGAAATCGCCTTCAGTTCCCTCTGCGAATTCTCTTTTATCGCCTCAATCGTCTCAAAACTCTTTCCGCGAAGTGGTAACTTGAATCGTGGGAATAGGAAAAAGTCACAAGGAGCCGGTATGAACGTTGTTTTTGATGAAATAGTCGCGTACAAGATGAGATGTGTGAGCCGGTGCGTTGTTGTAGTGAAGAAACCACGAGTTGTTTCTCCACAATTCTGGCCTCTTGCGACGAACATTTTCCTCAAACGCTTTAATTGGCTCACGTAATACTCCACTTATTTACTGTCTGGTCTGGCGGAATAAATTCGGAATGGACCACACTACGGCAATCAAAGAACCCGGTCAACAAATCCTTGATTTTGGATCGACTCTGTGGTGATTTTTGGGTTTTGCTCGTCTGAGAAGCGCCATTCTGATGATTGTCGATTGGCCCAAAAGAAAGCATTTCTTTAGCGACATCTGCAACAAATTCAGCGAAATTCGCGGAACACAACAAACACTGACTTGTTTACAAAGCCATCAAACTCCCGACAAATGGCGCTCAAACAGATATTTGAGCAACAGATGACAGATGTACCAACCTAAAAAAAAAAGATTTTGACAATATCTTGAGCGCGGTTTGTTTGAATGGGAAATTCCGGGTACTTTTTGATCAGAAGATATGTGCATTCGTGGCAAACTGAGCCCCAGTGATTTATTTCCATCACAGCATGCTTATTCGAAGGGAAAAGTATCGAGCGCTGCATAGCATTGTCGGCTCAATCGAAAAAAAAGACAAACGCTGAAGGATACAGTCCACTTTAAGATAGAGTCTAGTCGCATTCTTGGACATTGAAGGGGCCATCAACAATGTCAAAACAGATGTGTTGGGAAGAACTTTCGTTAACCTTAACTTAAACCAAAATATCTTCTGTTGGGGGACATATCCCTCAGGATCTCTGATAGTGCAAGATCCTTGGAATTTGTGCTTGACAAAAAGTTGAACTGAAAACAGAATATCAAAGAATGAATTAAGAAGACTACGATAGCTGTCCGAACAACATCCTAAGGATGCACATCGTGGAGACTGAAATTACATATGACAGTCTGGTGCGGTGCACCAACCTCAAGGCCATCATGAGAATACAAAGTATGCTTTGCAGCTACCAGTACTATGAGAACCACACAAATAGCAGGACTAGAGGCTTTTCTCAACCTACTTCTATTAGACCTCCTAATACAGGAACCTGCGGCCAGAAGTGCCTTAAGAATTATCCAAATAGATGGCTGAAAGCTAAGCACGATGGGGTATACGCAGATTCTTAATAAATACTTAGGGAATGTAGCAATTACTGACTACAGAGTGCTGTAGAGATTGTTCCAGGGGCAAGTGATACCCACTCTTTACAATTAATATCCTCCCGGTTAAGCAAAGATCTTTTCAAAATCCCTTAAAGACAAATTGGGCAGAGTACGCAGAATGGACCAGCACATGGATACCTCATCCCTGCGACAAGGCATTTCCAAATTGTACTTCCACTGACTGTTCAGGTCAGAAGACTACATAATAAAGCCAGACAAAGCAAACTAGAAGAAGACTGGACCTCCTATAGGTTCACTCTCAATTTGTACACACGCGATATTACAGGAGCCAATAAAGAGTCCTGGAGCAGGGCACTAGACTACTTACTTGGCTTGGCTAAAGAAAAACCTGATATCCGCATCTTTTCAGACAGCCAAGCAGCAATCAAATCTTTGGAATCATCCTCAATAAATTCTATAATCACTCTAGACTGCCGATCGTCTCTTATAGAGATGGCGGAGCAGTTTAACATTCACCTAATTTGAGTGCCGGGGGATTGGGATATTCCAAATTGTAAGGCTGACGAACTTGCCAGACATGGAACAAAAATACCCATCCTTCCAGACAAAAGTTCACTGGGTATGCCTATCGCTATATTCAGACTTAAATTAAAGCTGGTTGCTATTGAAAAGACAAATTCTAGGTGGAAAAGTGATACAACGTATTCTCTAACAATTTGATTTCTCTCAATAGAATATCAGCGCTGTTATATGTATCATTACTGGACACTGTCTAATAGGCAAGCATGAAACAAGTCTTAGCGTCTTCTCAAATGATTTCTACAGAAGCTGCGAGGAGGAAGAGGAAACTCCACTTAGGAGCCTTCTCTTTCAACGACAGAAATAATCTAAATAAAATAGACGTTAGGGACTTTCTAAGCTTTATCAGAAGCTCTAAATGGTTCAACGAGTAGGCTAGAGGCCGTTTCCCAAACCCATGTTGTATCACAATGGACCTATTACTGGTCTAAGTGTGTTGGCTTTTAGCCGACAGCCACCTCAACCTAACCTAACCTAGGCTACTTAAAGTTCTATCCAAAGACACATATTTAGCAGGACGCAACTCCTGGACGGAGACGAGTCAAGAATCGTTAGAAATCTTAGTGGATAAATACTTCTCTGGGTGCAATGAACCGGAACAGAACGAATCCATCGTTCAATCCGATTCAAACTTCTCAATGAAGAAATTAAAGATATTATTAGAGAGCATCGTTCAAACCCTATAAATCTGCAGGACCTGATGCTTCAACATGCAAAAACCAGAATCTTAACCTGCCTTAACATAATTTTCCGATGCCGTATTAAGCTAAGATACATACCAAAGAACTGGGGAGATGTAAAAGTAGTTTTCATTCCCAAAACAGGAAGACCTTCCACCGCAAAAGATTTTAGACCAATTAGTCTTTCCTCCTTTCTTTTGAAAACAATGGGAAGGATAATTGATCTACACGTGAGAAACTTACTCGATAAGCACAACTTATATAGCACCCAACACGTCTACTTTAAGGGGAGGTCAGTGGAGGCAGCACTACAAAGAATTCACTTTGGCTGCGTTTTAGATATAGAAGGAGCATTTAACAACGTGAGAACGGAGTCAATTAAAGCAGCTCTTACTGAACTGGGAGTAGGTAAAAAGATAACAAATTGGATTGATAAAATGCTCAACAGCAGAGTAATCAACTCAGAACTCGGAAAGAGTGTCATAAGGAAAGGGGTTACTAGACGAACTCCACAGGGGAGATTTATTTGTTCATGGCTGTGACTTCCAGTCGTTAATAACATTTTGACAACTCTCAAATCCAAAAAAAAACAAAATACAAAAAAGAGAAAGCAAGGCTGCCAAAAGCGCTATTCATCTTAGGCAATCAAATGACCAAAGATATAGAGATCAACGTATCTTGATAGAACAACAGACTACCTTATATAGACTTTTACCAGTGCACAGGATTTTCAGCTCTACACTGATGTGTCTAAAATGAACATACCAACCGGCGCTGAAGTTTTCTGTGGCTCACTCAACATCAACGAATCATACAAACTCACGTACGAGTAGTAGTATATAGTATCTTCCAAGTCGAAGTCTTCGCCATAGCGGCACAGGCTATACACGCAAAGAAACTAAACCCATCTAGGCTCACAATCTCTGTGGACAGTCAAGCCGCACCCATGAAGTCACTTTCTGCTGAGTTCCCGAGCATAGTAATATATAGGGTGACCAGATAGCAATGATAGTTTCCCAAGTGTTATGTTCCAGCAGCTGTCAAAGTTACCAATGACACCCAGCTGTCAAAATATTAAGTAAGGTTTGCCATTTCATCATGAATCTTTTGAATCTTCCCGAACGTGTGGAAATTATTAAAAGATTTATCGAAATTCCAGCTCAGTTGTAAATACGCAACATGAATTTCGCCGTCAGGTCGGTCATCATCACGACTTCAGTGCGTAGGCAATTCATCGCACCGTGGAAAAGTTTGAGGGTGAGTACACTCTTTTGGACTACCAGCCAGACAGAGATCGGTGCGAAGTGAAGAAAACATAGCCGCCGTAGCGGCCAGTATCGAAGAAGACACAGAAATATCGATTCGCCAGATAGTCAACCAGGCTTATTTTGCGGTTGGATTTGGGCCTACATCCGTATAAGATTATGCTGACGTAAGAATTGAAGACGGACGATCATAGACAATGCCGTGAGTTACCTAATTGGGCGCTGGAAATGTTGGCCGGAGATCCGGATTTTGACTAAAAAATCATATTTTCGGACGAGGCCCATTTTTGGATCAGCGGCCGTTATTGTAGCGACCACAATCCACAAGTGTTCGATCAATGCATACATAAAGATTGACTGTTTGGTGCGGTTTATGGCACGGCGGCATCATTGGACCTTATTTGTTTCGAAATGAGAAAGGAGACACCGTTACTGTCAATGGTCCTCGGTATAGAGCGATGTTAACCTACTTTCTGCGGCCAGAGCTCGACAATATCGAGGACGGAAAAAAATACTGTGAATCATAAGCAACGACAATAATAGCGAAAAAAACAAAATCCTCCCCAGTTATCTGGACAGCCACCCTTAAAGTTTACAGAAACTTAATACCACCTGAGTTTCAAACGACACCACTCTGTCTTTCTCTCTGTCTCTTCCCCTTTCCACAAAATGCACGTGTTCTAAAAATTTGTATAAGGGTAATCATAGGTAATAATATTCCTTTTAATGCGTGCAAATGATATAAACAAAAAAAAAAAAAAAAATATCCGAGCTGTGGTTCCAACAATACAGCGCTAAATGCCATACAAGCGACGCATCGCTCGAAGTGGTGAATATTTTGCGACTGGATCATCTTACGGCGAGCGTTCATCAATTGACTCTCTGGGGCTACGTCAAGTCCTTAGTCTACGCTAACAAGCGATAGCTGTCCCTATTGGTGTACTGAAAAGGAAAATAGATCTTAAAGCAACAGAAAACATCAACACCTCCAGAGGAGACTGTGTCATATCTTGCAGCTTATGGCCAACTCTGAACGAGAAAAGGACCAAAAGCCTTTTGCCAATAGTGGGTGTACTATCTGGATATTGCCCGATATATGCAATTGCAGCCAGACTGAGCTTCAACACTTGCTGTGTGATTGTTCCAATCTTCTAACTCGTCTCTTTCGCTATATGAGAAACAGACTTTTTGAAAAACTGGCGAATCTGGCGTAAGCCCCACTCGGGAACATGTTATGTTTCGTCACGAGTACAGGTCCCGAGAGGCAACCAAATTAGAAATGGTAGCATAATTCATAGCATACTCTTAGCATACTAAACCATACCAAGAGATACCCTCCAATACTGACCTGAGTATGGCGAAGAAAGTTATTTTCCAGCCCATCTACATAGCCCAACCTAACACGAAAGATTGGGATCGAAGAAAATTTCTTCTTCGACTGAAGCTGTTCCTAGTAGATACAACGTATTTATCACTATCATCTTCTTCGCAGTTAAGATTTCATTATATCCACTGAGAAAATATTTCTTCGAACGATTCCGAATCCTAAAAAAAAGACCACTGAAAGCCAGGCACAAATTTTCTAGGAAGATTCTTAATCTTCCAATCTTTGCTATACTGACGTGAATTCTCATGAAATAAAAGATATGTAAATCTAGCAAGCGGCTTAAAGATAACCAATGGATCGAGAAAATGCTTAGAGAATTTTTATAGCTCAATAAAAATCAAAACATGGTTTCTCATTACAAAACGTCACCCATAAAAGGCAAACATAGAGGATTCTAAAAATACAATAAACGACATCGACGAGGGTAGCTATGCCTTCACTTTTTCCAAGTCCTTAGAGAATTCATCGACACAAACAATGGAATTTTCCTGCAAATCGAGTACGCGCGGGATCAGCGACAGATCATTGTGGACATCGTTTAACCTAGGAATACGAGTATAAATATAAAAAAAATATCCTAACCGTCGCACGAGACAATGCACGACTCGTCGTCGTATCGGTCCACCATTCCTGGTCCTCCCTAAGAAACTATAAATGAAGATCTCCTTTTCGGAGACCTTTGCCGACAAAGGGCGGATATACAACCGTAACTAACTTTATTTGTTTGTGGAACACAAGTCAGAATGACTCCTTTCAACCTATTTCACCCACAGACCAATGCGATGCGACGACCATCGTCTGTGGCTTTTCCTTTAAAACTCATAAATTTGCATAATCCTCTCGCGCAAGCCGCTTATTCTTATATTGAGCGTGTCCCGCACAGAAACCTCCTCCACACATGTGTGGAGGCAGTAGGTACACCTTACTGTGCGCGGGATCAATGTGCCAGACGAAGGTGACTGTCGGGATCATTGCTAAAAGCCTCGACTTCGACTCCAATGGGAATTTGTATTCTACGGAGGTAAAGATACTCACCGTTTGCCATATATCTGCAGGTTCCATACCGGTCGGTGGTGGTTGTGGACTTATGGATGGTGGCGCTGATGAGAGCGCCGAATCTGAATCGGAATTCTGATGATCCTGCTGTGCAAAAGAAAAAAAGATATACAGTCAGATATAATTAGATTTCTTTTAGATGATTGAAACATTAAGCCAAGCTTAGACACATACCTTCGACCTGTATGCATGAACATCGTTGTGAGCTTCCAAGATTCGTTCAGTGATTTCATGTGGCTGGGTGGAAAAAAAAAAGATACAAAAAAAGCGAAACGTTTAGTTTATTTATTGCACAATATGTTTCGAAGTTTTATTACTGAACTTGACATTAAGCTGAGAGGTACTCGTATTAGAGGCGAGCCGAGGGAAAGGTATCTATTCAAATGCGCTTTGTGTGGCAGAGTGTGCACACCTGAAAACCCATCGATGCAAATGATGGACGTGATTAAACTTCACCTTTTGTTGGTTGTTTTCAATTTTCAAGGTTTCTCCGAGGAACTTTTGGTGTATGCGATCGGAGGAGATGTATTTAATTTGGGGCGTGTATCCACGGCTTAATGGGGTTCGTCTAATCGTTTTTTTTTTTTTTTGTTTTTTTGTTTTTTCAAATAATGCACGCGGAATAGAGGTTAAATTATGTGAGAAATTAAGTTTGGACAATGGATTTTTGTATACCTAGTGGAAGGTGTTAGAAAGATTGGTATCTATACAGATTTTGGAGCCCGGATATGAGGGGGAGACTCAAAGTGTTTATGTATTCAGAGAAGATATGAAGATAATAACTGATCTTCAATTAAATATTTTGAGGTGATGATGAATTGAAAAATTTGACCTATGTCAGCGCTTGCCATGTAATTCGCTTCTCAAAACTGAAAGTCAGACGATACAACAAGAGAGCATCGATAGAGTTTGTCACTCACTACAGAGGGTGACAATCGAGGAGGGTGATGAATCGATATTCATCAAACAGCAACGAGTTTGAGTTGTTTACTGTCATGATTGTGTTGACATGAGGAATGCGTGTCAGACGTACAACAGAGATGTCAATATGGCGTAATAATTGAAATGAAAAGTAAACGATTTGTTTGACAAACACAAAGCTGAATGATCTTTGTTTTGAAGAAATTCAAACGAAAACGAGTTGACGACCAGTTCAAGGCAACCATTAGATTTCTTCGGCAGACCGAAACTCATCAAATTAGCAGCAATACAAGCAACGTATTTTAATTTCATTGCAGTAAAAAAATCATAAGTGTAACCACGGTTAGATTAGGTATCAACCCATTAGGATTGACGAAAGGTAGGTAGCTCTTATACAGAACAATTCCAGTCTATTTAATACTCTTTTACATTTAGGTTGTATGTACGTCATTCTGCAGCTTTGCTTTAGCTGTATATTTCATTCACCGGCTTAACGGAGAGCTCTTGAAGAAATAGTGACAGTTCTGTGATACTTTAACATATTAGGTCCCGTCATTATTCTTAGGAGGAATAACAGAGACCTAATGTTCTTTTATAACTTCTGGCTCTGTCAATTATCTATCTAACTTCCCGCTTCTTGATGAAATTTAAAAGGCGGGACGCTTAGTGTTGAGTATGAACTTTGTCTAGGGCCGAGGTTCTTGTCAGTTTAGTAGCCTTTTCATTCTCTGGCATGCCCTTATAACCAGTTACCCAGCAGAGCTTTATTTTGTGCAATGTGACTGACAATGAAGAAGACTGATTGGTATTGAATTCTCACGGGCGGCATCGATACTACTAGCAATTTCGTCTGAAAATCACTTCTGTGGTCTGGAAGTTGGTTGTAACGTCTCAGAAAAAATGCCCATACATGCGCCCGTATCTACTTTGGAGCCATCCGTATAGGTGGAGATAGATTGGCTTAGTACCTGATCAGCTTTTCATTCCTATCTGCTCAGGAATTTGATTGAAGGCAGACTTATAACCAAGAAAAGTATAGTGTAATCTGTAGCTACTATATGGTCTAGCTAGAAACGCAAGATCTGAGCATGACACGTTGTGTTCGACTTCCAGCTATCCGTCTCAAAACTCTTTCAGCTGCAGAAATAGCTTCATAAATAGGTCTAGAGGTAGCAGGTTGAAAATGACATCAAGCTCTGCTGTAAGTGTGGTTCTCATTGGCAATGCGCATCCTAACCACTTGGTAATTGTTGCACATGTCGAATAATCATTAAAATTTACCACTTTTCGATCTTAAAAATCAAATCTATTCATACTACTTTAGTAACTTTGTTACAACGAAAATCTACTATCGCAAAGCACTACCATGGTCTTTTCCGAACACGTGCTTCTAGAATTCTTGAGAATTGCAATAACAGGGATTGTAAAGCAACAGAATCTTCGGGCAACTGTCTAACTAAGTTTAGCTCGATGCAATGAAGGACTAAAGTAGCTTGCAGAAGAGTTCATTCCCCATAGCATAGGAAAGTAGGAAATGTATTTTCTTTAGGATGGCAAATAATCCCCAGGGGTATGTATTAAGAACTCGAAAACAAATTTTACACCTGGGCGCTAAAATCATATGCGAAACGTTTGGTGTAGATCAGTCCAAAGCGTTCAAGAATCAGTACAGTAACAATCTCAAAACACTTCTGCAAGCCTCAAGGAAGGATCTCCTAATATAATCTAATCAAATATTCAAGAAAACAACGTGATTTGGTTAAGGAACGAGTATAGAAAGATCGGCCTTTCCCCAATATAATAAGCACTGACATCAGTAGTCCACTATTATACAAACATCGACATTGTCATAGTTCACACTTTTTTTCCAGTTTCTTTGGTTTTTCACGAAAGCTGATGAAGTAGAAATAACAGAACACTTTTACTCTAAAATCCAAAACTTTTCATTGCTTTTCCAAAATTTTACTTTAGAAGTGTTTTCTCAACTCTGGTCCAAATTTGAACTTTCTATATCTGATGGTTCAAAAGTTATGGGGCTGTGGCAACAGACGGACGGACAGATAAATACGAGTATATGGGTTCCGTTCTTACTTTTCAGGGTTCCGGTACTTGCAAGGTAACAAAAAGAAGGAACGGAACCCTTACAGTTGTCTGTCCATCCGTCCATCTGACTGTCTGTCACAGACCACTTATGTTTGAAAATACTAAGCCGAAAATTTTTTAAAAAATTACAGGAATGCGCACTATTTTCATTTTGATTCATATTTGTTTGATATATAGAAACAGATATCCTGTAATTCCGGAACCCCCGGCACATAAGGATTTTCATGTTTAGCCATCTTTTTTTTTCTTGTACGAGTAAGTACCGGAACACTGAAAACGTACTCGGACATCTATTCGGAGAAACTTCGCCTAGCAGACCAGTACTCGTATACGTACCATCTCCCAAGTAGAAGTTGTAGCCATCCAGGGTATAGGGGCACATCCACATAACTCCATTTATGTACGTTAACAGCTAAGCAGTCATTAAGGCAATGGCAACGATTTTCAATACAAATGTATGTCAAGTGTCAAGGATGATAAAGCAAACGAACTACCTGCTGCGAAGGCCCTGAGGTAATGGTAGAAGCTTTCACTTCTTAAGTTAATACCCCATAGTAATGGAATTAATAAAAGCAACTCCTAAAGACACAGCTAGTTAGGTGATTGCTAGTTGCTTTTAAAATTTCGTACTAATAAAACAGATTTAGCTGAAGTCAAATTCAGAATTGTCATTGTGATTTATTTTCATAATTTCACTACTGTGAACTTGCACAGCTGACTTTTGAAAGATCAAAGAAATCCAATTCAAGACTAAAAAAATCTGCGTTAAACCACTTTTAATTTATTTATCTTCCATTTTCATTTGAAATGATATTAACTGTCAATTTAAAACCGACTTAAGCTACTATTCACAGCTCAGTGAACTTTATAAACACAAAATTGCACATTCTACATTTGAAAATCAACTGAATTAAATTTATTTATTTTTTAATACAAAAAAAATTTGATTTAAAAAGTTTCTTCGAAGAAATTAACAATTCCCTTATTTTTCTACGAATAAGCGAATGCTTCTGTCGAACTGTCAACTTTCATTCACAATCCACAATTGAAGAATGCATTCCACATTCTCGTGAATAAAACATTCGCTCGAATGTTCAGTCAGAAATTATAAAATATTTGAAATACCAATTATCCAAGTAACAATCGTTTTTTCTTGAATATTTCTTGACTCACTCCCATTGTACACCTTTCTGGTTTACAAACATAAAACAAATGACAACTGAAATTCATTACAATACGAGTACATTTCAAAATGGACGACTATTCGCTCGTTTGCCTGCTGCGAATACTCCTTTAGAACCAGACCTAAACTGGTCTCTATTTTTGGCGTGACATTCGTATTTATTACTACCGATTTCGAGTCAGGACTAAAAGAAAAAAAACGAGTTTAACTTCGTTTATTACTAAGGGCCAAAACTTTAAAAAATTTGGAAACTACTTTATATACATTTTGAAAACCTATTATTCCGATCGTAATATTAGGTGCGCAACTAAGTTCTCAATAGATGGCTCCAGTAGTAAGTGCTGGTCGATTTTGACATGTCCAAAACGTCATGAACCGAGCTTAGACATATGGTAAACAAACTGTTTTGACACATTAAAGATTTTATTTTGGCGTCATATACTTTTAGTTGTGTGAAAATGTCTGATTTTGTGCCAAATAAACGTCATTTGCGGGAAGTGTTGATTTTCTTTTTTCATTCAAAGAAAATGGCGGCTGAAGCGCATCGAGAGCTCCAAAAAGTTTACAGAGATGCTGCTCTAAGTGAAACAACCTGCCGTGATTGGTTCTGTCGCTTCAAAGATGGTGATTTCGATGTTGATGACCGTCCGCGTGAAGGAAGGCCAAAATCCTTCGAAGACGCTGAATTGGAGGCATTGCTCGATGAAGATCCGTGGCAAACACAAGAACATCTTTCTTCAGCATTAGGAGTTACCCGTCAAGCCATTTCCAAGCGATTGCATGCGTTTGGAATGACTCAAAAACAAGGAACTTGGGTTCCTTATGATTTGAAGCCAGGCGACGTTGAGCGTCGTTTTTTCGCCTGTGAACAACTGCTCCAGAGGCAAAAAAGGAAGGGTATTCTTCATCGCATCATGACGGGTGATGAAAAATGGATTCGCTATAGCTACCCAAAGAAAAGAAAGTCATGGGGACTGCCCGGTCATGCTTTATTTATTATGAAGCCCAACGAAACCATCACTGGGCCGAGCACTGCGCGAAAAACGCCCACAATACGAGCAGAGGCACGAAAAAGTGATTCTCCAGGATGACAACGCTCGGCCTCACGTTGTCAAACCCGTTAAAACCTACCTGGAAACGCTCAAATGGGAAGTCCTGTTAAAACCTATCTGGAAACGCTCAAATGGGAAGTCCTACCCCCAAGTCATTTGTAGGTATGGAGTGGGGCGATACTCAAAATCGTATTGTGGTAATTTGCCTTCTCAAGTGTAATATGGAAAGAGGTGACCCTTTCCGGACCTTGCGACCGCTTGGAATCACCTGGAATTTTGTGTATCAAACTGTTAAATTGTTTGAGGACACTGGTGGTGTAACTAAAGGTCAAAGATCCGGACGCCTTCGCACTGTCAGAACTTCACAGGCGATCAAAGCTGTTAAAGCATCAAACAAGATTTGGGTCTCAACGCATATAAAAGACATACTGGCCACTTACTCGCAGGCCAATTAAAGCAAAAACGGAATGAAAGATCGAAAGCTCTACGCTGTTGGTACGCCCCAAAATGGTTACAGGAAAATTTTACTATTGAGGAATCGTTTAATGAGCAAAATGACAGAGTCTATGCCCGGTTATCCAAGGAAGTATCAGAACTCATTCCGCGAGCATTTGTGATGGTTTGATCGAGAGACAGATATGGAGGCGTTACCTACCTTAATTTTTGCAAAAAGATAGTAAAAATATCGGCAAAAATCTACCAAACGGATGATCTGGAAGGCATTGTGAAAGGACTTATCCAACAATTGTTCTCAAACAACCAGTGGACTTTCTAACAAGACTTCACGGCAGCTCATAAGGTAAAAATAACACAAGGGTGGCTCCAAAACAATGTGTCGGACTGCATAGCAGTCCAAACCTCAATTATTTGGATTATAAGCTGTGATCTATTTTAGAGGCGATGGCTTGTTCTACTCGATATCCAAATATTGAGTCCTTGAAGTGAGCACTTATCCATGCAGTGGACAATTTTGTAATGGACGAGGTGCGTGCTGCGATGGATGAGTGGCCAGAGCGACTCAAGACCTGCATAAATACAAATGGCGGTCATTTCGAATAAATCGTTTAAATATTCAATTAAAGGTTTACAGAAAAAGAATCTAAAAGTACTTACTCGTTTTTATTTTATCTCCAAAAATGCTTGTGCCAGTATTTATGACTTGATCTACTCTTACTATATTATCTCAAACTTATCGGTCAAAGTAGGTTTATGTACCTACTCTTCTATGAGACACTAAGATAAAGTATGACAAAGCTGCACGCAGTCTTTCTAATAGCCATGAGTGACATTTTTGAAACCAAAAGACAGACAATCTGAAAGACCTTGGCCGAAACAAACGAAATACAATCTACCTATAGTAAAAGAACTAGTTTTAAATAGCTTCGAATCAAGTGAATGAAAATGTCATTCACTAACTACTTGTATCCGTCAAATCTACAATCACTAAATTACCCAGTAAGAATGTGAACCGATTCACATAGCTGACAGAGAAGTAACGACAAACTGTAGACAGTATTTATTTGTATGAATGAGCAAACATATTTGGTTGATTGACATCCAAACAAGTCCAAAACTCCAGTGGCATTCTCAATTGATACATTAAGTGGTACTTATGATCGAAAGGTAACTATGGTCATTTAACCATTTTTAACAAAGTGCAGGTGTTCGTTAATCGACGGCTACGCAGGATGTTATGATGCAACGAAACATTATTTGAAATCTAATTCTAAATTTTCAACTTAAAGCTATGGCTATGGCACAAATCGTAACAATTTTTTTGTTTTTTTATTACACAATAACTTATTTTATTAAGACATTAAGTGTATCGTGTTAGAAGTGAACAAATCAGAATCAACTTACCATGGAATGGAATTCCTTTTCGCCACATGTCGTATTTATAAAACATTTTTCATTATTCGTATTATTTTTGTTAGTTACATTGGAATTGTTATTATTATTATTGTTTTTAATGCGCTCAATATCCTTGAGTTTTTTCATCTGGAAAAAAAAAGAAAATAAATAAATAAATTAATTAATGTGCAATTATTTTGCAAGAGTAGTAGAAGTGCAAGTGGACAATCAAAGGTAAGGTCAATTGTAAATGTGGATTGGAAATAAATCAAACTAAACAGAAATGATGCTACTTTAGAAACTTCATGATTAAAATCTAAAATTATTTGGAGAAAAAAAAGAAGAACAAGCATTAAAGTTTCATTACAGCCGGTTGTTGAGGAACAAAATCTTATCCCTGATCACCAGTTTGGATTCATTATGGATTGACCAGATACAAAGAAGCACTGACGTACTTAAGAAAGGTTTTGAAGAAAAAAATATTTGCTCAAGCGTATTTCTTGATGTCTTGCAAGCCTTTGTTAAGGTGTGGCACGAGTTCTTTTATCTGTACGCCTATACAACATACTGACAACATATCTCGATAATAGACCCTTCCGTGTCAGACACGGAAATGAATACCCGCTGGAGTACCGTAAGGAAGAGTGTTTGGTCCGCTTCTGTATTTTCTATATATCCGTGACATACTACAATATGAAGGCACCGTCTTAGCTACATTTGCTGACACTGCTATCCTAGCAATAGGGTAAAACGATCGAAGAATCAACTGTAAAACTGCAAAGCTTTCTGAATAATGTAAATGAATGGACAAAAGCCTGGTGGATCGCCCTCAATGAAACCAAATCTGTTCACGTAACTTATAAGAAAACAAACAGATGGCCTGTCCTTATAAACTCTATCTGCACTGGAACACTCAGATGCAACTGGTCAATTGTACTACCAAGAAGCAAAACTCTGTTTTATCCATTTTAATGGAATTTCCTCGTCTTTCGCAGTAAGTCGAGTAAACGATTCAGTGATGAGGAGCTTACGGTACGAGTATCAGCACTCACCGCATTAGAGCCGAAAATCTGCCACCTGATACCAGTAAAGGCAGGACACACACAGAGGACACTCACAGAGGACGTATTCCACTTTTGATCACTTAAGCCTACCACACTAAGGTGTTTAGCAAAAGCAAAGAGCCCCGTGAAAAAGCCAATAAGTTATCTGCAGTCTTTTCTGCTGAGGGACAGCAAGAATGCCTTACGAATGTCCGGGAGCATTCTTTTGGTGTACCCGCATACTGGAGAACCGTGCTACACATAATTATGTTCATAAGAAACGCAGTCGTTAATGGAGACCCTGACTGAGGACGTAGGAAGACCCAAAGCAGGGTCGGGTCCTGAGAAAGCCTCCTCGGAGTCTTGCCTTGCAATCACATTCCCCATGATTCCAGTGTGACCTGGGACCCAGAACCACAGAGTTCAGCCTTGCGATCGAATTCAGAGAGTTCTTGTATTCTAGAACTACATTGGAAGTGGTTCAAGGGTTGAGCAAGTGTAGCTATAGCGTAGCCCGACCTCTTACTGGTTCTGAAGCTATCCATGAAGATTCGGCTACAATTCCTTCTTGTTTCAGATTCTGGCCGAAGACAGTCCTGAACACAAGTCTTTAAATTTGCGCAACAACCGAAGTTCTGGTGTCATTGCGTCAGACGGCATATCCATAAAACAGGGGTCGTAGGATATTTTTTTTTTATAATTTGCACGTGTTAAAGGGGATATGAATACCCTTATACTAATTTTTAGAACACGTGCGTTTTTTTTTTGAGGAAAGGGTAAGAGACAGAGAGAAAAAAAAAATTAAGTTTAAACTCCAAGGTGGCTGTCCAGATAACTGGGGAGTATTTTGTTTGTTTTCGCTATTATTGTCGATGCTTATGATTCATAGTATTTTTTCCGTCCTCTTGATGTCATCATCACGATCGAGTTGCATTTTCTTAGCCATATGACCACCCTACTGCCAATGTTATGCCTTCACAGTAGAGTTGACTTAGCTTTCGCAAGTGATCGACTTTTTTATTTATTTCATTTGAAATAAATAGATGATTCTTGACATCAGGATTCGAACCGTGAATCAACAGCGTGACAAACGATGATGTTACCACAACACCATGGCCACCCTCTAATTAAGGATTGTACTAAAAACTACCTCGACTAAGACGATAGATTGCTTTGATAGTGCTGCTTATGATATAAGCAAGGCGACGCATATGCTGGAAAAGGTATTATCATAGCCGTAGAGATCCAGAGAAAATTGTTCAGTGATAAGCCCCATGTCTTGCCGAAAACTTTCATTTGGCTTCATTGGAGACCCGGATAGTGACGCCCTGGCTGAGTCAGACCGGTCAAGATTCTCCTTCTCGTAAAAAGAACAACCTTCGTTTTGAGAGGATTGACCGAATGTCCATTCCTAGTACCATTCATGGATCATATCCAGAGCCATTTGCGCGTTAGCACAGACAGTCTTTAGGCATGGTCCGACAGAAAGTACCGCGACATCATTCGCATATGGCCGAGCATAGACGTTAGAACCATTAAGAGTGTCGAATACCATGCATCATAGCAGTGAAGACAGAACGCCACCTTGCGGACAGCACCTGTTCACCACTGCCATTACATATCTGCCACAATCCGCATCAAGTTCTGTTCATTAACCAAAGTTCTGTTCATTAGCATTGCTTTAATCCACAACACTAATGTTTCATCTACTCCATGTTGTCTAGTAGTAGTTACACATGCAGTCAGAGGTCGTATTGTCGAAGATGTCGATGAAGATGCCCATCGCGCACTCTTTAGGATCGAGCGCAACTTTGCACAATTGAATCTCAGCTAGACTCTCCATGCTTTTCAACAAGAAGGAAGTCAGACTTATAGGTCTGAAGTTCTTGGCGAGTGAGTACTCATCTTTTCCGATTTTTAGTATACAAATCAATCTAACTGTTTGCCAGTACAAGTGAAAATTATTTTCAGAGTAGGTAGCAGCTGGTCTATACCCTGTTGAAGCGTCGGTCGGTATATTCCATCGCTACCCAGCGACTTAGCATACCTCAATCATTACCAGCCGTTACCACACCTGATGGAATATATGATACAAGCTGCGTCGAGTTATCTGACTTAGATCGAGCTCAGCCTGGGTGAGCGGGCCGAGCTGTGACCTAGTTGTTATTTGATTTCTCAGGAAGTGAGTTTCCAACAGAAGACTGAAAGTCTACGCTTTCGTCTCAGTGAAGGTACCATCAGATTTCCTAAGTGATTCCAGTTTGGTCGGTTTGTTCATTTTCGTATTCCATTTGCTATCAAGGCTAAATACCTTGGAATGTTACTAGACGCAAAGCTGAAATGGAAGTCGCACGTTGGTGTGAACAATATCAGCGCATGTCTTTCGTCGAAACAGATCTGGCCTAACATGGATTCAAAGATCCCATAAAGAGTAAATGCTTAAGCTTAATAGGTGGAACGATTTCTGTATAAGCTGTACAGACGAGGAGGAGGAAGAAATAATAACTCAGCATTTGTGCGCGTATCCTGGCTATCAATGTTGAAAAAGAAAATCTTAGGGGAGTAATCCTCCTCCGTGAAGAAGCCGCGCTTACGATTCGGAGCTTGGCAGATGAGACAGTACCACAGGTATCTCATCTTGGAGCGCTATCACAGCGTTTGTAGATATGTGCGAACGGGGTCGGACTTAACAATGCTTTTCTGCATTTGACATCATGACCCACCAAGAACGGTAAAAGAAAGTTTTCGACTTCTCTAGTCTTCTCTAATCTTCAATGAGAGAATTTACACAGGCTGTTTTTTGGGACAGCGGCCGATTTGAAATTGACGCCATTTCTCAGAGAGATGGTTCTGTTATGTGAAAGTTGGCAGTAGTGTTCAGCTGTCAATGCATTTTCATCACAGAGAGTTCAACGCCACAACAACGTGTTTTAGTGATTAAAACATTTTATCAAAATGGTTCATCAATTATTGCAACACAGCGTAAATTACGTGATTTTTTTGGTCAACGTGGAGTGCCTATAAAGAGCACTATTCAAAAAATTATCCACAATTTCAAGAACTTTTACACAGCAAGTGTTTTAGCGAAGTCCTCGTCGTACAGCGCGTATACAACAACACATTGATGCAGTGAGGGACAACGTGAGTGAAAGTCCGCAATCTTCGATTCGTCGTCGTGCTCAACAAATTGTGATTTCTCCAACGTCCATGTGGAAAATTATACATCGCGACCTGCATTTCTTTCCATAAAAAATGGAACTGGAGTGCAAAAATTTACCACTTGAATAGAGATGACCCTGAATTTTTTAAAAAATTGATTATGAGTGACGAGTCGCATTTTGACTTAAGTGGAGCTGCAAACAAACAGGGCTCTCATTACGTATAACGACAATCGTCTGACGATGTCGTTTCGACGACAGCAGTGCTTCATGTAATCATCAAAATCTATTATCGCCTGAACGCTATCGTTTTGACGATTGGTTGTTTCCTTCATGTAACGCGAGAAATGTCATTTTCCATCGTTTGAACGACATTCATGCAAACTGCAGACGATAGCGTTAAATGGTGTCGTCCAGACGATGATCGTCGGAAAAGTTACGTGATGAGTACCCAGAATAGTTGGATACAGGGAAATACCACGAGCAATTCATGAACGACCTCATCTTTCTCGTAGAGTGACTGTTTGGTGTACGATTTGGACTGGTGGTATAATTGGACCTTTGAAATGTTACTGTTACTGGCGATAGATACGTGCGATGTTACAAAATTTGTTTTGCCTGAAGGTGTTCGGCTTCGGTTCCGAAACATACGAGTATGGTTTCGATAAGACGGTGCCACATTCCATACAGCCAGATTGACAATCGAAATTGTAAAACAAGTATTCCCAGGCAGGGTCATATCGAAATTTGGGGATATCAATTGGTCCGACGAGCTCACCAGATTTGACAGCCCGCGACTTCTTTCTCTGGGGTTACCAAACCAACAACATAGCATCAATTGAAAGGCAATGTACCCAACGCAATTGCAGATATTCCAGATGATATGCTGCAGAATGTGATGAAAAATGTGATTGAAAGGCACGTGTTTGTGGCAGTGCTAGAGGTGGCAATTTGCCCGACATCATGTATCATAAAATGTTTTGATTTTTGGACAAAAATAACGATTAAGACTGCTTATCGAAATCGCGGAAATAAGAAAGAGATATAGGCCAGTCAGCTTGGCATTGAACTTGCTTATAGAGCTTGTCCGTTCTGGTTGGTGGTCATTTATCATACAAGATAAAGGTCAAGACCCAAATAAGCTACGAAAATGCATTTTGTTACAAATTACACTCACTATACATCAACTGACGTCAATCATTGTCAGAAAATATTTTAACAATTCCCATTCGACGTATGCACCCAATTTCCAGATAAATAGATATTCACTTCCGCAAAAGGTGGCTGCGCTACAATAACCTGTCCAGATCACTGACCGTTCTGTGTAGGCGGGTTACTCTGAACCCAGATACGTAAATAAATTGATGGCAGTGCGCGGCAGCAGTTATAACAGCTTAATTATGTTTTTTTTTTTTATTATTTCTCTTCATCATTCCATCATGCATAATTGTTAGCTCCACTACTATACAAAGCTATATATCGACAGTAAATAATACCGAACCGTACTCAGTTTAGGCCATGTTCTGCCTCAGTTGTTGGATGAGGAGTTGCCTCTAACCGACCGCACTTCATAATTACCACTTCACAACACATCATTGTCAGTTCGTGTGGTATTTTTAGTTAAAATGTGTAACTGTAATATGCCGACAGTGCTACATCGGGCCGGGCCAGCACCATCATTCATACGTCAGAAGGCAATGGGATTCGCAGAGTTTTGCTTGGTAATTTATGTGAATGCGAGGCGGCGATCCACTCTTTGAGCTTAACAAACGCAAGGTATTCTGCTGCTGCCTGACTTAATTGTCATGTCTGTTGGCAACAAATCGCAGCTAAACCGGACCGGTTATTACCTAAGATTCATGTCGTATGCCTAGCATATTATTGTTCTTTAAGAACAATTGCAGACTTTTGATGGTGGTTTTATGCTAATGTCATGGGAGAGATGTAATCTTTTAAATGGGGGGTTGGTTGTTGATTAGGCGGGTTATTTAGTTATTAAATTTGTATGACAGGTTGTTCTGGCTTGTAATTCTCTGGGACATGGTAATTAGTTGGTATGATTTGTTAAGTTGTTTAAAACGGTTTAGATACAGAATCAAATTGATGTGAGAAGTTCTATTGTTAATTGTTCTAAACTGATTTATATTTGACTAAAGTCGTTCAAGCGTTTGTTAGGATAAGTTATTGATAACAGACAGAGGCGATTTAGGCCTCAGTATTTCTTTTTAACAGTCATGTCCAATGAAATAAAAGTTTAAATTATTTTAATGAGTTACACGTGATAATTTTGAATTAAATCCTCTGACAGTTTTTTGACATTATTAAAAGCTTTGTGAGATTCGAGTGGGAATAGATACAATTTGTTCAGCCTGTATGGTTGATGAAATTGAATGAATGGCATATAGGTGCAAGTATGTGTGACCCAGTCGGGCACTTTATTTTCTGTTGCTCAGAAATTTTTCCGGTTTCCCACACTGCACCAGGACATCCCACATGACTTCAGAAGGTCATACTTCAAAGACCAAATACCATGCAAAATTAAAAATCAAACCCAAAGTTTCTTCTGACTTATATAAAGGGCGTCCCAAAATTCACATAAGATTTGAATTTTGCGCCATTTGTGCGGTAAAGTGTTGCCAACAAAAAAAAAAAAAGACAGTGTGACAGCTGACAGTTCAGGGTTGTTATAAATGGAGTGCTGCACGAAAGAACAACGCATTTTAATGGTTGAACAATATTTTAAAAATAATGAATGTTTGGCAGCTACAGTTCGCAATTTTCGTACAAAATATGGTCGGAATAGTGATTTAACTTTTTTTTTTTATATAATTTGCACGTGTGAAAGGGGATATGAAGAGATTAATTCAAAATTCAGGGAGACTGGATCAATGACCACTAATTGATCCAGTCTCCCTGAATTTTGAATTAATCTTTTCATATCCCCTTCACTCTGGCCGTCCTTCAACAAGTCGTTCAACACAAAACATTGAAGCAGTTCGTGAGAGTGTTGTTGAGAGTCCAAGAACGTTAATTTGGCAATGTGGTCAAGAATTGGACATTTCGAGAAGCTATATACAGCGTATTCTCACGAAAGATTTGCATCTTCATGCATACAAAGTGCAATTGGATTTAAGAACAACAACAAGTGGATGCTGATTTTTCAAACAAAATTATCTTCAGCGATGAGGCTCATTTTCATTTTGATGTCTTTGTTAATCGTCAAAATTGTTAAATTTGGGGTTCAGAAAATCCACAAGTGATTGTTGAGAAACAAATGCGCATTTTCGACTGAAGGCATCATCGGACCATTCTTCTTTGAAAATGCGGCTGGTCAGGTAATAACAGTTAATAGTGCTCGCTATCGACATGATAATCCAGTTGTTTGTGCCTAAATTGCAATGTGGACAACATGTGGTTTCAATAAAATAATTCAATTACTGCATGAGTCATTTTCTGGTCGTGTAATTTCCCATTTTGGTGATCAGAATTGACCGCCCAGATCATGCTATTTAACGCCGTTGGACTTTTTTCTTTGGGGTTTTTTGAAGTCTAAGGTTTATGCCAATAAGCCCGCGACCACTCACGCCTTGAAGGAGAAAATTGTGTGCTGTATCAACGAAATTCAGTCATATTTATGTGAAACGGTCATGGAAAATTTCGGCAAAAGAGTGCGTATGTGCCAACAAACCTGTGTTTTCTATCAAAATTACTTCTTGGGTGATTCAAATGGAGATTTCAATTTAAGTCTGGCACTACCGTGATTCTGTCAAAGATGAAGATATGATATTTGACAGCTGTCAATACCAAGCATTAACACTCGTAATTGTGAAGCTGGATATAAGAGAACAACTTTTTTTTCAATGGAAAATCATCCTTATCGCGGTCGAGGTTTCGGAGGGCTTGACTGTAATTTACACGCTACTGATGGTCTGCAGCCAATAGCTGATGTATTGATTGCCCAAGTCTTCAAGTCTTTCACCAAAATTCGTTGTAAAGACCGTATTTTGATGCCCAATTGCATGACCTATCGTTTGGTTGATGTTTGAGGGTCCTCTTAGACATCAGCTCGATCGAACGGCTGCTTCGAGGCCGTATGATATTGTCCCATTGTGAGACAGTCTCCTCGAGGCAAGTAGCTGAACGCCTCAGTGCTTGCCGAGTTGATGCCAAAAGACCAGGGAATCGGCTACGAAATTAAAGTTGAGCCAAAAGCACCGGCCGATTATTTGTCAAAAACATTGACACAATACCAATCCATGGTTTGTCTACGTGTATTCTGCTTCTCTTTACTTCACAAATGTCAAAGTCGCGATGACATAAGACGCCATTTGCAAAAATGAAAACATCTTTTGATAACTTTTGGGCCACCTTGCACATTGAGATATGTACATCTTTTCATTCGAAGCATGTTTTGTGTTTCATGACTCGGCCAGTAAGTGGAACATACAAGGGAAGTCTATTGGATCCCTAGCGTTTCTCTTCGTTTTCCTATTCCTGAGTAGAGAACTTGTGTGTCTTCCTGTTAGTTCACCGTTCGGCTTATCCAGGGCACCGCATGGAGGTAAAGCAATCAGAATTCATCGCAACAGTATTACCCGTTTAAAAATGTAACACTGACACATTTCACTACATTTGAAAGAACCCATTCACCTAAATTATTCCAAACGCATAAATTACAAAACACCGCTATAGACGTGCATTTTTTTTTTTTACATAGCAAGGCACCTTTGTGGCCACCCAACACCTTCAACCGCGGGCAGGTAATAATGTTTCACACATTTAATTAATCCACTTATCCGACTCGATAGTAATTCGTTAAAATGTCACTGAGTCACGTGACAAACACCGGTCTGGTGTATCTAAGTACACCTACGAGTACCTACCTCTAAAAAAAAGCACTCAACTTGATTATAATATTGCGGCATAAGCAATAACAAGTTCGCAATCATAACCACCTTGACATTTTTCGCTCAGACTACCTCATTATTCTAATGTTTCAAGAGTGTGGTAGGTAGGTAGGTACTCGTATCTTTTGCCTCCGGTATGTAAGTATTATATGCAACAATTGCATGATCGGAGTACTTGCATCTATCAAAGTAAAGATGTTATGAATATGGAAATAGTTATGATAAGATTAAATTCAATAAGACGTTTGAGCGAATGGAGATACCCTGGTATAGCTAAAGTGTCACCAAATGACTTAGCAAATTAATAGAGATAAAGTATCTAACCTATTTGACAGTGACAGATAGTTATGTAGAATAGAGGTGTCAATGTGCTCGTAAGCCCATCCTTTTAAACAGATTTAAAGAGAATCTCATTAAAGCCAAGCCTGGATCTTGATCCCCTGAATATTGAGTAAACTTTGTTGCACTGCTACACTGAATTTGATTTCATTCAAACATTTTCGTCTTTCGACTTCATCGTCACACATCATTTCCATTTCAGCGAAACAATTTCAATCATCAATCCATCCGCCCACAAATCCTCGCAAATCTTAATTTCCTTCTTAAAATCAAAATTTATTCAGATACACCATCGTAGATCATACCCAAGAGCGAGTGACTTTTGTAACTTTTTGAGGAATAATTACGAATTCAATTTTGTAATCGCGCATAAATATTCTGCACCCAGTAAGATTTGTTGATTCAACAAAAAACAACAGCAATAACAATGATTCGTTATTGTTTCGAACAGTGTTATCATAAATTCTGGATTTTCAATTTCATTACAGTCTTGTACCCTATGTCTACAGCTTGAGCTGTTGTAGATGAATAGTTGAAAGCACCTATCCATCAGATATGTAGACGAATGAACGGATATACTGTCTGACTGACTGACAGTGCAAAAAAAATGCACAAAATGAGGATTATCCAATGTGACGTTGTCTATTCGGTACGGTTCGGTGGAATCAATGCAGATCAATGGATCTCTAGGTTTCTTGTACTCGTATTATAGATGATATTAAGCAAGAGAGTTCCTGCTGTATAGTCTTACAACAGCTCGGTCACGGGAAACTTTACGATGCACTTCTGAGTGATAAAAATTTATGATCCGCATCGAAGTGGTCGTTGGACATGGCTTGGTGGTTGGGTGACGTTTGACATAACAGATAAATCGACGATAAATTAATTGAATGTGTTTTTTGGGAGGCGATGAGGACAAATTATGGCAAAATTTTAAGATGCATGGAATGTTTCACGTAAGAGGAGCGGTCTTGTTTCAAACAGTGGATTTACATACAATCTTCAGCCCAGTGGAACTTCGATAAGCCTTATTATACTCGTATGTTTATTAGGTGGGTCCATTGAGCTCACTACACCTATAGCAGACTACCCTTAAAACCAGGAAAAAAAGTCATTGGAACCACTCTGATGGACGTATGAATCTTAGGGGGTCCCATGATCATGACCAACAGTAAAGTGAGTGCTTTTCAGAATATCCAGCATCTACTCACCTGTATGAGAGAACCGTTACATGAAACTAGCCATGAAGGCTGAAGAAGCAGCAAATAGGTGCGACGGCAGGACCGTCTATATTACTAAGGAACTCGCTGGTGGTCAAAGTTCCAAGCTAGATCTAATAAAAGGACTAAACGGAACATTTTGCAGTAGAGCTTAACTACTTGGGCTACAGTGATTTGGAACCAAACTTAGGTGAGCCTTTCACAGAAACAAATTCCAGTATTCGCAAACCCCTTCAATTTCTCAACAAAACACCAGCGCCGCTCAACTCAACATTACCGGACAACAAGTCGAGAATGTAAACAGCTTGCTATATTTAGGAAGTATGGTCCCAGAAGATGATGGTATTCCGAACTGGATGTGGACAGCAAAATTCGTAAAGCAAAGCCTGCGTTCGGTATGCTGTCTAAAGTCTGGAAAAGCAATGTTTTCAGCACAAAAACCAAGCTGAGACTGTTCCGATCAAACGTGGAAACAGTGCTTCTTTATCGGTGCAGTACTTGGAAAGTGACCAACACCGTCACAAGAAAAGTACAAATCTTCATAAATAAATGTTTCGCAACATCCTAAAAATTTTCTGACCAACTACACGCGATAATGGGCCAGGAGCCAATAGACACCAAAATTCGGAGGAGAAAGTGGCAGTGGTCACACTTTACGCCGCGAAGACAGTTCTATTGCGAAGTATGCCATGCAATGGAATCCATTTACCCAATCAGGCAGATGAGTGGATCGCCCTAGGCAGACATTGAGAAGGACAGTCGAGGTGGAATCCAGATCATTGGCGATGACTTGGAGGGATCTCAAGGGCGTTACAGATCTTCGAACACGATGGCGCGCAGGCGTTGTTGACGCCTTAAGCCCCACGAGGGGTCAGAGGACATTACCAACTAACTCATGTGTATCAGTCAAGTTGCAGATAGATTCGATGTAGATTCGATGGACATGAGTTTTTTCATCGAAAAGTTAATTTTTTACGGTCTGCTTGTGTAAATTTACTGGATAGCATCCACCTTAGTAAGGTTCTATCCAGATCGCGTCATAAGAACTAGCTCTACAATCATTGCATTTCACCAGAATGGACGCGATGAATTCTGGTTGTCTCTCGACCAAAGTTTGCGTTTTAACTTATTTGGAAGGTCGTTGTTGGGGACAGCAGCATCCCGAGAGAGAGTGCTTATTTGAGGGGAGAAAGGGTCAGATGTCGCCACTAAAATACTCTCGATCAAGGATTGCGTCTATAGTTTCAATCAGGTTGAACTACTTAGGATGTGTTATACAAGTGACTTTGACATAACTAGAAATATCCGGAGCTTATTTCCCCCTAAGATTTTTTGAACACTGAGTCAGTTCTTTTGAATAAAAATATGGCAGCAGATAGACCCTTGGTGAGCTAACCGTACATCTCCAAATTCGGAACCCCGATAAGCAATGAGACAAGAGGAACCCCTTAACAAGATGCTAAAGACAAATGTCATTCTTTCTAAACCAAAATACAGATGGAGTAGGTGTTATCGGTAGCAGAAGAATTGCTCCAAACGAGCTTAGTAAATCTCACAAATATTGAACAAGTTCTTCTGCAAAAGTTCTTTCAGACTTTATGCTGGTGTCTCCTTTTTCTTTCGAAGAGTGAGGCTAGATTCTCGACAGTAAATTAAATGGGAATTAAAATTTTGAAGAAAGCTTGACGAAAGCCTCGATGGAACTCTACATTGCAATAGAACCTGTGGGGACAATGGGAATACACACAAAAGTCAGGCTACAAAATGTCTGTTACCGTATTGAAAAGGCATGGGAACATGCCTAAACTAAAATCGATTAAGGGAATACGGGTGAGATGGCATCAAAAATAATCTTTTGGATTAAAGACAGACTACGTCAAGTTGTGGTCGATGGTGTGTCTTCCGATAACTTTGATGTAAGCGCTGTAGTACCTCAGGGGTCTACAATCTTACTAACTCTATTCCACATCACTCTCATATCAGCTTGTTCGAACAGCATGCCCGTAAACGGAAATACCTCACATCGTCGGAGATGCGACCGAATCCACTAATTAAAGGAAGATCTGTGTAGAAAAACTTGTAGTGGGTAAGAACTTGTAGTGACTTCAATGCGAAGAAAACACAATTGACTGCCTTTTCCAGAAATAACACATCTACTGTACCTCAGCTTCAAGTAGACAACCAAATCATCAAGTACAGCCAAATCTGGCGTAATATGGCGTGGCCACATTTCTAACAATGCAAAATAGTTGTTTATGAAGTTAAGTTACCTGTTTAGAGCAAACACATACTTTACACCGGAGCAGCTCCTTTTCTAGTATAAAGCTGAGCTTGAGTATTGTTCTCACATTTTGGAGTTGGACCTCAAAATATTCTCTTCATCCACTCGACAGCATAAGAGGCTGCCTGATCGCTTTGTAGATCCCGAATTAACATTCAATCGCCAATCGTTGGCTTATCGAAGACTGGTCTTATTTGTCCACTGTAGATATGTGGAAACGAACAAATTTAACTGAAAAAACAGCCGGATATTATTTTATAAAATATAAAACTCAATGTACCTATGTTTGTATGTATGCTATGTGCACGGAAATCCCCAAATCGATTGAGCTCAAATTTGCAGGAAATCTTCGTTATTGACCCGAGAGTGTTTCTATTAAGTTTGGTCAAAATCGGTCCAGCAGTTTGCCATAAAAAAAATGTATTTATTTTTGATAGACGCAGCAACGCACGCCGGGTACTCGGTAGTATTTTATAAAATTGAATTGGGCTCAAACCAGAGATGGTAGATGCAAGAGAAGATTAAATCACGAATTGTACGTACTGCACAGTTCATCTTGACATGGACATGGTGAAGAAGATATAAAAGTCGTGTACAGTGAGTGAACATAAATACTCTACTCAACATAGAGTTGTTCACCCTAGATGGCGTGCTAAAGTCGAAAGAACTTGCGATAAGAAGATTGTGCTCCAAGTCCATCTTAGACTGCAAAGCCATCCTAATTTGAGTAAGAATTCCAAATGATATAAAAAGATTCAAATTATGGCAAGAAGGTAGCAGCTAGTGCAGACACTCGCATCAAAGCCATGCATATGCAACTCAGTTGTATAGTTGTACAGATACTCCCTTATTCTCAAAGATCTAAAATTACTCCCTATTTGACGAAAAGTTTCTGCATTTCCCCCAGACTAGATTGGGAGGAGGAACTCGGGCTACAAAAGGGGTCTTTATACAGATGGATCTAAAGGATAATCGGCTGTAATTAGAGGTGTCTTCTTTAAGGATTTAATATGAGAGTTTTCTACGAGGAGATTATTGAAATACATATCATTTTTACCGACAGTCTCGCCGCTATTAAATCCCTAGAATCTATCATCCTTTAACTCAGAAACTGATCTAAATTGTCACTTGTCTCTTAACGAAATGGCTAAACAATTCAAAATTCACCTATTTTGAGTGACGGGCCATAGGGACATTCCAGGGAACTGCATGGCCGACAAACTCGCTAACTACTGAAAAGGGGTATCTCGGCATGTCACTCGCTACATGTAAATTGTTACTTAAACTTTATGCGATCAGCACGTGGAAGTAAAGAAATAGCGAAAGAAATAAAAGAAAAGACCAACTCGAAAAAAGATCCGGGATTTGATCTTATTACAGGAGAAATTCAAAAAAAAAACCTCATAAAATAAAGGTATGAAAAACTAGCACAGATAATAAATGCAGCATTCAGACTAAGTTATGTCCCACGAATGTGGAAAGTCGCGTAAGTAATTATGATACCAAACCATCAATTTGGTTCTAGAAATAGCTATTCAACAATAAATCAGCTACACCAAATAATTAATAAAATAGAAAAAGCCTTAGAAGAGAAAAAAATATGCTCTACCATCTTTTTTGATGTCACACAGACTTTTGATAAAGTGTGGCACAAATGATTAATACATAAGCTGCAAAAATATCTGCCAAAACAATACTCATATATTCTAGAGTCCTACATGATGCAGCGATCATTTAGAATAAAGCAAGAAGAGTACTCCACATTAAAATATATAAAAGCTGGCATACCTCAAGGCAGTGTATTAGGACCCGTTTTATCTCTTTTATACACAAACACCCTACTACAAAATGCGGAAACTACTGTTGTCACATTTGCTGACGATATTGCTGTTCTTGTTGTTGGTAAAATCGTGAAGGAAGTAACCGAAAAACTGCAAAGGACAGTAAATGATATATTTGAATGGACCAAAAAATGGCAAATAAAACTAAATGACCTGTAGTCAGTTCATGTTAACTTTACAAACAAAAATGTACAACACATTACCTGTGTACTTAAATAACAATGCAGTTCTTTATTTGAACTCTGCTAAATACTTAGGTATCACTCTTGACGCTAAATTGCCCTAGAAGGCTCATGTCAAGAAAAAACATGACGAATTAAATATTCGCTATACAAAAATGTATTGGCTCCTGGAAGATATTCCTGCCTCTCAGTATGTAATAAGCTTCTGCTTTATAAGCAAATATTATATGAACAAATGGTCTCCAGCTTTGGGGGTGCACAAATAAGACAAACTTACAAAGTAAACAATGTTTTCAAAACAAAGTACTGCGCAATACCGTTAATTCGTCATGATACATAAGATACGCCGGTCTACATACAGATCTAAAAGTAGAAATGGTAGAAGACGAGGTCAGGAAGGTCGCAAGAAGACATGAAGTTAGACTTCGCAACCACGCCAATTTAAAAGTAGCTGAATTACTTAATAATAATAATTTAGTTAGAAGATTGAGAAGGATAAAACCCTTCGAACTAGTTAACTAGGGATAGGTTAGGTTAGGTTGAGGTGGCTGTCAGCTAAAAGTCAACACACTTAGACCATTGTGATACCACATGGGTTTAGGAAGCTGTCTCTAGCATATTCATTGAACCATTTGGAGCTTATGATGAAGCGTAGGACGTCTCTAACGTCTATTTTTTCAGATCATTTAGGTCGTTAAAACAGAAGGATCTTAAGTGGAGTTTCCTCCTCCTCGTCCATGCAACTTCTGCAAAAATCATTTGAGAAAACGCCAAGCCTTGTTGCATTCTTGCCTATTAGACAGTGTCCACCTATAACAACACTGATATGCAGTCTATTGAGAGAAATCAAATTCTTAGAGCGTTTCAGATCCAGCTTAGGCCAAATCTGTTTTATCGCTAGACAAGTTGTACCACTTGTCCACCTTCCTAAAACCACCTTCTTCCCAGAATGCTCTGCAACGGACAGTAACTTGGAAGTTTTTGTCAAAATTTAGCTTGGGTATGGTGTAGTCAATGTATTCAGGGAAGATATTAAATTTGTTTAAGATGGAGGCGTAGCCATATACTTTTTTGGACCACCGTATAGTAGCTTTAAGGTGAATAGCTGAGCTAGCTGCCATTTGCCTACCAAAAATGTCGAGGGCTGTTAAATGAAAAAAAGTGTCCATAGCTGCGGAAGGTGTCGTTTCGCAGTGCTCCGCTAATACACAGTCAGGCTGAACGTTCGACCTTGCTTAATATCTTCTGGTTTATCGCCTTATCCAAGGCAATCCACCAGACAACTACTCCGTACATAAGGATCGGTCTGATGACCGAGATATAGAGCCCGTGAGTTAATTTGGGCTGTAAGCCCCATTTGTTCCCAAGGGTTTTTTTTGCAAGAGAAGAATGCGACGGCTTTCCCTACGGTTTCTTGTATGTTAGGTTTCTAGCTTAATTTTCTGTCCAAAATAAGACCCAGATATTTTGTTGTCCACCTAGATAGCTTATTCAAAGAGTTTTGTAGGAGCTCTTTTAAGGTAATGAGGTGTTTACCAGAGACTGCTATAGCAACATCGTCCGCATAGGCGATAGCTTTGCAACCCTCAGCTTCCAGGATTACCAATAGTTCATTAACCACCAAAATCCAAAAAAGTGGGGATAGGACGCCCCCTTGAGGGGTTCCTCTGCTAACGTATCTTCTAACAGATGTCCCAGCTAGGTGAGTTGATAATCTAACTATTAATCAGTAGATTAATCAATTCGCCAAGTACCTTCAGATTTGACAGTGCTCTTGTTATTGCAGATGAGTAGACGTTGTTAAAAGCTCCTTCTATATCTAGGAAAGCTACCATAGTGTACTCGTTATGATACAGGTAGTACTCGATCTTATGGACTAACGTATGCAATGATGTTCCTACTGATTTGCCCTTACAGTATGCATGTTGAGCCGCGGACAGCAGTTGTGTGTCAATACTGTCACGTAAATGGATATCAATCAGTCGTCCTAGTGTTTTTAGAAGGAATGAAACTAGAGATAACATCGTAGCATAACATCATAGGTACTCCAAAACAAAGGGTAACTGACAAAAGGCCGTTCCTCAATATATATAATATATACCTTCAAGTGATAAAAAAAAATTGCTGATTAGTTTGACGACTAGGAATTGGAAGGATGACATAAATCATATCTTCTTCTGGTGTTTTTAGTGGATTAAAGTCCCACACTATCGCAAAGCTCTCATGCGATATCTTTCGATGATTTTCACCCAGCTACACGCAAAAAAAAAAACCATATGTCTCATTACTAGAAAGATCTGGCGTAAGCTCTAATTGTCTAATTACAAAGAAAAGGTCGCTTATTAGCGCAATAGTAAAGGGTGGTTAAATTTTAAGGGCCGATGTTGAATGTGAACCACACCTAAACGTCAAGTTTTTTTCTGCATTTCATTTGACATTTCTCAATTTCAGACTAACTCAATTTGAACCATGGAAAGATACACAATCGAGCAACGCGTTAAAGTTATTCAGGCTTATTATGAAAATGGGCGTTCAAATCAAAATGCATATCGTGCATTTCGTGATTCTTTCGGTCAATTTAATTGTCCAAATGTGCGTACAATCGGAAAAATCGTGCAAAAATTTGTGCAAACCGGGTCTGTAGGAGATGTGAAAACACCAGTGCCTGCTCGTACAGCTCGTACTGCAGAAAATATTGCTGCTGTTCGCGATAGTATGGCTGAAGAGCCGTCCACCTCAACTCGTCGTCGTGCCCAACAATTGCACCTCTCACGCTCGTCGTTGATGAACATTATGCATAAAGACTTGCATTTACGCGCTTACAAGGTGCAATTGACTCAAGAACTAAAGCCTCTTGACCATTTCAAGCGTCGTCAATGGTTACAATGGTGGCAAGAAATGGCAACAGTGGATGATCAATTTTCGAAGAAAATCATCTTCAGTGATGAGGCACATTTTCACCTCAGTGGATTCGTCAATAAGCAGAATTGCCGCATTTGGGCGAATGATAATCCAAGAGTGATTGTCGAAAAACCAATGCACCCACAAAGAGTGACTGTTTGGTGCGGTTTATGGGCTGGCGGCATCATCGGGCCGTATTTTTTCCAAAATGAGGCCGGTCAGGCAGTTACTGTGAATGGTGTTCGCTATCGTGAGATGATAACGAACTTTTTATGGCCCGAATTGGAAGATATGGATGTGGACGATATATTGTTTCAACAGGATGGTGCCACTTGCCACACAGCAAACGAAACAATGGCTCTTTTGCGCGACAAATTCAATGGCCGTGTTATCTCACGTGGTGGCGATGTCAATTGACCGCCAAGATCATGTGTTTTGACACCGTTGGACTTCTTTCTTTGGGGTTATTTGAAAGAAAAGGTGTACGTCGATAAGCCAGCAACAATTCAAGAGCTAAAGGATGAGATAATTCGGCACATTAACGTCATAGAACCTCAATTATGCCTCAGCGTCATCGAAAATTTGGACCATCGGATGAAGGTGTGCCGCCGAGGTCGCGGCGGCCATTTGGCCGATATTTTGTTCCATACATAATTGAACCATACCAATATTATCATAATAAAATGAAATGACAGTAATTTCCTAAATAATTTGTGTTTAAAACTTAACCACCCTTTAGGTGTCATCACAGAACACTGCATCATTGGCAGGCACGTCACTAGGCTAGGAGTCCTCCCTATCGACTTCTGTAAAAGCTGGACGAAGAAGAAGAGGAAATTATTCTTCACCTCCTTTGTACGTGTCAGGCTCTCTCTGCTAGAAGAAGAATACACCTGGTAGCCTACGTCGGTCAACTACCGGATATTAACATCAGTCGCCTCCAGCGCTTTATACCAAGTTCGGGCTGGTTCGGCGGGTAGTTTGTTTGTTGTCTAAGTGCGGCTGTATCTACACTAGTAAATGAGATAAGATAGGTCATACTGTACGGCTGAAAGGCTTTTAAAAGCACGGCCATAACCCATACAATACGTAAGAGCATTTGGCGTTGTGTAAGAAACCAGGGCCAAAACAATCAACCCCTACTGTGAATATTAATTAATAATTTGTCAGTTACTATCCGTATTGTTACTTTCTTGCAAATGCATTTCGCGTCGTGGCCATGAAATCCGCACGCCATCCTGCCATAAGGCAAAACAATTTTCATTTCTCTTGGTTAATTGATTTAATGTGTTACGCCTTAAAACTCATGCAGGTAAACAATATTATTCATTTTATTTCCGAACGAAACAACTTCCCAGCGAATGCAAATCGCTGTTAAACAAAACAAGAAATTGTATCTCTTGTCCAAGTTAGTCTCGAGGAGAAAGTGTTTTTTTTTTGCATGCGAATGCAATCCTTTCCCTCCAAAACGACGAAGACGCATACACGCATTTTTTTTCCCCGCATAAAAAGTTGGAAAAGCCAAACAATTTAAAAGAAAAAATCTTATTGTTAATGAGATGTGGGAACATTGGCAGTAAAATTTTCCACGATAATACGGCATGTCATGCCAATTTAATTGGACGACATTTTCATGGATCTTTAGAGGCTCTTTTGCAAATTTACAGTATCTTCTCCAAATTAACCCAGAAAATGTAAACCTCTTTTCTGCTCTAGAACGGTTTGCCAAAAAAATAATACAATAAAAAAAAAAATCGTCACAAAGATGGACTAAAATCAGTCAGATACTTTTCAACGCCCACACAATCCATTATAACCGATGCGACGATGTGGTTGTACCACATTAGTACAACTTTTCCGCTACCGTTAATGGGATTACAAATTATAGGCAACGGGTAATAAACATATATTCCAAGCACTTTAAGCCATTTATTGCAATTTCAAGTCAGAACCTTTTTTTAGGTTTTTGTCTGTTACTCGTATGTGTTTGGCAGTCTTCGAATTCGGGTCAAATAACATTGTTACATTGTTGGTTGGCTAGAATTAGGAACTGGCTTAGCAAATGGGCTTCAATTAGTTGTAAAGACGTCGACTATATACTATTATGTTGAATGACGAAGTAACAGTTATATTGAGTGGAATTTATGTATAGATCCGGTTCGGTTATTGATCGCAGATTGACCCCGAATTGATGAATGGCTGGATGGGTGCTGTTTTTATGTAGCGATTTATTCGCATTTTATACATTTTGCTGATATTTTATTTATAATTTTTTTCTCTCTCTTGTTTTGTATAATCTGACGTTATTAGCAATTTAGATTTTTAATTTTTTGTTTTGTGGATAAATTTATCTTTTTTATTGCAAAATGTTAAAGGTCGAAGAGAATTTGCAAAAAAACAAAAAAGAAAGGTGAATAATGAGGAAAAAAAATTGATTGGTGAGACAGTTTGGTGGGTCGTAACCCTAGGGGGTCCACACTTGTGTAACTGCTCCAAATGATTATGAAACTGTTTGATTTTTTGTGGTTTATATTGAAATAGCGATCGACTTTCGCTGTCGAGTAGCTTGTAACCCTAAGGCAGTGAATTTTGAATAATGATTCGCATAACAGCAGGTGGTTTACAAGAGTTTTACTAGATCAAACAATTTTGAAAATTAATTCCATTTAAATTTGGCAGAAAGGTAACATGTTCGTATGTCAAGCGAAATGATGTCACACTTTCAAGGTGAGGCAGATGATTTATCTACGAATTCTTTTCCGACATGCCACATGCATCTAATTGGCTGCATTGTGACCTTGCAGCTATGGATATTACCGTGACAATCTCTTAAATTCTGGACCAGTATCCGATTTTAGGTTTCCTATTTTTTTTTTTTTTAAATTACAATAATATAAGCGGGTGTGACTATTATGGATCCGTTATTGTAAAGGGTTATTCATTTTGAGATTGGGATTTAACATCCCTGCCATATGGCATCTGTCAAATCCATCTGTCATCCATAGTGACAGGTAGTTACGAGTAGTTCTTGTTTTGTCATTTTACAATGTGGATGTTTTAACCACGCATTAAATTTGTTGCATCTTATTACAGATATAACAGTTCTGTAATAATATCTGCTTATCGCTATTCAACAAATTAACGGAACAAATCCGTAGTGTTTGTGATGTCGCAAGGCCTGTGCATCATCGTAATGCTCGATCAACTGAAAACATAGCGGCTGTGAGTGGCCGAAAACCTGAAATTGTGAATTCCATGCCATGGTCAGCAATTGGGCACTCCTTACAACTCCGCTTGGCATATTTTGAGCTTATATTTGCATCTTCATCCCTATAAGGCCCAGCTTATACAACAGCTAAAGTCTGTTGACTATAGAATGAGCAAAACATACGCCGATTGGGTACAAGTTGACGTCGATTTTTTGAACAAGAGCTGAAAAAAGGGGGACAGATTTTTGACTTTCAGGTAAAAACTTCTAAGAAACCGGTAGAAAGATAAAGGGTTATTTATTTTGAGGTTGCGATTTCACATCCTTGCCATATGGCATCTGTCAAATCCATCTGTCATCCATAGTGCAGGTAGCTAGTTCTTGATTCGTCATTTTACAATATGAATCGTTTAATCACCACTCAACGCATTAGTTCTGTAATATTTAGAAAATCAACAAGTTGACTCCGGTTAGGGTTCTGAGAATCCAAATATGATAGTTGAGAGGCCATTGCATCCACCACGGGTGACTGTTTGATGCGTCCTGTGGACCGGCGGCGTGATTGGGCCGCATTTTTATTTGACAACGACGAAGATGCCACTGTTACAGTGAATTCTCTGCGCTATGGCCAAATGATAACCAATTTTTATTGGCCTGGGATTGAAGACATTGAAGTGAGCGACATGGGGTTCCAACAAGACGGGGCTACGTGTCACACAGCACTGGAAATTTGGCTGTATTTCACGAAAAGTTCTCCAGGCGTTTGATCTGACTCCGTTGGATTTCTTTGGTTGGATTTTCTGCAAACAACCTCGAAACTTTGGAGCACTTAAAAACCAATATCCGTGAAGTTATGACAGCCGAGAAGTCATCGAAAATTATCTCACAGGAATCAAAGTTTGAAAAAACTTGTGTTTACTTGAAAAATGTTATTTAAATCTTTATTAGTTTTTATTTGATTTAAATTAATACAAAATTAATAACTCTAAACTTACTTCTCAGTGGTATCTGAGTATTATTCTAGGCCAGCGTTTCCCAATTAAACTTAGTTCTAGAGCTCAACATTACGACAATATATTTAGCGCTACAATCAAATATTTTCTTTCCCAATATAGTCTACGCTCGATGTAACCTGCAGTTGAGGAAGAAAACTGGGCGGAGAACCGCACCTGATCCAAATATTGGCCAAATTTATACAGCTGATTTGGTCTGGGACGTCATAGGCGTAAACGCTTTGAATGCAGCACTATACTGATCGGGTAAGCTCAAAAATGTAGGATACCTGACTATATATTGGTGTGGTATATGGTGTGTAAACACTATCAAGTATGCTAGCGTGCGCTAGGTAGCGCTTTTTAAAGGAATGTCATTTCAAGGTGCAACATGTGTTTATCTCATTAAATTTGACGTTTGCTAGGTTCGCAAAGTTTATTTTGTAGTGATAAAACATAATGGAGACGGACAAACATAAATATAAAGGTTGTAATTAAACGAAACGAATATTGTGCTCAGCCAAGAATATCCAACACGTAGTCGTAGAGAAGCGTTTGTAGAATGGCGGCATTATTGGCCCATTTGTCTTCGAAGATGAAGATGGAAGTAAAGTTACAATGAAGAGCGATTTTTTTGTTTGGCCAGACACTGACGACATGAACTTGAACGAACTTTGGTTCCAGTAAGACGCTACGTGCCATACAAGCCATCCAACAATCGATCTTTTACGCACTAAAGGCCCCGACCCATGGAATCCGTCGATCCATTGCAGCGTCGTTTTTAACTCACAGCTAGGTAGAATACACGCATTCTTATGGAAGGTGGCCCATAACCAATGGATATATGAAATTTGACGGATAAACTCTACTTTTTTAGTCCGTTGATCCGTTGGCAGTTCACGCATTCACACATTCACATATTGATGATCATGCATTCACAAATTGAGAGTAAGCATGTAGAGAAACTGTCATCGTCGTTGACAATCGGACCGCTTGAAGAGAAAATACTTTCAGCAATAACTAAATGTCATCGGCTGTCATCTGTCAACCAAGGTATGCGACGCATTCTATGGGACTGTTCTGTCCGGCAATACGTGAACGTCAACCTTCAACCTTCAATGGATTCTATTGGTCGGGGCTTTAAGTTCAATAATCGTGTAATCAGCCGTTTTGGTGATGTTGTTTGACCTCTGCGGAGCTGCGATTTGACGCCGTTGGACTTTTTTTTTGTGGGGTGCCGATAAAGATCGATGTTATGCTGACAATCCAGAAATGATTCATGCATTTAAGTACATTATTGATTGAGCTATTCGCGAAATAGAGCCCCGAATCATCTAGAATATATTTCAAAATTAGGTTGACAGGATGGGATACTGCTAAGGCAGCCATGGCAGTTATTTAAATTAAATTATTTTCCAAAAATAATCAGAAATTGTACTCTCTTCAGTAAAGCAAACATATATTATAAATGGATCAACAGATCGCCCACCCTCTACTTGGCTACCAGTTCTCATGGTATAAGCAATAAATTTTCATACTATTTACAAGGAAAGCAATCGCCGTCAGCTGCATTGCAGCTGCAAGACATTTTTGTCATTTGATGCTCCATGTGTCTGCTTACGAGTATCTTAAATTTAAGAATGCATACGATGAAAAAGATACATGATCTGAAGATGAGCTGACTGAAACAATTGTTGTGCATCTGCCTGTGAGTAACTTACGGATATGAGGACCACATCTACATAACACTGAAATCGGTGTTCTAGCAAGATTTGTTCAGGGTTGTTTAATAAAATTCAGTTGAGGTTGTTTCCTAAAGGAAACACGTTACATATTTACTGTAAGAGTAGCAAAATAACGATAAACCAGTTACCACGACGAAATCCCATCGGCGTCGTTACAACTGATTTCCCGTATAACATAACTCATTGTAACACATCCTGCTGCAAGCATTGCACTTAGGAATTACATGGAAGCCAGAGCAACACTCACTAACAACCCCTTTTGCACCGCAGGCCAACTAAATACGAGTATCTACCCAACATCTTCCGCCAGAGACTACAAATCAATTTCACCGTTCGATTTTCAGTTAGGTTACAATTTATAGCACTTTAACAACAATTGCACCTCTGCAATATGTTATCACAGCGAATTATAACCTTTGAGATATTTTTTGCAAAAAAAAATGCCTTAAAGATACAAGAATCTAAATTTAATGCAGCTACCAGCCGTTCATAAATGCATCAGGATTGCAACATTGTTGCAATGGACTGCAGCTACAGTATGTATAATCTTTTCATCTGTAATAAGATGCTAGCGGAAATTGCAAAGTTTTATGAATGATTTATGCACTTGAAATGAATTATTTATTTAAGGTTAATTGGGTGCAACTACGAGTATAGACTGTTAATAGACTTACTTTAGGCTTTGATTTGTTTAAGGGGTTTGTGCAACATACCTGGAAGGAAAAAGAAAAGAAATTTGATTAGCAACATTGTTTATTTTTAAATGAAGTAGTATTATGTATAACAAGAGTATCTTTAAGGCCTGAATGGCCCAATAACTAATGTTGGATACTATCGAATGCAGGAATAGTTTACAAGGGAGATCAAGATTTCATGTGAACGCCATTTTGTTTTTGATCGAGTGAGAGTGAGAAACATTTAGCAGATTTTGATCAAATTTGTTCACCTGCATAGGTGATCCACAATATGATGTGAAGATCAGATTACCAGGTGTGAATCCGAAAACTAGCACAACACTTGACAGAGGTTTTTTTTTTCTGAAAATTGATCAAAAGCTTTATTCTTTTCATAAGGAATCTAGGCAAAGACCTTTGTATTTAAGACTATTCAAACATAAGAACGTTGTAAAGGTCACTTTTATCTTAGGTGAGGTTGTCAAGGTATCGCTGGATGCTATTCAATTTACAACTGAACAGTGTGGGTAAGAAGACTTTTCAGAACCCTCGTACAGATAACTAGGGAATATTATGAGGGGAACTCAGAACTTCCGTTTGATTGTGAGGGATCTCCACAGCAATAGTTGGCAAAACAGCCTAGATTCAGACCATTCAGGCTGCTTACTTCCTCTTTCGAAAGACCCTACCCAGATAGAGGCTCGAGCGGAAGAAACGCGAAGTTTCTGAGTCCATTGTATCATATCGTTTTATCTAAAGAAACTCTTGACCTGAAAAGTCTATTCGGATATACGTAAATGCGTTGAGAGAATCGACGCTTTGATTTGATTTCTTGCACTACAAACGCGTCCGGGGATAGTTAACCTATCGCAGATCCTAACACCGATGTGAATAAAAATGCAAAATAATTGTCCAGCATAAGACGGAAATTATTGTTCCGTGCCTCAAACATAGTCTGAGCTCCTAAAGACTTCCAAGAGGTGCATGTTATTTTCATTACCAAAACTGTGAAACTCAATGGCTAATCATATCACTCCACAACGTTTGATAGTATTACAACATGCATACTGCTTTGCATGAGAAAAGTGTCCACAGCAAGTCTACATCATACGGAAATCGCCCTAAGAGTCTTTTTCAAGGAGTGAATAGCAGAAGTAATGTCAGCAGAGAAACACCTCAGAACGGTGGTCTCTTGTCCCTTGTATCTATACCTCCTTGTTATTGACGAGATTTTCAAAATGGATTGACTTGAAAACTTTCGAGGACAAAAAGATATTTGTTAGGAGTTAGTGGTTTTTGCTCGCTGATAAAAAAATGGCATTGTTACGGCCCTCTAAAATTCTCAAGCCAACATTCGCACCAGGCTTTCAAAAGCCTTCGTAACTACTCGTGTACCCCGACTATTGGTGTTGATACAATATCAAGAGTGTAGTAGCTGGCTACGAGCAGTTCGTCCGTGAGTACCTACATATAGCGTCAGAGGTGTCTATATGTAAAATATATACTTTTCATATAGCTTAACAAAAAGTCGGAATACTCAGCTCAATAATATTGAAGTAGTTAAGAACTTTGTCGAGCTACATATGCTCTGTTGCAAGTTCTAAAGAGCAGAGACCATGCTAGGATTTACTCCTGTCTACTGTTTTTTCCTGGACCCTAAAGGCAATTGAGTAACAAAACCATGTCAAGGACAGCTAATGGGACTTTTGCTCATTCTTCTAGTTCTGCACAGTTCTTATCAAGCGGACATCAATGTTTCAGCCGGAAGATTACAAATTCTAAGACATCCCGGATTACAAGAAAAGTTCAGCTAAGGTGGCGCACATAGGTGGAAACTGGAAAACTTGAGGGCCCCTGCTAGGGATCGAGGTGGCCGGAATGACTTGTTGACTAAAGGCACTGTAGTGTCATCTAAAGTAAGAAAAATCAACTTGCTCGTCACGGACCTCCCATTCAAGCTAACGCAAATCTGCTAAATATGTTCGTAACAAGTACGTACATCAGGCTAGTATTTGAAAAAAATAATTCAGTCTCTCTTTTCCTTTCCTTTTTGTAGTAATTTGGCGTACAGTAGTAACTGATTTTTCGTTTTTTGTGCGCTGGATCAGGATAAATTCGTTCATACATTCATGCAAGAAGCGAGGAATACATATGAAACAAAGAACTCTGTTCTCAGATAAGTGGCGCACTGCGACATAGAACGTCCGTCTAAGTAGGTCTGACTGCGTACATAAAATTTTGTAAAATTCGGCATACGTCTTGTAGAGAATTAAAAAATCTACAATTTCGGTCACATTAATGTTTTTCGTACTGTTCACCGTTTTAGAGATATTCGCACCCAAAACGATTTTCATTATTAGATTCTGGATAAAATCGAACATTTTGAGAGATGGCGTACCTTCCAATTTTCGAAAATTTTAAGATATCCATGTAGAGAATTTCAAAACATTAGATTTCAGTCCAAATAACTTTGCTCGTAGGTCGCGGGATATGCGGACTCAAAGTGATTTCTACCATTGACTTCGGAGAATCACTCACTCAACCATTCCATTGGCGGACTAAAACTCACATGTCAGGGCCCAACCCTACTTAGCCTAAACATTAGCTTCAACTCAATCGAGCCACCTGTATTTCTCCCTATTCCACCTATCGATGGTAACTATATCGCTATCAGTATCTCAAGTCAGCATATCCACAATTCGAGTCGTTCGGGTCATAGAGGATATGTTTATCTTATCAGTGATATATGATACGAGAAGGTACGTTCGTTGAGTCTGATAAACAGCCATGTGCTTCCAGGTGCAATAATGCCTCTGTTGGTATATAGCCACTCCCCAGACTATTTCTGAAATACACAGGGTTAGGTTAAAACAAGCCTGATACAAGTTTGTTCTCCGTAACGTTAGATGACCACGCGAAATGATTCCTCGTAAGATCCAGAATAACATTGTCGATTCTAGACACACCGGAAGCATCCAATAGTTTCTTATTAGAGATGTAATGCCGAAAGTAGGAATGTGCGCTTCTGTACATCCGCGTGAAGGCTCGAAGATATTTTCTCTCGAATATCCGAAAATTTTCCATATACGAGGGGCTTTTCCATAGTGGACTCGCATAAGTCAGAATTGGGCGGACGAAAGCTTGGTAACAAATGACCTTTACATCTGATCTCATACAGTCTATTTCGAAAAATCTTTTGAGGGATGTAAATGCCGCGCTTGCCCTTTTAATTGCATATTTATGCGCTCGTTGTAGTACACAAATTTGTCCAAGTGAACAGCTAAATACTTCAAACCAGTCTTTGACTCGATGCGAAGGCCATTAGAAATTTTGATTTACAGATTTGTCCAGTTTCGCCTCAAATTCATGCGAAACACATTTTGTATAGTTCATCTTGAGCATCCATTCTGAGCAGAACGGCTGGAGCTTGTTAAAATTGTTTTGAAGCTCACTTTGGATGTCCTCTATTTCCGAGGCACTTGCATACAGAATAATGTCGCCTGCAAACGCCAGCGAATTACCCAATCCCAACAGCATTTCAGAAACATAGATGTTAAAGAGAAGCGGTGCTGTTACTGTGCCTTGTGGGAGACCATTGCTGACATTAAAAACTTTAGTCGTCGTGCATTGTCTGTCTGTTACCATCACAGATATAATCATCCTTATAAGATTGGTTCCGCGGTATAATCTCCTTTCTTTCGCAACAAAATTGACTTATTAATGACTTGGCTTGTAAATCGAGGGATAGGAAAGATTATTGAAAAAACCTTCGATGTCTTTCATTAACTCGGGAATTAGCAGCTGTTTAATAAATTATTAAATATAATGATGTTGGGTATATTATCTAAACCGCTTGACATTTTGCTATCCAGTTGCATGCAAATGTGAATCAGTTTGTCTAAAGTTGTGAAGTAATTGTCGGCCTGTTCAACTGTAAGTAGGTCAGCAAAATTTCAGAATAGATGGCTACTTCGCCAACTCTGCAGCTAGAAAGTTCTATAGCACGAACTGCCTCAAAATGAGAGTCGATAAGGTTTAGCTTATCTACCCCATTGGGGCAATGTTGACTATTAATCTTTGCCTGGGAGAGAACTGACTGAGAAGACAGCGAAATTTTGACAGCGTTATGAGGCTTGAAGATCTGATTAATTTTTGGAAACATGTTCCTGGAATCAGACTTCAATATGTTCTGGGTGCGTTATAATCATTAACACTATTCAGAGACTGCTGGCTTATCAGCATCCTCACATTCGATTTTTAGCATTTGTAGGTCTGTAGTGGTCGTATGTCACGGTTTAATTAACATTCTATGCTACTGTGCGACTTAATTTTCGGAACTGATGACACGTTAGTACCACCGTATTCAAATTCCCGATACAGGGATCGCACTCCTCGTTAGAATGATTCCTTTTTATTAGGAATACTGAAAGGCAAAGGACAATTCCTATATTTTCTGATGGCGCAACGTTGGAATCTGCACCAAGTCGATACCAATAACCGATACAAAAACAACCAACAGGAAGACTGTCCTTCCTGTCAACACTATTTCGAACTCATTCCTCTCGGAATGTTAGCATCTCACCTGCATCCATATCTTAATTATTAATTACACAACCCAACTGTTAGATAATTGCATCGTAAAGTCAATTGAATTGCAAAGCAATTAAGAATTCTAATCGGAGTCTCACGTTTGAACCCAAAGTCCAATACCATAGCCAGTACAAGATTGTTGCAAACATGATTACCCACTCAAGTATCTGCCACAAAAAAGATACAAATTCCACTTTACTCCGCCCATCCGCGTGTATAGTAAATCCTTCTATTCATTCGCATTTTAATGGTCAATTGGTTTGTCATTTGGCCAAACAAAACACACTTATTCAGTCTTCGCCTGTCGATAACTCTTCTATTTTACCAAGAAATGAAAATCCGGCAACAAAAAAAAAGTCGGAGGTGGTCGGCCTGTGGAGTCTAGTGACATGGGCGCCATGAAGATAGAGCCCCCCACTTGGCGATGTGGTTTTTGTTTATTTCCGCAAATTGGCATGCCCGCTGCTGAGCCACTGGCCATTAATTCACAAACATTTTGTATCTACGAGTACGAGTGTTTTGTTTACGGTTTGTCTATGTTGTCGTTTTGTTCATAAAACAAAATCACAAGAGAAAGCCGCCACCGATACTGTTGTATAGCTTGTGCAAAGTTAATTGAGTTTAAGGAGTTGACCGTCCATAAAAGGGATGGTCTATGTACTGTAACTCCTCAAGTTGGACAGTGTCATCGTGTTTGCAGTCAAAAGTCAGTTGAGCTGAAGAGGTGCAACAAGTTTGTAGAAAATTTTAATACTTGTTAACGCACCTACGTTTCGCGTGAATGAAATAAAGACGAGTGTTTTGTAGCTGGGTGGATGGAATGCTGGTTAGCAGGAAGGTTTTTATGAAAGTAAAACTTAGGCGACTCATTGAGAGTTATTCGCATTATGTAACCTTAACACCTGCAATATACCCATACACCTCTTGTAAAGAAAAACTATCAAACTCGTAAACGATTTCTTCGTTTACACAGGGCTTCTGTTGAATTCCGCAAACAACGACCGCTTATTCTGATATTCATAGCTTTTTACTTCATCAAAATGCGTTTAGATGTTCTAGAGATCCTAGAGATAGAGTCCATACTCAATATTGTTGCCATGGAGTTTTGAAATTAAGGACCAAAAATCAGCTCAGGTTTCAAAAACGATTACGCACTCTAGCTTCTTGAATAACAAGGAAGCAAAATAGATCCGACAAAGAAAAAACCTTTTTAACGTACAAGCTCGAGGTAGTGTGCAAGTATAGTTGTAGAGGGTGGATGCTAGTGCATTGAGGCAGAGTTGTTAATTATTGACTTCAAAGAAGGCTTGGAAGTTGCAAAGTCTTTCGCAAAGTAGTCCAAAGGCGGCAAATTCTAGTTTGTCACAAACTAGTTCAAGTACAACGTAAACTTTAACTCAACTGCAGCCTTATGAGGTTAAGCAGACGATTCTTCTTTTGAATTTTTCACAATCGTAAGGTATCACTTAAGCAAAGGTCCTCTTAGGTTTCTTCATGATGATTCGTAGGTATAATGGTATTCTAAGCAAGATTAATAGTTTCGATTTCATTTCACAAAATTGTCTTTAAGACTATCAGTGTGATGAAAATGCTCGAACTGAAGGTGTGACAAGAGCCTGGCAAAATTACCGTGAAACCAATTTGACTGGCTCAGACTATCACAATATAAATACTATGTATGGTGCTCTCTTGAGTCAGTCTGTCTAGAGTCTGGGCTGTTTCCAATAGCCTGGAACTTGAATTTGAAAACTTATTCAATTGTTCGTGCTGAGTTAAATAAGACCTTTCCAGTTCCAAAAAGATGACTAGAAAAATGTTTAATACTCGCTACAGGCATAATTTCTGGCTACCTTATGAGACTGTTTACGAATTTATAAGAAGTCTATTACAACGGTTTAGAGAGTCTTGGAGAGCCTAATGTCAATACATTTAAAGCATCGAATTCAAGCAAGCCTTCAACCCGCCATCCCTAAAAAAGGTTAGATGCGACCTAGACAGAGTTCATTGCTAAAACCTTAGAGCTTTTAGAAAATAATCCTTTTTTGGGATACAAGCGCAAAGGAGTAGAAATCACTGAGGAAAAGATTTTCTCGACTGTAAACAGCTTTTCTGCGTATAAATCTCCCAGCCTTCAAAAATTGCAGGACATATCAACTAAGTGGCAATCCGAAACCTGTCAATCGAAGTTATGATAATTAGCTTTACCATGTTGACACCTAAAGACTTGGATTGTATCTAGACATCCAGACATCCTTATAAGACATATTTTATTAGCTTCGCCACAATCCGAATCTCCGCAAATCCAAATAGACTACCCTTCAATGAAATAATGCGAATTAATGAACGAACAAATGTAATAATGAGTACTCTTTAGCTATCTTCCTGAGTATAGATGAGGTTCTTATTACAGCATTTTCTCAATCTGTTCAAGTAATGAGTTGAGTATAAAAGGGTGAAGGAACACCATCAAGATGGTATTATATACCCTCTACTATGGCTATTGAAAATAAAGAATATTTTCTGATGAATTTAGACAAGTGATGATGTTCGCGAACACCATGAAGATCTTCTCCTAGAGATGTTGACAAGACAACATCTCTTATTATCATCAAGTAGAGTGTACGAGTACACTGCAATCGATCCTAAGCTCAACTGAAAACTAAACATAGGACAACAATAAAAAGGTCAAGATGACTCTATGAATGCACATAGCCGCAGTACGTCTAAATTGTCTGAGTGTCAATAGTCTGGTGGCCACAGACAGCCTACCTTTGTGTTCGATAGATACTCTGCGTATTCATCTGGGGCTTTACATCTAAGACCAATAAATTAAAATCATATTATCCTGCAGCGACGTTAGACTGAAGGTATCTGCGACGGACTGCTATGTCTTACTATCTTGGCTCGTTCCCATACGATCACTACCTATTTCCTCGAAAAACCTCACTCAGTCCTGAAAGTATTTACAGATCTGTTTTTCAAATATGTCAAAGTAGCCCTTAAGGTGTTGATTTGACTGAAACCGTAGGCGCCCCAGTTGATTTCATCTGTATCCAAGTAGCACGCCCTTAGATGAAACACATCTTCTTGTCTGCTTAGGTAATCAGCTTTAGGTGACTTTCCTTCTCGATCAAAGTCATGATGACGTAGCGAAACGGTGGTTGACATTACCCTGCGTCAGACAGCGTTCACTTGATTATTCCATCTTTGTCGATCTTAAGGTAATTATGCTGCCTCATAATACATTGTAAGATGGTTTCAAAATTGTGCACCAGGCTTCTACTGAGACTACACCACAACTTAAACTTACATACATAATGGTCGAAACTGGAGTGACTTTATTCAAAATGTCACCCTGTATTAATAAATCCAGCTGTCATAGAAACGAATAGTGTCCTAGCAAAGGAGAGCACTTACCAAAAGGCTGTTCTTTGATTTTTCTCGTCTATCCAACGTCTGGAATTCAGTTTTTACGATCTCGAAAGAGCAGGAATGTTGACAAATTTTGAAACCTAAATCAAGGCAGATAGCACAGATACTCGTAGACTCCTTCCGTAACTTACGCATTCCATATTCCTTCGGAATGATCGATATTCACTTCTTAACGTGGACGTCAACCTAGGAACCTAATCTACGTGGTGTCCACCCTGTTGAACTCTTCATCACTCTCTGGATGATCAGAGAGTCTTTTTCAGCAAAAACTAATTCCGAAAATTGCAAGTGTCTCTCTACTCTATCAGATGATATAATCTGTAAGAAGCATTTAAATTTATAAGTGCGCCACCAAAAAAGGTGGTTTCCAAGTTATCAACGAAATTTACAGTTGAAATTGGGGAACCAGAGGGCTCTTTGCTGGGACCTATACTCTTACAAGTTTAAATAATCCCACGGTGCAACGGTTATTCTTAGGGAATCGATAAAACTAAACCAAATTTTTGTAATCTACAACGTACTCACTGAATTTAAGAGAGATAAAGACAACCTATTAAAATAGGAGGTAGTAGATTGGCCCCAGTTAGACTAGAGTTACTGCCGGAATCATGCTGGAGGTTATAGTAGAAGAAACCAATAAGTTCACCGAAAAACTTTCTAAGCACCTCACTTACGCGAAATTTATGGAAGTCTTAAATGCCGATTTCCTTTTTCAATTTTATATCACCTTTAACAGATACTTAAGCCACGATTACCAGGAATCACTATGGCTATCCTGCAATGAATTACGCAATCAATTGCATAATAACAACACCAGCCAAACCTCATCGCCTGCGTCTTTAAAAACAGAATATGGTCATTTGCGCCACAAACGCACAGAGAGAGAGCCAGCAAGGAAACATGTTTCACGCTGCGAAATCCAAACAAAGACATACACCAACTGGATGCAGACATTTTGACGAACGTTCCTACATTTATCTTCTCTTTTTTTTTTCTCTAATTACTTCTCAAATAGATAAGAAGACGAAGAAGGGAAAAATCGCAAACAAAAAATGTATAACGCTGACCATTAACTAACGACATCGGTTCGAATGAATGGCCAGAGATGATGAAATGTGCAAAATAAGAAAAATGAAAAAAAAAAAAATCCTAAGCTATCCGCAAACCAGCTTCAATTAGATGCATTTACGAATATGGGTAGCCACGCCGCATGAACAGCCATTAAAATCATTATTAGCTAATCAATTTGATTGCGTCTAGTGCTTGATTGAGGATGAAGTCAGCGGTAAAAGTGTCACTTTCACTTGCAGTTCAAAATGACTTAATGGGCATTTTGCTCTAATCACTTCTCAAGTGTTGGCAAATCTGTATTTCGCACGATATGTCATACGTATCTTGGAAATTGCATCAACATTGGTGTCGACCAATTGACCGTCATCACCATCATCATTAGTGACACAAGCTTTGTCAAGATTTTTATTTGTCTCTAACTTGATTTACCTTTGGATCCTGTTGTATAATTGGAAGATCATTTGATTTTCGTAAGGCATGGCCTAAACGACTTGGCACAGAGCCAAAAAGGACCAAGAGAGGAGCTGAATCGGTTGAAATTTGTCTTAAAATTGTAAAGCTCAATCCTCCCCAAAATTGCGTGCACTTGTGTCTCAAGTTTTGTTGAATGAAACGAATCGAGGTACACACCTTCTAGGACCATTCAAGGGCCCGTCAATAAAAGAGTGCCACATCTGCAACCTCAATAAAAGCCTGTCACATTGAAATAAACAAGATTTACATAAAACAGCTAAGCGAAGAAGTCGCTCTTAAAAAAACAATGATGGACAGAACACTTAAAATCGCAACATGGAATGCAAACGGTCTTTTACAACATGTATCAGAACTAAACATCTTTTTAGACATAGAGCATATAGACATTGTTTGTATTGTTTGGTGTCCGAAACTCACCTCGCAATAGAACAAAGTCTTGATAACAAACTACCAATCTACACATGTTATCGCGCTCCGCACCCAGCTGACAAAGCTAGGGGAGAATCAGCAATACTTATAAAAAAGTGCTTGAAACACTATGAAGAACCAATGTTTACTAATGAAAACATGCAAGTAACAACAATTAGTATTGGTATAAAAAAGAAAGAGTTCAAAATTGCAGCTATATACTGCCCTATGAGGTGCTCTCCAGTTGAAGAAGACTTTGCAGAACTCTTAAATTTGTTAGGATATAACTTCCTTGTTGGTGGCGACTTCAATGCTAAACACACCCACTGGGGATATAGGCTCATAACTACAAAAGGTAAACGGCTATACCAACTGCGAATTTTATTCTTTTGGTTCGCCAACATATTGTATAATCCTAAGCTCTTGAATAAGAGAACAAACTGGAACGAATTCAGAGACAAACTTGACAGTTTTATAAACCTAAGATCCCCTATGCAAACAATTGAACAAATTGATCATGAAGTAGAACAATTTATTGCTGATGTGCAACAGGCTACAGAAGAAAGTACTCCAACTATTTCGAACTCGAGAGAAACAGAAATAATTTTATCCTGTCGAAATAAAGGCACTGATATTGGAAAAAAGAAGAAGAGCTCGAAGAAAATGGCAAACTACGGGATTTCCAGATGATAAGGCAGTTTTTAACCGTCTTAACAACGAATTAAAAAAAAGAATCTGTGAGTTCAAAAATGATTCACTTAGTAGATTCCTGAAAAGTCTGACGACGGATGCTTCTACCGAATACTCCTTATGGAAAGCAGCTAAGCGCCTAAAAGGACCTCAGACACAAAACCCGCCAATAAAATCTCAAGATGGTAAATGGATCTCTTCGCTGAACATCTCGGGAATGTTTTTAAGCCATTCCCAGCAAACACAGCTACAGATCCCTTACAGTTTGTTGATAGAAACGACGAATGTGAAATACCTTTTGTCACGCTCAAGGAAGTAAGAAGCATGTATCAACATAAGTTGTCTAACAAAAAATCACCAGGGTACGATTTAATAACTGCTCAGGTTTTGAAAGAAATGCCTTCAATAGTCTTCAAGAAACTCCAATTTATAATAAACGCATGCCTTAAACTAAGATATGTGCCACATCATTGGAAAATTGCAGAAGTCATTGTTATACCCAAACAAGGTAAGCCACCAACAGAAGTAACATCTTACAGACCAATAACGCTTATACCCATCATGGCAAAAGTTTTCGAAAAACTGCTCCTGAAAAGGCTTAGCAAAATAATGAAAGAAAGAAGAAAGAAAACTAATTCCGAGCCATCAGTTTGGATTTAGAAATAAACATTCCACGATAGACCAAGTGCATCGAATTACGGATGTTGTGGAAAAGGCACTTGAAGAAAAACAAGTTTGCTCGGCTATATTCTTAGATGTTGCTAAAGCCTTTGACAAGGTTTGGCACTTGGGACTTGAGTACAAACTGCATAGGGACCTCCTCAGGCAGTACTACGAAATACTGAAATCCCACGTTACGAACCGACTCTTTAGAGTACGGTACGACCAAAATTACTCGGAACTAAAGAAAATTGAAGCCGGTGTACCACAAGGAAGTGTCCTAGGACCAACCCTGTATCTGTTATATACAAGGGATATTCCAGTGGACATCAACGCTATCATGGCCACCTTTGCTGATGATACTGCAATATTGGTGCCAGATAAATCCGTTCCGGACGCAAAAATGGCGTATCAAATTAAACGAAACAAAATCGACGCATATAAACTTTACAAACAAAAACATAAACAATATTCCAATTTGTATAAACAGTACAGCAGTACCTTACTCCAATACCGCCAAATACCTTGGAATGACCTTGGATGCAAAGCTTAAAGCGAAAGAGCACATCAAAAAGAAAAGAGAAGAACTTAACTTGAAGTACAGAAAAATGTACTGGTTACTAGGAAAAAATTCTGACCTATCTATCCAGAACAAACTAATGTTATATAAGCAAGTACTGAAACCCGTTTGGACATATGGTATCCAACTATGGGGCTGTACAAAGGAAACAAATGCTGAACCCATCCAAAAATTCCAAAGCAAAGTCCTTTGTGGAGTAATTAATGTCCCTTGGTATATAAGAAATAGCGATCTACATCGTGACCTTCAAATTGAAATGGTTACAGAAGTGGTTAAAAAACACGCTGTATCACACAATCAGCGACTGCAAAGTCATACCAAGTCTGAAATGGAGACCTTCTTAAATGTACGAAACAATGTTTGGAGATTAAGAAGAACCAAGCCTCATGAGCTGATGGTCTAAAAGCTATGGGAAAGAGTGTTATAACTTTAAACTTCCCCCAATGCGATTTATAAATTAAGAAAGAAAAATCATTTGTCGATCTTTCATAGATTGGTCCTGATTCACCGGCGGTAAGAGTCCTACACTACTTCGAAACGGATAAAAAAAAACCTTGAAATATAACCGGTGGAATGCAGGCGTGGAGCTGATGGCATTCCAGGGTAAAGAAGTGCCGATGAGGATGGCAAGTACTTACAGTTGTTACTGACGAATGATCGTTAGAAGCCATTGCGAGGGAAGACAACTCCATCCCAACCAATTGGGAGTTGTGCGAACGCGTAACTTACTAAGGAAGCAACAGTGGCAAAACTACACAATGGGCTCACTGCACTTTCCCGGAAGCTAGCTGGCCAACACAAGGGAGGCTCCTAAACCGAAGAATGCCTGTGTAACCATCTTTACAGAAGGACTGAGCTAAAAATACATTATAACAGGTCACAGTACCGGATAAAGACGGCATATTAATGGCACCTTACTAGCAAAGAGCAAAAAAGGACATCATGAGGCACCTAATAAGAATAACTAGAAGTAACTTGGCACTTGGTTACATGACAAGTTACTGGTAATCTTTATTTCAAAAGTGGGTAACAAAGACGCCACTTAATGACAGCTACTTCAGACCCATCAGCCCGAAGACGAGGTAGAAAGCATTTAGTATCATATCCACGGAGGCCGTTCTACATCAGCTAATAAACTCTTTAGAAAGAGCACTAAAAGTCAAGGCATCTGCACACTTTTGGACGTCAAATGAGCCTTGAACTTCACAAGCAAACCATTAAGAATTCAACGCCGAAAAATAGTGTACCCTGTACGGTTTCTAAATGGAAGTGTGAGACGTAAGAACAAGAACTGACGAGAAACTGGTGAGACGCGAACGGCGTTAAAGGCTATTATCATCGTTAATGTAAAACCTTGATGTGAAGTATGATAGAAGAAGAAGAAAAGAAGTCACAGTAGAAGTTGTATAGGGGCTTTTTGCAGATACTGTGATGTTTTGTTCAGGAAAAGACCAGACTATCACACTTGAGACCGATCCACTTGGTAGCAGTTATGCTGAACAAGAGGTCAAATACCTTAGAATAATCCTCGAAAACAATTTCCTCTCGAAACAAACATGTGGAGGAAGATTTTGGAAAATCAATTCAAGATTTTAATGGTGTGCAAGAGCTTTGTGTTAAAAACCCCTGGATACCTCATTCGCTGAACCATAATGGTGAGATTCATGATCACCCAAATGACTGGGGAAACTAATCTTCAAAATACTTGCGAAAGTACCAAATTTAGACTTCATATTCATGACATGAGCACTAAGATTTCGATGATCGTTCATAAACACGGAGGTCAAAACTGTCTCTTCATAGTTGTATCTCCGAAAATCTCTGAACTGAATCCAGGATGTAACACCATATCCTAGAATGATACACGACAATGACAATGGGTACGTTTTCCAGCACTTCTCGAACCAAATCGAATGCGATTCTTTGATATGAACTATTGCAAACAATACATTACGATTGTGTCAGAAGCAAACCTAAAACGAACTCAACACTAAACAAGATCAAAAATGTCACCCAGTGCCCAGCATGAGATCACTCTGTTGTGAAGGATAATGAGGAAGCCTAAAACCTAATAAAGGGGGACCAGCCTTCAGAATCCTTCTGCCGCATTTGTAAATTTAAACAAAAAACTTGAGAAGCAAATCACAGTACTACCTTGCATAACAAAAAGATTTGCATGAACTTACAAAAAGATAAATTGTCTTAAGGCCAATCAGAGAGATGAATGAGACTTATTTTATTTAGACTCTGTAGGCATTTAAATTCCTAAGACAAACTAGACTAGATGAGGCTGAAAACAGCCTTAGTTAGCTCAACAAATGGCCAGAGTACGTAGTGCAACTTCGGCATACGCCTTGTTATACGTCCTGAGCAGGTGGGAGTCCAAAAACCGTCTCTGTAAGTATCGGCAAATCACCAAAATCAGATCCTAGACCACGGTTGATCCAATTTTCGATTACAATAAAAATTTGCTCCATCCACAGTCTCTACCTTCATATCTTTTATTTTTAGCTTAGTATGGAACCTTTTGTTACAGGGTCAAGCAAAGGGCATATTGGATATGCAGGGAGGCCATCGGGAAGTCATGGGGTCTGAAACCGAAACAGGTCCACTGGATATACCAATGCGTAATAAAACCTACAATCTACTATGGAGTAGTTGTATGGTAGCCAGTGACAAATAAAAATTACAGAAGAGACTTGTTCATAAAGGTGCAGCGTCACAGGAGCACAATCCTAAACACCAACAGCGGCCATAGAAGCAATCTTAAACATCCTACCAGTGCACCTCGAAGCGAAGAAGATTGACGTCAACACAGCAAAAAGAGCTTTCAACTCAAGCAACATAACACAGTCAAGAGTGACTTTAACAGAGCACATCAATCTCAATAAACACGAAGAGGAGGAGGAAGATATAGAACACTTCCCCTGCCACTGCCCTGAAGATACTGGGATTCTCCGCATGATCCCAACACCTATATCCTCTCTCAACACATAATTCTCATATCACAATACTTTTCCTACAGCTCGATAGACGAGTGTGTCACAACGGGCCTAAGTGAAAAACATAAACTCATCCTCTAAAACCAACCAACAACCATGGAACCTTTTGCCAGGCATTTCGAAAACGCGGAATATATCAGATATTACTGGTTGGTCTTGTTAGAAAAGTTTAGCACTAGGCTTTACAGACTAACGACACATGAGCTTATTCTTTCCTTCATCACCGATCATGGAATCTTATCATGAAGTGACAATATCTTTTTTCGCACGTCAAAAGTTTTTAATATCCTGCTGTTTCGATGTCCATACTCTTGATGATACTCTTGATACTACGGAGTAGTTGTATGGTAGCTAGTGACAAATAAAAAATACATAAGAGACTTGTTCATAAAGGTGCAGCGTCACAGGAGCACAGTCCTAAACACCAACAGCGGCCATAGAAGCAATCTTAAACATCCTACCAGTGCACCTCGAAGCGAAGAAGATTGACGTCAACACAGCAAAAAGAGCTTTCAACTCAAGCAACATAACATAGTCAAGAGTGACTTTAACAGAGCACATCAATCTCAATAAACACGAAGAGGAGGAGGAAGATATAGAACACTTCCCCTGCCACTGCCCTGAAGATACTGGGATTCTCCCCATGATCCCAACACCTATATCCTCTCTCAACACATAATTCTCATATCACAATACTTTTCCTACAGCTCGATAGACGAGTGTGGCACAACGGGCCTAAGTGAAAAACATAAGCTCACCCTCTAAAACCAACCAACAACCATGGAACCTTTTGCCAGGCATTTCGAAAACGCGGAATATATCAGATATTACTGGTCGGTCTTGTTAGAAAAGTTTAGCACTAGGCTTTACAGACTAACGACACATGAGCTTATTCTTTCCTTCATCACCGATCATGTGATCTTATCACTGAGTGACGATATCTTTTTTCGCACGTCAAAAGTTTTTAATATCCTGCTGTGTCGACGTCCACACTCTTGATGTGACGACAGTGTTTGGCATTTGGGACTCAAGGCATTGTATTGCATCATTGCGGTCTTCTCTCTTGGCTACAATTATTATCTCATGTCTAATTGGAATAAATTACCGGATATGAAAATATTGCGACCCTGTCAAAATTCAAAAGCCTTCAACATTATTTCCGGGTGAACATCACCTTTGTGTTCCTTAGCAATTTTCCATCTAAAGTGCTACCTTTTAAATTCCCCAATAATTGGATGGCGGAAGATTTTGTTCCGCTCCCCCAGGTGATCGTCTTCACATTTTGTCACGTTCTTCTTTGGCGTGAACCTAAGTTCATCTTTCCCCACATCTTTTGTTCACGGAGAGAGAGATGAAACATGAAGACCTCCTCATCTCTCATTCAAAAGGAAAACTAATCCAACCGCTCCGACGACGGAATAAATCAAATACCGATAACGTTCGGCAAGAAAAAAAGTTGTGCAATCGCAATCCATCATCCGTCTTCACGTTCAGACCAGACCCCTGTGCAATAGTCCAACTCGCCAATCTATTGCGATGCAATCTTTAATTGTTTTTCCATTCATTCACCGGTTTCGCATGCAAATCTAACACATGTACCTTGTATCTCTGCCTGAGAAGAAGAAGGGCTTTCAGCTTTAATTAGTCACGAGGAATTAGCAATTTGATTGGTGGCGGTGGCTTTCACACGGTCGGTTGGCCGGCTAGTGCTGCCATCTCTGTTTCCCAACTCTGTTGCTGTACTGTTGAAACGCATTTGGCTATTTGCATAGCCCACATTAACATTGCAAGACGCACAGCGTTTCACTCATACAAAGACATCTACCTGTCGGATGGACTGTATCTGGAGCAAGTGGATGGAGAGATGCCAACAACCGCAGATATCAACAACTGTCCGTCCCGTCCGGGGCATCTATGCGAAATGTTTTACGATGTCACTCCGGTGAATGGAGATGATGATGGGGAAAACTCATCGCGAGTTTATCATGATGATGCGCTTGAGATGATGATGGATAATTTGCTAAGCCAGTGGTTGCCTTTCGGGGTCTAAACATTTTTTTTTGTTTTTTTTTTTCAAATTTTCCGCCTATTCGGATATTTAGACTTGTTCGTGAGTACGTTGGACAAGTGATTTCCAGGTTGGCATTTGGCCAGAAGGAAGTGACAGGTGACACTAGCATGCATGTGTAATGTGCATGGACTAGAAAATGCAAAGCTGCTTGCTGGGAGTGGAAGAATCGAGGGAAGTAGAGTATCTATTAGGTGACATGGTGAGAATTGGAACCTCATGTCACCCGTTTTTTTTCCAAATTTCCTCAAGGCATTGTAAAACACCGTAATGGAGTCAAATAAATTCATGTACCATACCTATGTACATATACATATATTGTAGTATAGCCCGCACGATCAGGTGAAATTACTCTCAGTCGTGAGCACGCGTCTTGCTTGTGTAACCATGCAGAAAACTGCAGGTGGTTGGTTTCGTTGGTGGCACTGTTGGTTGTCGTCCAGCACCAATTTGATGTTGCCCCCAGGTGGAGGTCCAATTTAATTCATTCCATCTCCCTTGTGGCGATAGAATATCATGGGCTCTCCCCATTCACTGCCAGTCTCTAACCAGCTTCAAATGATATCAAAATCTAATTGAATCGAATGCCGTTGGAAGGTAGAGCTGGCTATGGAGAGTATGTGGTACCATTTCGGAGATTTTTCTTTTGGATTAAATTTGATCACTTAAGGCCGGTGCAGTTATGGGAGGTTTATTTGCTTTTAATGGTCCATGTCTTTGGTGTGGCGCATACGGACATCGTGGTCCAATGAAAGGAGGTGGTATGTCATTTTAGGTCATCAATTTATTTATATCATGCTGTTTGGGGTTTTGCTGTTAGTGTGGAGCACACTGTTTTAAAGGTGATATGAGGGTTAAATATATTTTTGTTTTTTAAATAATAACGTCACAGCATCTGAGACCACCCATTCTTTGTTAATTTAATTTTTGACTAAAAGAGTTCAAGTTCTTTAATTTCACTCATAGTCTAAGAATAAAACTATTGGCTTATGATAACTAAAATACGAGTAAGTTATAAAAAATTTGTTACGGTTGTGCTCATCTAAACTACTGCATTTTTCTCAAAACTTTGAAAGGCATTTTGTAGCATTGATCGAAATTAACTAAAATATTAAGGCTGGTCAAATTCGCTGCAGCCATTTTCGAGAAAATAAGCGTTTCAGCTTTTCGTTACACTCGAGCGAATTTACTCAAAATATCGTTGTATGAACTTTTTGTAAAAACTTTGAGTGCCATTTTGTAGCACGCATGAAAACTAACTAAAACACCAAGTTTGGTCAAAAGCGTTAGAGCCATTTTCGAGAAAATAAGCGTTTCACCTTTTCGTTACACTCGAGCAAATTTACTCAAAATATCGTTGTATGGACTATTGTAAAAACCTTGAATGCCATTTTGTAGCTTGCATTAAAACTAGTTAAAATATAAAATTTGGTCAAAATCGTTAAAGCCATTTTCGAGAAAATGAGCGTTTCACCTTTTCGTTACAGTCGATCGAATTTACTCAAAATATCGTTGTATAAACTTTTTGTAAAAATTGTGGGTGCCATTTTCTGCCACGCATCAAAACTAACTAAAACACCAGGTTTGGTCAAAATCTTTAGACAGATTTTCGAGAAAATAGGCGTTTCACCTTTTCGTTACACTTGAGCAAATTTACTCAAAATATCGTTGTGTGCACTATTGTAAAAGCCTTGAATGCCATTTTGTAGCATGCATTAAAACTAGTTAAAATATAAAATTTGGTCAAAATCGTTAGAGCCATTTTCGAGAAAATAAGCGTTTCACCTTTTCGTTACACTAGAGCAAATTTACTTAAAATATCGTTGTGCGAACTTTTTGTAAAAAGCCTTGAGTGTCATTTCGTAACATGCATTTAAACTAAATAAAATATCAACTTTGGTGAAAATCGGTGGAGCTGCTGTGGAGAAAATAAGCGTTTCACTTTTTCGTTACACCCGAAGCGTTACACACGAGCAAATTTGTTCAAAATATTGTTATATGCATTTTTCCCAAAGACAATGGCTTTTGTAACATGAATTCAAACTAAATAAAGTTATAAATTCGTTACAACCGCTTCTGGTTACATCTGATCAAATTGAATATATTTAAAGAAGATTCACTTTAACTCGTAATTTTACTTTACGTCGCAATTTTCTAGATGAAATAAGGTTTTCTGAACGTAGAAAGCTCTTTGGAGAGTTACTACTACAGTCACCGGCTTACGCTTCGATGAGATGAATGATATTTTTCTAGCACATTGATGATTTGCATTTGATTGATAGAGGACAGAATGTAACTCTTCGAGTTTATCGCAGAAAGACTACATAATCTAGTAGTCCTAAGAAACATTTTGTTGGGGTCGAATTACCGCATCAGTGAACGAATGGCTCGTCACGTAATTTGCATTGTGTTGTTGCTAGATTTACCAACAACACAATATAAATTACGTGACGAGCAATATGTTTACGTATGACGTAATTCGAGTCCAGAGTTGAATCGAACATTAGTGGCTCCAATTACCTACGGGATGCTAAAGTTGTAACTATTGCCAAATCATTTGTCTTGCTTGGAACACGGAAAATGAGGCTGGCAGCTGGGTAAAGCTGATAAATGGACATTGCGGCGGGATTATTGCTAATTTTTCGCTCAAATTTATGGCCAATTTTTAGACAAACAGCCATTTTATCTGTAAAGATACTTTCTGTCAGCCATTTTGTCTGTTCCCGTAACAGCATGAAAGGGTAGATTAAGCTGGAATTTGAATTTGTTTAATGTAATTTTAAGAGGTTCTTAAAAAAAAAAATGTTCTCCACCACTTAGGACTGTATTCTGTGGAACCCAGTTATGGAGTGAAAGCAAACAGTACAGGGAAGAGTGAGGTAACGATGCACTTTGCAAATTACAGATTTCTCAGGAAGGTACATTTACATATGTAGAATACCTAACAAACGATATCCTTAAAGTACATGCATATCCAGAATTGGCTTGAGGTGACGATTAAACAGACGGTTTGCCTTAAGAACAGGCAAATGATTTAAAAATTTTGACAATTGGATATCTTGACATCATTTACTTTACAGTACCATATACATATGTATACATATGTATGAAGATTTTTCTACATTTTATTGTCATCAGCCTATATATCATAATAAGTTGGACATAATCATCAAGGAGGTGAGTCAACAGAATTACCGATAATGAAGAGAGAGTTAGACCCATTTTACGCACACTCATGCTGTTACGAGTATAAAGTCACATGCCTTACAATCCTCACAATACTGACCCGGCGACTGCCACTGAGTAGACATACGGCGATCGTGCCGGGACCGGGTCGTGTGATTGATCGCATGTTTCACTACGAAAAAGTCGTCGGCCGGCAGAAACTGGTATGTGTGGAAGGGCTTCAAATTCAAAGGGATGTGGCCTTTCTGACTAGTGGTGTGTGCTACCGCAATCAATCGATTAGAGTGTTTAAAGACACTACCGCTACGATGTGGGCCAGCCTCTAAAAAGGCATATGTGGACTTTACCTTTTCGAAAAGGAACTAAGGATTGTCAGAATTGATTAGTGCAGACCGAGTGGTGGCAACATTACGAAATATATCGTCTTACAACCTTACAAACTGTGAAAACAGCGATCACCACGATAGTGCTCAGCATAATGATTGACATCTCCGTATATTTTTCACTTCTGAGATAGATGGCTTACTCCCGATTGAAAGACAGCCTTCACCGCAAAGCAGTTTGCGCAGAATTGCAATAATACGTACCAAAACTGGAGCGAACGGCCAGGTGAAATGGTGCAGGTGAATATGATATGACTGCTGAGACATCGTGGATCATATTTGTATGAACTTCGACCGGTAAAGCACCCCCAACTGGTGAATTCCGTATGTAAGCTTGGACATATTTATAGGGTACAGCATAACAAAATCAAGAGCCATAATGAGAGTACGTGTTTTTACTCAAGTGAAATAGAATTAATACAACCGTATTCTAGGTAAAAGCGGTTCGGATAATATTCTCTGTTAGCTAATGACAAAGACAGAAACCAACTCATAGTTCAGAAATACCAACAACTACATACGAGCAATTTGCGACCTATTAATCACCTTCCACAGATTTCCTTTAAAAGACAATCCCCAACACTTGCCCACTGTGCCCTTTGAAAGTGTCCAAAATCCCATGCAAAAATTCCCACCGATCAAAATAAGTTCCAATGAAAATGATGTCTACCTTCCATTCAATCACCTTAAAATTCCAATCATCTACGAGTATCTCTCGCCTGCATGCACTTGAATTTCCATTGAATTGGCTAAATAATTGACAGCCAATTGATCCAACATACCAACATGGTAGTGAACTTCTTTTAGTCTCAACGGCCTATTCATCGCAAACACCATAGGAATATTTAATGAGGTTTTTTTTTATGAATTCTGGCGACACTAACAACGGGAGCCACAATTACAAAGCATTCCAGTCAGCAATTATTGTAACTCATGGGTTGAGGTACGCGTATTCACGCGCACGCGTACACTCACCCCAGAGGGCAAACATATATGCATCACAATCAGATCAATGAATTACTAGGAGATAATTTTACACTGCTAGGTGACCGGCATTGGTAATGGTTAGATCAGCGATCCTGTCGGTATCTATGGTGCTGTAACAAAGTGATAAAAAGTTAAATTTATTACCCCTGGCCAGGGGTGGGGGAGGTGATGTGATGAGTTTATTCGGATAACAAATTGGAAGTGGGTGGGAGGAATTTTAACTATGGAAGGTGATCAACCTCTGGATGGAGATTGTAGTGAGGTGTAACAGAAAAGGATATTCAGGGGGGCGTGACACGAATTTCAATAACAATGGAAGCAATAATTTGTATTGTTATGGTAATGGTGACACAACGTTTTTGGAGGTTGAGTAATGGACCTGTACAAAAGGAACATGAAACAATAAAATACATTGAAAGTAAAACCATAAATAAATTTTAACAATCCTTATCCGGGTGCAATGTGTGTAAAAGTTGTGCGTCCCGTATGCTTTTTTGGAGTATTGATACAGGTAGGTCTGTCTATTTAACAGTCGTTATGTAGATGTTGTGAAAGTGTTGTTAAATTCTCGGCTACAGGACGATTTGGGACGATATTATGAATAAAAATAAGTTCTGAGCTTAAGAACATCGGAGATGTTTGTTAGAAGTTCACGCAAAGTGGGGCTGTGTTGGTATTTCTGGGGCTCGAAACTATGTCTTCTGCTCGGTGGTCTACTCAGTTAACAATTAAGAAAATGTTTTCTGCATATATTGCTGACTGGTATGGTCCGCTAAATTGCTAGATAATCCCGTAGGTACACCCGACAGACACAGCGATAGTGCCGGGACCGGATCGTGTGATTAATCGCATATTTCACTACGAAGAATTCGTCAGCCGGCGGAAACGGGTATGTGTGAAAGGGCTATACAGACGGACTTTAAACTCAAAGGGATGCGACCTTGCGACTGTTGAGATAGATGGTTGTTGGATAAAACTGCTAAGACACCATGGGTTACCATTGTATGAACTGGATGATCTTGTCTTCGACCGGTAAAGCATCCACAACTGGTGAATTCCGTAGGTAGACTGGGATTCAAAACTGAGTCTTCCGCTTAGTGATCTACTTAGTTAACAATTAAGAAAATGGATTGAATAGAGCAACATTTGTTGTTAATGTAACTCAGTTATTCTCTTCTTTGTTTCTGTGGACGATTTGGTATGAGAATGAAGACACAATGCTTTGGTGAACCTCAGGAAAACGAATTACAATTCTGCTCAAATACAGGAAGCCCTAGTTCAAGTGTTTCCACAGATGTGTAAAAGGTCTTAAAACTAGAAGGAGAAATTATTATCAGTAGATCACATAGAAGACATTCAAAGGAGCCAATAGGTTGTCACCAAAGGAGTCTATTTGCAATGAAAGGCTTTGAAGGTTTCATGTTTACTTCAAATGTGACCCAGCTAACAGGGTGGAAAGAGCATTTGACGCCGTGTGTTCGCCGATGATGTGCCCTGAGATCAAATTGAGCTCTGCGTCGCACCACAGTTCCCAATAAAGAAAAGATCATTACTGCGATCAAGGCCCTTAAAGGCAATAAGTCAGCAGCTCTTTATGGCAACCTGCTAGCATTTCAAGAATTTTTTTATCTTATCTAGGTTTAGAGAGAGACCCAAACAAAATCTTCAAAGAAGCGAAAGATAATCAGTCTCCCTGCAAAAAGTTGATTAGCTCCACTGAAGGAATATAGCACGAAAGAACTAATCCTAAATGTCCTTGCTTATAGAAGTATCTGCTTCTACCTTCATTGGCGATAAAAAGGACGGGGTACGGTCTTAAAAGAAGATTGGAATAGATCTTGCTAAGCGACGTTGGAAAAAGTGCAGCCCAATGTGGGTCCAGAACTCGGCATATTCAATCGGTAGAACATAGGAATCTTAATCCCAGGGTTGTAAATTTGGCCCACGAGTTTAATTTAAAAACTCATTCCAACCAGTTTTATTGAGCACCCAATGTCAATTTCAGCTCTGTTTGCGAATAATCAATTAGGAGATTCTACCTTCACAGAATCAGTCGATACACATGAGTCATGAGTGAGCACCTCAATTTCGACGTAGATTTTTGTGCATACTTTGTGGCGCCTCGATATCCAGTGTGTCGGGCATTGGCGGCTCAGCGTAGGATCATTATGAGAACATTTTGAAAAAAAAAAATTAATTTATGATTTCTAAATATTTTTAAAGCGTAATTAATACAGACAACAATTTGTGTCAACGTCAAGTGTGTTTTTTTTTCTTGTATTTGCTGCTTAGCCAATAATAGTTCGTAGGTTTTTGTCCACAGTAAATTGCTACTGTGAATACATTAGGAGTGTTTTGTTTTTTTTGCCGAAATGTTTCTATGCCATCAGGAGGACGATAAAAAATACTGTGAATCATGAGCAACGACAGAAGCAAAAACAAACAAGCTCCCCAGATATCTGGACGCTACCCTTTGGTTTTTGTCCACAGTAAATTGCTACTGTGAATACATTAGGAGTGTTTTTTTTTTTTGCCGAAATGTTTCTATGCTATCAGGAGGACGGTAAAAAATACTGTGAATCATGAGCAACGACAAAAGCAAAAACAAACAAGCTCCCCAGATATCTGGACGCTACCCTTTGGTTTTTGTCCACAGTAAATTGCTACTGTGAATACATTAGGAGTGTTTTTTTTTTTTGCCGAAATGTTTCTATGCTATCAGGAGGACGGTAAAAAATACTGTGAATCATGAGCAACGACAAAAGCAAAAACAAACAATCTCCCCAGATATCTGGACGCTACCCTTGGAGTTTACAGAAACTTAATATTATACCATCTGAGTTTCAAACCACTACACTAAATCTTTCTTTCTCTCTCTCTTCTTTACAATGCCCGTGTCCTGTAATGTATAAGACTATTCATATCTTCTTTGGCACGCGCAAATTATATAAAAAAAAAAAAAACAATCGCAGTGAAATTGTCGAGAGAAGTATTGCTGAATATTTCGAAAATGGTGCATCCTACGAAAAGATTTATTACGGTTGAAATTTTAGGGTTTGAAATTCTCTACAAGAATCAAAAGAAACTAATGGAGATCGTTTTTGACTATCTCGAAAATGGTGTAGCCTGCGAATAAATTCTTTGAAATTCTCTGTAAGTTGGATGCGTAGTTTTTTTTTTTTTTTAATTTTCTAAAACTGTACGGAATCTGCTAAAATGTCCGACTTAACGTCGAAGTTAATTGAAATAATGTTTGAATGCTGGGAACAAAATTGTTCGTTTAAACTTTTTGAAATATTCTAGAGAAGGATTCAAATTTGTTACAATATTTAAAATTTTAGAGAAGCTTTTAAAAATGGCCAAGTCTACCAAGAAGTTAATAAAAATCGATTTTTAGTGCAAATATCTCGAAAACGGTGCATTCTATGAGAACAAATTTGTACAGTCGAAATTCAAGGTTGAAATTCTCTATAAAAGATGAATTTTTGAAAATTTTTAAAAATTGTATGGATTTTTACAAAATGTCAGAGTTTACCCCAAAATTAATGGCAATCCTTTTTGAGTGCAAATATCCTGAAAACGATTTTTTTTTGTTCCAAGGTTATGAGCCGCCAATGGCGTCAAGGTACTTCCTTTGACGAACAGCGACCATATGACCTTTCCATGTATACCTTGCATACTTTTTTTAAAAAGTTTTTCAGTACATCACTCATGTTGTCTGGTGGGGTCAAAGCCCTCATTTATTTGGCTTATTACAAGCTACAACTAACTTAAGGCTAATACTTAAAACTAAAACTTAAAACTATGACTTAAAGCTAAGGAGAATGGTGAAGGAGTTCGGCTTAGAAGCAGGGAGTGCTAAGTTAAACTCAAAATGGGTGAGGTTTGAGTTCACTTTTCGCAGCATATGGGAAATTGGTTCATTAGATCCATATGAAGTGCGGTGGGACGGTAGATAGAAAAGACGAGGGCATCGTAAATTTCGTGGGATAGTATTGAAGAAAAATTGAGTTATAAAGAGATGCGCAATCGACGAGCCTGAAATAAGTCGATATATGAAAATAATGTCTGCAACATTTCTGCGTTTCTTTAGAGTACTCGGGTTGATGAAGTTGAGGTGGTCTTGATAGGGAGGCAAAATAAATGGATCACCAAGGAAGACCTCGAAGGCCAAATCGAAGAAATTGACGTTGAATATTCTCGATTTTGGTCACATGAACTTGCTGAAAGGGTAATCACGTGACTAGCGTATTCAAGGAGTGGGACGAACAAAGGTAATGTAGAGGGATCTGGTCACGTAAGGGTCGGAGAATTCTTTGGACCATCGTTTGACAAAGCCAAATGATGAGTTAGTTTTACGAATTATCTCATCAATATTTGAACGGAAATTTAGTTCCCTATCATACAATATTCCAAGATCGCGGAGAGATTGAACGATGGATATAGGTTGACCATGGAGAAGGTAAAGGCGGGACACGTGGTGCTTACATGATAAGGTAATGGATTGGCATTTGATGATATTGAGTTCTAAGCAATTTTGTAGGCACCAGTTCGAAAAACTATCAAGGTCTTGTTGAAGGAGACAATAGTCATGTGCTGAAGAGATGGCTTTGAAAAATTTGATATCAACAGCGTACAGAGAGAGTGAAGAGTGTTTAATAACCCTCTCAACATTGTTTATGGTTAGAATGAAGAGAGGGGGAACTAGATGGCTACCTTGCGGAACACCAGAGGTGGCCAAGAAAGGAGTCAATAGAACGTATCTGAAGAAAACTCTGTAAGAACGGTTTTCCAAGTAAGAAGATATACATTTTAACAATATGGATTCGAAACCGAGGGCAGACAATTTGTCAAAGTGTTGTTTATCCAATAAATTTGGATGGAAGCACTGGTCGTACAACAGTTGTCTTTCATTTTTCCAATGTCAGCACCAGCAGCAGGTGTTTCTAGATGAATTATAACGGCCTCTTTTAGTATCGAAGGGTTAACGAAAACTTAAGCAATAGCTCCTTGTTGCGAGATATTACACAGGGGAGTTTCCACGTGAATCAGGTTCACAGGGACCTTGACGTGACGACGATATTGGAGGATGCCACGGCAAAGGTAATGCCGAAACCACTCTTCATCTTATTCCTATAGCTGACCTAATTCTGTTTCATGTTTTAGGCTCTGGTCCTCTGTCAGGAACCCGAATTTTTCTTCACCACCTCAATAAAGGTGTTCATATTGTAGTTTCTGTTCTCCAAGATTTCTCCAGATGCTAGTCGTGCTGCAGCGATCGCAAAGAGTCTTTCTTCCGCCTGGAATACCATGGAAAATCTAAATGCCTTGATTTTTATATTTTAAACGAAACGTCAGTTTTCACATATCTTTAACCCCGCCGTCTGAGAATTGCAGTTGGTTTAAATTTCAATCTCACTAATTGCTGAAAAGTTGATGAGTTAATTTCTGATGCACTTCATTTGGCCATTTAAGCCAAGGTAAAGACCGATTACTGTCTAACGATTCCATAGCTAATTACTAAGAACAGACTGCAAGCATCTTTAAATTAACTTATCACCCCCTGTCCCTTCTAAAGCACTTCAACATTCTTAAGAGCCCCATTAGTTATACTCGTAATTAGTGCTCTTAATAAATGAGGATAACTTCATTAACTATAAAGGTTGATGGACACCTACACCGAGCTGGTAATTATACAGTTCCCAAGAAGACACATCTCCATGGACATAAAAAACCATCATAACCCCAAGCACAGAGCACAGCGTTAAGCATTTTATGAGTACACGCAGATTTTTACAGAACATTTTTCCCAAAGTTTACTACCGCATCACGAAGAGTCATAAAATCGTTCAAAGAGAATCTCATCTTTCAGTCGGAAGCATAGTCAACAAGAACATCAAATGAATAGCTTTCTGTTGAGTAGTTTTTTTTTTTTTTTTTTTTCCGAGATTGGCCAAGAGCTATGGATTAACCGCACTAGACCCTGACCATGTAAAGGCAAATCAAGAAAACTGTTAAACGGTTTCGTACTCCTTTACCAATGCAGATCCCATGGGATTCACCATGCGGGACAGACTACGAAGACTGTCATTTGAAACGTTGCGACGATAGGCATTTCCTTAACTGATCGCTCATTTACGGTCATAACCATGATCATGATCTTGACCAAACAAGAACGAGAGATGATTGTTCTGTCGCAGAGACAGATCGCTCAGGAGACGTACTAGATGCAGCCGAGCACCGCAGGTGTGCAAATCTAAAAAAAAAACGGTTCTAAGCCATGTCGTGGTAGTGTCGCATATCACCAAAGCGGGGCTGTGGCATAGAACGGATTCCATCTACTACTCTGGTGTGTCATATCGATTCAAATGTCTCCGCTGTATATGGCTAAAAGCGATTATGTTACGAATGAGAGGAGGAATCAGATTGAAGAGAAGATTTTTATGAATGAGATTCTATCGTGGTCGTTTGGAGTTGGCGATTTCCAATTTTGGCACAGCGGATGGGGTCAGCTGTTAGAGACTTTTATGGTATAAGATTGATGAGGCATTTATGGGTAGATTCGTGATCTGCTTTGGGCTGGTTGTACCTATACTCGATGTAGATCAAGTTCAGAGTCACACGAAGTGTGGTGATGGATATGGATATGTGAAGATTTATTTAGAGGAAGTCCCGTAGTTGGTTGAAGATTGTACTACGGAACTAAGAATGTCTGTTATTAAATGCAGGTTTAAGAGGTCTAAGTTAGATCCTTTGAAAGATCCCTCAAAAGCTAAATGGCACGATACCTCGCTTCGCAGATCATGCCAGATACTTCGGGGGTATTCTCAGTTGGAAACTGAATGTACAGGAACGTGTTAGGAAGGCCTTGGTTGCCCTTTATTCCTGTCGTAGGGCATTGGGCCCAAAATGGGGTTTTATCCTAAAGTGGACCATTAGATGGCAATAGTGAGGCTCATCCTGATGTACGGAGTACTAGTCTAGTGGACGGCATTGGACAAGAAAACAAATTCTAAGCTTCTAAAGGTGCTTTGAAAACAACTTCTACCGCTGCGCTAGAGACAATGCCCCACTTGTTTCCCGTTGACACGAGTATCTATGGGAAGCATATGGCGGCAAAAGCAGCAATAAGGCTTAGGGAATCCTCACAGTTGGTTAACGCTAATACGAGCCACTCCAAGATTCTCATCGGCAAGAATACTATTCCTAGTAAGACGGACCACGAGTATATGTCCCTCATTAACTTTGATGTGAAGATCAGAAGTCCTAGCAGAAGTGCTTGGGAATCTGGAGAAATCTTGAACGATTCTGCGATAGAGATATACATAGACAGATTTAAGACAGGGTATGGTACGGGTGCAAGAGTCTTTTCCAGTGTACAAGTTGTAAACATTACCAGACAAATATCGGAACACTGTAGTGTATTTCAAGCAGAAATTACGGCATTCCGTGAAGATGCGGCTTGACTTTTAATTCACGCGGTAGGCAGGCAGCGATAAAAGCCTTAGAATCGTCGAGAATACGATCCAAGTTGGTAAAGCAATGAAGCTGTGACTTTCCGGGCAACTGCACAGCGGATGAGCTGGCAAAAGAGGATGTGGCTCGGAACTTCACTGAAAATAGAGAGGAACCGTCCGCTTCCTTAGAATTAGAAATTCCGCCTTGATACTGAAGCCAGAAAAATGGCAGCAGGTAGTTGTTTTTCGTCGAAACAGATCTAGCCTAAGCTGGATCTGAAAAGGACGGGAAGACTTCTGTGCACCTGTCCTGCCTTATCGATGTCGAGAAGAAAAACCATAGGGAAATACTTGTTTTATCCTGCACAAAGATGCAGAGCAGAAAAGGGTTATGAAAAAATTAAGGATGTAAGGGTCATTGTGCCGGAAATGTGGTTCTTCTTGTGGTACCACAATGGACCTATGGACAACCACCTAACCTAGATCTTTGGCAATAGTGAATCTTTTGTTCAACTGTGCACGGAGATCAGGTTATTTGTCTCCATCTGGTTCTTAAGGCATGGTTCCTTGGGATGTTTCTCAGCTCTAACAAACTATTATTTAACTGCCGACATTTTTCTACAACTGGCGCAAAGTTTTACCAGCCCGACTCGCACTTTCTCCGTCTTGGGGAAGAGAATTTCTTTGCATGGCCTGGTGGACTATATTGATATCACCATTGTGCAAGGTCTAAGTGATCCACTTCTAATTTTAATATACGGATTTTCCCAAAGGATGGCTGCCACCATCTGTACGAAAATGCAGTTACACTGGTTTGGGAATACCTTTTAATTTTTCAAACCACCTCTACCAGCATACATGAAGGGCGGGAAGGTCCACGGAAACACATAGTGTCTATAAAGAGCACTATACAGAGGCAAAAAAAATACCGCCTGCGCCTTCTTCGTGATAAAAGTGAATGTGTGCTTGTTGGGAATGGATGTAGCCGAAACACCAGTGGAATAGAGGATCGATATTAAGATCAGTACAAGACGAAACTGTTCCCAACGAAGGATATTGAGGACCTTAATGTAGAGCCTTGTTGTGGGAAACTCCTCCACAGGCTAACTAGTAGCGGCGTAAGCTGTGTGGCTTATGGCCATGACATTGAGCCAATAGATACTCTTTACACAGAGAGGACCCTAAATCAAGAGGAAGTTATGTCTTAAATGGGTTTAGTCATCATGCTTTTCTCCAGGAAAATACTTGTACCTACTGTCCTTAATGGAGAACCAGGTTGACAGAAATTGAAATCGATCAGAAGTGGGGGGTTTAATACTAGAACTACGTATCGTTTGATAGCAGATTACTCTGGAACAAGTGCTTGGATGAAATACTTGGAAAACCTGCTCTAGCTCTGACATTGTGTAACATCTTGGTGATATAAACCGAGAGATACAGTCCAGCAGCTTAGCGTTCCATAAAACTTACCATAGATTGCTACAATCGCGGATCGATGGTAGGGCTTTTTCTATAAAGGATCAAATAATTATTGCGTAGATTCTTAAGCATTTTCCAAGTGGAGATTTCAGTAAAAGAAGTGTTCAGCTTAACCTCAACGGACACTATCACAAGCAAGACAATGCTGCATTAAACCACTAAATTTTAGGTAACTAGCTCAAAAATATTCACCTTAAACTAAGTTCCAGACCACGTTGGAATGAAGGGAAAGAATGAGGACACCGATAAACTCGGAGAAGAGGAGGCAGTTATTCCCTTTAATTCTATTGGATGGATGGAAACATTATCCCGAAATTAGTAGCTGCTTTTCCAAGCATTATCTTGTGGGGGAATTGTGGGATTTTAGTTACATTAAAATGTACATCTGGGAAAAATCAGCAGAGTTCGTGGGAAAAGTAACGAAAATGATCTATCAACACTGACTGGAAGCCAAGATATTATTCGGAAATTTATTTTTTTTTTTTTTTATAATTTGCGCGCGCCAAATGGGATATGAATACCATTAAATTATTTCAGGGCACGGGCGTTTGTATAAATTGAGAGAGAGAGAAAGAAAGATTGGTGTAGTGGGTTTGAAACTTAGGTGGTATTAAGTTTCAGTAAACTCCAAGGGTGGCGTCCAGATAACTGGGGAGCTTGTTTGTTTTGCTTTTTGTCGTTGCTCTTGATTCACAGTATTTTTTTCCCTCTACCTGATGTCATCATCACGATCAAGTTGCATTTAAGCCATATGACCACCCTACTGCCAGTGTTATGCCTTCGCAGTAGAGTTGACTAAGCTTTTTGGAATTGATCGACTTTTTTATTTATTTCAGACGAAATAAATAGATGATTGTTGAGATCAGGATTTGAACCGCGAACCAAGAGCGTGACAAGCGTTGATGTTACCACTACACCACGGCCACCCGTGGAAGCCCGAATAAGGGATAAGGATGGCGGCAGGAAAAATAGGCTACCTACCCAAAACGTAAACGACATAGATTAAGGCAATTTTAAATAGAATAAAAACCTGACGAAGCTAAGTGTACAGGGTGGTCATATGCTGTACTTTTTTAACTGTGAATATTTTTTATTGAATCCAAGGAAAAAATGTTGGAAATTTACTCAAATTCAAGGATTTAATTATTATTTTGGATGTGGCTACCTTTGGCACTAATAATTTTCTTGAGACGGTCAATAAATTTATCGCACGCTGCACGCAAGGGTGTCTGTGGAATGCGCTTCCGTTGTTTGGTATTTTTTAGTGACAACTTTGGCCTTCAAAATGACCGAAACAGAAAAGTCTAATGGATTCGCATTGGGAGAATTCGATAGCGAAACGTTTGCGCAGCCATTCTTGATCGGGCTTTGTGGGAGGGTGCAAAGTCCTGTTCGAATGTCCAGGGTCTTTGGCGAAAATATGTGCATGCCATTAGCTTCAACACAGCTTCCAAGGCAGTTTCACTATAAACCATCGCTTTTATCTTAACACCACGGTCCAAAAATATGAGCGTAGACCGAGCATCGGCAATCACTGCGGCCCAAACCATCAAAAACGGTGGTGCTTGCTTCCTGGTGACCATTCTTTGGTCGAAGTTATCGTATAACCTCTCTGGCAGGAAAACTCGATCATTTTGTTTGTTGACGAGTTCCCAATTGGAAATGGTGCTTCATCAGAGAAGACGATGTTTGGCAATTGGCCACTTGCGTGCAATCGGATCAACTCCTTTGCTTTTTCCACTCTAACTTTTTTTTGATCAGGTGTGAGATCATGCACTTTTTGGATTGGATCTTTAAGGCCTTGATTCCGAGCTCATTTTTCAAAATGTGCTGCATTCGTTCTCTGGAAATGTTTAGTTCAGAAGCCATTTTTCTTCCGCTATGCCGAAGATTTCGTTCGATTCTGGCTTTCACCTTCATAGGTTTTGCAATACTGCCGGTTTCATTGTAACGCGATATAGTGCGATATACAAACATTTTGTTCACTTTTAAATGTATCAGCTCACGAGCAATAGATGCATTTCATTTTCCAGCCAAAAAGGGCAATAACACTATTACGTTTGAATTATATTGTCAATAGAACAAAAACTAAACACGTGATAAAAAAAAAATTGCACACGGTTGTCAGCAATGAAATGAATTAACAACTGTCAAATTTTCAGTGCGCTGTCATTCGTAGTTTGGCAGACACAGCGACGTGAAGTTGGTAACAGTTCATGTCAGCCACCCTGTAGAAAGCGACGGTACTGGCAGTTAACTGCTCATACGAAATGCATAGTTTCTTCAGGGATTTTAAAATTTTGCAATACTCTCTATTCTATAGATATGAATTTCTTGAGCTTTCTCCAAAATCCTCCACAATGTGCGATTTGGTGGATGAAATTGCCTGGTCTAGCCCCACACTTTTAGCGCTCTGTAGTTTGCATAAAAAATGGTCTTCAGTGCAGATTGCATCCGGTCATAGAGTGTGGTGTACGGAACTCCCGGTCTAAGGAAATCGCAACCTGAAAAGACTTACTTAAAGCAGGTAATTGCAGATCGAAAATCAGTATTTAGCATACATATATCGTTGTGGGAAAAGTTCTGGATGAATCGTCATTCATCAATTATCACATTTGTTGAGTGTAGCCCGTATCTTTGCGGAGCAAGGACCATTCTACAGGCAATGTCAGCATACCAATGTCATTTGTCAGGTACGCGAATCACCCTGATGCATTGAAAAACGCCAGCTATAGGTGCATACATTTTAATTATTGCAACACTACTAGGCTTCTATGGCCAACCCTAGTCCTCAAGAGGTCAAAAAGTACTACTACTAAGACACTTTAGAGGAAAGTTCTTCGAAACACTATAGTCTCCCCTTCGTCTTCACACATCCTTCACCTCCCCAAGTACAACCTAGGCATCATTTCTACATCAATTTCTAGAAAGAATACTATATATTCATCTCAGACACTTGCTTCATGTCAAAGTAATCTAAGATCTCAAACTTTCTTAGTCGCGATCAGTATCACTAATCTTTGATTTCCATCTTACTTTGTCACGGATTTTAAAAATCCCAATCCTCCCAAAGGCCAATGATCTAAGAAACAGGTTACCACATTGTAACACACTCCAAGATCACCATCTGAAATGCTCTTGTATACATGAAAAAGTTCATAAATCAACTGCCAAGGTGTATAGATTACATGCGCACACTGATGTTCAAATTTCAATCTCAAGATACATCGGTTGTTGAGAAAATTGTTTAAAATTGACATTGTGCAGTTTTTCCATTTGGCAATTCCAAATTTATTACTTTTACTTTTCACCAACACCGCGCCGAACTGCCAAGAAACGTAACGTGCCTCTAGAGATCGCAATCTCGGACTGTGATCCGAACAACGAAAAAGAATCGTGTTTCATGACACAAAATACCGGAAAGCAAACCATAACATTAGGCCATGCACATTGAACTCTTCACCAGTGCTCCTCCGGCCGGTGAACAATTTTCCCCGAAATGATCATGACATCGAAATTTACTCGCAGTGCAGAATGCAAATGGTACGAGTACACACATGTGTGAACAGTATACGTAGGGACACTTGTTTAAGAGTTGACTCCGCAGAGGTTTGGTGCATTTATGCAGTTTATTTCAATATTGCTTGCACTTTCACTATAAATTTTAAGTTACACAGGATAATGGTATACGGTTTTATGCAATCCACCTAAGGAGATACAGATACTTTTATGCAATCACATAAAAATCTTAATCCTAATGCAAATGTAATTTGGTTCGTTAAGACACCACGGATTGACCATTGCCGTGTGAGAGTTTTTAGTTCTCTATAACGCAATGACTTCCTGGCGACAATCAGTGGTGTTTATGCCTTCAGTCGTCTATACCTATAGACGACTGAAGGCGCTTTGAAGTAGAGGCCTGCTTTTATGTGTAACGTTTTATGATTACTTCCCGTATTTCTGTTCAAGCTAAGAATTTGAAGTTTTACTTGCGTCAAGTGTTGGTTACGTGAAATTTGTCGGTGTCGAGACTTTGATCAAAATGGGTACGGAACGGTTGATCGGATATTCTCTAAACTTCATATCTGGGGTCACAATTTGAGGAGAAATATAAATTTCAATTCCAACCTCAAAATTAACGATACTTCAGCAAATTTTTTTTTTTTTTTAAAAAAAGAAGCGATTTTCTCGAAAATGATTTGGTTTAAACTAAATATTTGAGTTAACTTGGATATATCCCACTATATGGCGTAAATAGTAAGGAATTTTTGCAAATTGGTCATTGAAATCGACATCCAAGCAATATGTGACATATGCAAGTGCATAGCATAACAAGTTTTGGAAAATTTTCAAAATATTGTAATATGCGAGCTACGGCTCGAGCAGATAAAACGATATTCTGTGAAATTTATTTCTTTATTTTCTAGTCTATAAAACAATTCAAGTTCACACTATACTATTCTTCGCAAATTATTTTCTTACAAGGTCTCTTTCCTCTCAAATCACTTTATCTCCTTTCAATTACTTAATTCACAAATCCAAACTAATTACTTCTTCTTGTTAACTCTCAACTTCCAATTTATCACAAAATTACAACTTCGCCCATTATCACTTTTCCAATCTCTTCGCCACGGTTCTAAACCAACTGCCTCCTTTCGATCGCCATCTGTCCTTATATAGCAGAAGTTTCTGATAGCCAGAAACTTCTAGCAAATTCTTCGACTACTGGAACAAGAAAAATTCTGATGTAATAATTCCAAGATGACAATCATTTCTTGCAGTTATAATTCTTTCTTATCCGTGATATTATCCGTCTCTTTCGTAGACATGAACTGTGGAGACTTAACCGCAGACACGAACCTCGAATAAAAGGATACTTCGGACCAAAATTCTGCCAGAATGAAAAGACACTTCGGAATTTGTTGCATTATACTTTTAGGGAGCGTAGTTATTATGTTACAATATGTTTTCTACTTAACTCATTTAAAGAAAAAGAAATGTATTTTAATCATTTGCCTTTAATTTCAAATACTCGTACAACCCGATCGTGTACTTTCTTTATTACTGTACGGTCAAGTGAAAAACTAACTAACTGTCACTATGGATGACAGATGGATTTGACAGATGCCATATGCCAGGGAGGTGAAGTCCCAACTTCGAAATGAATAACTCTTTAGTTTCGTAAACAAATTTGTCAAAATCGGATCCACTGCGGGTAAGTTGTGGGAGACTTGGTATCTCGTAACTATTTAAATCATATGCGAGTATATTTAATGTCTGAACACCGATTTCGATGAATGATGCGGTAGTTTCCCAAATGGCCTAAATCGGATGAAGTAGGGGTAAAATATGGGGAGAAGGTCAGAAATCGTCTAATAATTATTCTTACACATCAAATTCAAGAACTACTTAACGGATTTTGATGAAATTTGGTCCACAAAAAAAGTCGGACATGTATGTTTACCGGAAAATCATTTAAATCAGATGGAGCAGTGGTACGATATGGTGTAGTATGATATGATATGACATGATATGGAACGGCTTGTGCCAAGAGACCTTTGATATTTTTCGCGTTACCTTCTCATGGCTCTAGAAATTCCCAACTTTTTTCTAATGCTTAATACTTTCAACGATAGAGGAGGAGGCGAGAGGGCCATGGTTCTTGTTTTGGTCTTTGAGGTATTTTGTTCAATAAACTTTATCGCTTGGTGAGGTGGAAAAATTGTTGCTGTAGGTCAGTTGTGACGATAAGTTGCATTTCATTTCGACTATATAAGGTTTAGTGAATATAACAATGGTCAGTGGTTTTACTCCCTCCTTAAACCCTCAATTTGTTTTTAAGTACCTGCATTCCTTTGACTAATCTCTGAAAAAATGATCGATATGGCTTAATGTTTCAACAGGGATTTACTGCTGAATAGTAGACCAAGGACGGTGATATCTAGTCGAAATTGCACTCTGACCTAAGGTATGCTGTACACCGAAAACTCTTTGTCTTAAGACAGATTTGTCTTTAGATCGAAGGATAAAGACATAGTACTGCTTATAGTACAGGTTATGACACTCTAAGCGCAAAATTGTCTGCGGCGGTCGGATCGATCCTTTTGCATAAAAGCGAAGTATACAGAAATGTATGCCCTCGGTGTGGACTGTGGCTTCTTCAACAAGTCAGTAGGCTACAATTGTCCCTGCACAAAGTGTATCTTTAGATTAATAAAGGGAAAGTCATGCCAGTCGAAAATAGCCAGCAGATACCTTAAGTCGAACTAAGAAAAATTGAGGTCGGACCCCGGTGTCCTTAGCCAGCTTCTTCTTCAGAACTCCTTAGAAAATATAATAAATAACATACCACAAGTTCCCAAAAATCCGAGCAGGATTTAGTTGTTTATTACAGCAAATAATCGACGAACCAAATTTATTCATAACTAAAGGGTTTTTCAATAGAGACATAACAATTTTGTATTTTAATACAAACGCACCCTTAAACTTTTTTTTATGATCTGTCAATGTCAGAACGTCAATCGAGGTTTATATTTTTATCATGGTGAAGTTCGCGAATGAGCAATGTTTGGAAATTATTAAAAAATTACTACCGAAATTCTGAGTCGGTGGTCGCAACTTTAAGAGCGCTTACTCCATTTCCGGTCATAATAGTCGTCGCACCAGACAGGATGTGCATGCTATAGTGGATAAATTTGAGTCAACATATTCACTATTGAATGTTTCTGTGCCGGTGAGACAACGCACCCGTCGAAGTACCCAAAAATATCTCAACCGTAAGTGGTTCAGTTCAAAGTGAGCCAATTCAGTCGATTCCACGCCGTTCACTGGAATTGGGAATCGCTCAGTCCACATTATGGTGATCGCTGCAAACGTGCTCGTTGTTGTCATATGAACGACATCTAATTCCATACTTAAATTTAACATGTGTGCTACACCTGAAATAAATTTCAGCCCGATAACTCAATTATTCTGTGTTTTATTTAAATAGAAAATTGTTATGTCCTTATTGAGAAACCCTGTAGTTAAATAAATCGATGAATGAAAAAGAAGCAGAGGCATTTTAAGGGATCATTGAAATGGCGCCCAACAAATTAAAAAAAAAATTCTAAAATTGTCATCGATTAGTCCATATATGTACGTCTTTTTGAGATCACTGAATCCAAATGCAAAGTCAGAATTTTGAAAGAGAAAATGTAGTTCAAAAAGATAGAAAACTGCGCCATTTTGAATTTGAAAATTTGGACCCCAGATTTGAATTTAGCGACCTCGAAAATATATGCGTGAACTAATCGATATAAATTTTCGCAGTACTTTTTTCATTTTTTGGACGTTATTATGAATTCGCCATTTTGTATTCCCAAATTTTGACTTCAGATTCGAATTCAGAGTCCCCAAAAACATGTAATCTCCTTTGACAAACTTTAACGATTAAATTTGTTTCCATTTTTGGGCTCTGGTGCGCCATTTTGAATCCGACATTTTGCATTTCGTAATTCTGACTGCGTCTGACTAACGTCCCTTCAATTATTTCAACATTTTACGAACAAATTTATTTCTTTGTTAGACATGTGTAGACAATTTGAGCAACATTTTCGGAATCAGGAGGCAAAATAACAATACGTGTTTAATGTACGACTTATTTGTCTTCTTTTTTTTATTGCGAAGTGTTACCAACCGCAAAAAGTCAGAATAATCTATGTCCGACAATTTTGTCGGTAAAGCAGTCTTCACGAAACCTAATTTACTAACTTATTTAGGTCCTTGTAGCAGCCCTCGACGATGCTCGTGCTAACACCTGTTGATTTACAAAAGAAACACTAACTACTCGTGCATGCCCAAAAATTAAAACGGAAACAATTATCTAACTATCCAAAATGTCCCTCTAGAAAGGTTGAGCGGGTGGAAGGGTCATAAAAACGAACAACATATCTGTCTTCGTATAGGGCTCAAAACTGGGAGAGAAAGCTCCGCAATCTATTTGAAAGAACCTGCCATTGACGGCCATACATCGACTGCGTATTCCATACCCGAGAATTGTTCGCTAAGGCCTCTACGAAGAGATAACGATATTTATATAGCCAGAGAGGGCGCCATCAAAACCATCGCATACACACGGTAATTGAATCAAAACTAATGAAACTTCACAATCTGCTGGGTCCTGTCTAGGGACACAGAAATGATAAGACTGCTAAACTAGCTAGAAGAGGTTCGGAACTGGCCCAAATAATGTTCGAATACTCAGCCTTGACCCCAATGGAACTCATAAAATCCAGCATCTCCCAAGAAAGCTGTGGACACAGCAGAACAAAATGAAAACAAAACACCTACAAGCTTTCTAATGAAGCTTTCTTTTATGGATCAATAATTGTCTCATCCTCCCTCTATAACAGCTTTTGAAATAAGTCATTTAAGATGTTGTGCCAGTAGCGTTGCTAAGAGACAAGCGAAAAATGTTCTATGAAAGACCGACATCAGGGAATTTATACTCGTACCACCTTGGCTGCAGGTAAAGATATCTATATTTACTTCAAACAGTAAATGGAATCCATTCGCTATTACCTCCGCCTCGAATATGCTACAATGGTTTGAAAGGCGACAAAGGGAATCCTAGCGCAAAAGAACTTCTCTTTCCTGTCCACCCTTTATATTGAAGCAATCCTTGTAAAATATATGGAAACCCAGTGTATGTCTTTTGTCCACCCCTATCTGAAAGCGATAAGATTAGAATAAATTGGATTTTTATGGGACAGCTTTTCAGCAGGTCTAACACTGCGGCTTCATAAAGAAGCCTATTGTGCTGTGCCTTAGTGAAGTCCAGAGCTACTTCTTAACTCCAGAGGCTGTCGGGCAGTCAATGATCTTTTATAGCACCGGGGTTTTCCAGCAGTTCAACATCGTCGGCAAATATCCGCTAGAATGTGAAGAGTATCTACAAAGTGAATCTACGGTTTTTTTTTTCAGAAGACAGTGGTCAAGGTTCTCCTCGGACTATAGAGTCATAAAGCGCCCACTGATTATTACATTCTGGGATTGCTCCTATCGAGCTTAAAGTTAGATTTCCTTTGTTAGGGTTTAAAGAATAGTATCTTAGTGTAAACTTGTCCCAAGCTTAGTTGAAAAGAAAACCATCACCACACGGTTCTTAAAGTAACGCTTACCGAAACCGCAGAAGGGTTCAGGGCCAAAATGAATAGTGATCTGAAAATTAGCTTTGTAGTGGAGTAGTAGATGTAGCAGAATGTTCAAAACCAAACTATCACGTCACACATTAGCATTCCTTGTACCTGTAACGCTGTGACAGCTCCTCGGGATACCCGTAGTACCATCTGCCGAGCTCTGAAAAGTAACCAGGACTACTTCACGGTTTTCCATAGAATAAATCTCTTGCACTACTCCTGCTTCCGAACATTAATACTTAGGAGCACCCGATCAGTGAATAATCTCTGCCTAAAATTCCGCAGCCTTTCGACTTCGTTGGACCCTGGCACTTCGCTGCAAGTTCGACTGAGATACGAAGATAGCCGTATCTTCTGCTCCAATCATCTTCATCGCAAACAGAATGGCGCGAGGATCTGATGAAGATAAGTAGATTTGGGTAGTTTATCTGAGTCTGATTGAGTCTCTGATGCAGACCTCTGTTGATAGATTTGTTGAATGTTTTCCTTGGCAACTTAATACCACAATTACTAACACTGCAAGTATAGCAAATGCTCATCATTCACTTGACACTCTTCAGATTCGTCAATAGTCGTTATTTCTCACCAAGACTCGCATTGAATGCTTTCCTTTGTCCAGTTCACAAAATACACCATAAATTGCACAACAAATGAACCTACTCATGCCTGAAAAACCGCAAAGAAATTCACATACCTTCATAGTTCATTGTGCCTTTTTCCCCCCAAAATAGATACAAGCCTTTAAAGTTTCCGTCAATAATGTAATTCACACGTTAACACCTTCGAAATGTGCGCGCCAGCCTTAAAGCGCAAATTCCTCCAACCATAGCGAACTCCATAAACATCAATTTGACCACTTAACGGGCCCATTGATGTCATTCATGTCAACGACTCCATCGTCAAGCCTATCTCTCCGATTCTCATCAAATTATATTCAAGCTTAATCCCGCTGGATTAATTGTTATGCAACATTTCATCTGACGTTGACGTTGGCCATTAATCGTGAAGGCATTGTTTGTCACGGGCCTGGGAATAGCGCACTATGTCACTACGTCGAGCAGACGCCACTTCAAGAGTGTGGATGATTCGTCGAAGAGGATCTCTTGAACTCATCACGTACAGAAATGTTAAAGCCTACAGTCTGACAGCAATCCAGCGGAGAAAAGACCCAAAGAAGAGGTAAAAATTGGCAAAAGCCAGCGTGATTATGGAAAATTTTCCCATCTTCACCATGTACGAGTATCTATGTAGGTGCGGTGCATGGCACGGACTTTTCAGAGAGATGTTGGCGGCAGCGGCGGCGCACACTTACTATAACTCACAAACGGTTAGGAACGCCTGCCTAATGATCGCTGAGTTTGTTTTACAAAAAAAAAAAAAAAATCTCTTTTTTGACGGTCATGACATGACCAAGAAATACCTACCATCGCTACACTGTATCGTCATCAGTTTAAAGTTGCAGGTTAGATGGGTATTTATTAGTGGCTAATCTGGGGCTTCGGGTCAAGATGATTGTCGAGAGGAGAGTAGTATTGTTTTTTCTTATTTTGCAGTGTAACATTGCTTGTAGTGAAAGATACTTAAGATAATGGTAGATACTATGTGAAATTTGAAAGTTTCTTGAGAAAATATTTTGATGACACTCACCTAGAGTGACTAGTTTTTTTTTTTGTAATCAACAGGATCGCTGTTGAATTGAAACGTCCGGTAGAAAGAAAATGCATTGAATATTTTTAAAAGTATTTATACAGTATGCTGGGCATAATCTACTGAAATGCGTGTTGGAATTCAAGTTACAACTGGGAAGATGACTCCTAGAACACAACCGACATCAGTGGCACTGAAAGAAACCAATGTTGTTCCATGAATTAGCACAAATAAGACCAACTTTCTTACTTACTTATTTACTTACTTAGGTGGCGCTACAGTTCGGGGTGAACCTGGGCCTCAACCAACTGCCTTCAGTTACTTAATCCAAGTTGGTTGAGGTCCTATTCTACTTGTGCGCACCACCAAGGCGAGGTCTTCTTCTACTGCGTTGTTTTCTCTGGGTTAGATTCGAAGATTCAGCGGATCGGAACGTTAGTGTCCATTCACTCTACATATCCTAGCCATCTCAAGCGACCACAGTGGGACTGAATAGCTGTCCAATGTGATGTTCTGTCCGATTCGTCGATGTTGGGTGTCCCTTCATGTTGACAGTATATACTTTGTTTTGTCCTCGTTCACCGCTAAACCCATTTTGGGTGCTTCTGACTCAATATTCGCGAACGCATCGGTGAAAGCCCGTTGATCCCTGCCAATTATGTCGATATCGTCGGTGTATGCAAGTAGTTGCACATACTTTTGAAATATGCTGCCCCTGGTGTTGGCTTGTGAGTTTCGTACAATCCTTTCAAGTATTATGTTAAAGAAGTCACATGACAGCGCGTCGCCTTGGCTAACGTCAGCCTTTTGACATCAAAATTCTCGGTGCAGTCGTTACCGACCTTGATGGAGCAGCCAGCATTCTCCATCGTCAACCTATGCAGACAGACAAGTTTGGCAGGGATACCTATACTAGACATGGCTCTGTATAGTTTGTCTCTATAAATATTCATTTAGGCTAAATTTGTCAACATGGGTCTAATATACTCTCATACCCTCAGACAGGATGAAAGCTACCAGCTATTTGACTGAACCTACAATCTATGTCCTAAACATGACGATAAGGCTCGACAATGTGAAAGGTAAGAAAGCAGGACTAAGTAGTGCACTCAGCCCAATACGAGTATACAGCTTTGTCAATCTTCTCATACCTATGTATGTACCCTGGCGATTCCATGTTTCCCAAATATGTGAAACTTTCTACGCATTTTCTGACTTTCCCATCCAATGCCACTATACCTAAGTATGGTTTTTTTCCTGGCTTACTTTTAAACCTGCTTTGGAGTATATAAAGATTCATGCTTAGTTTGGAGTTCAGATAGTCCACTACTTTGAGTTGTTCGAAATTGTTCCACTGGATACCCTGTAAAGGCTGCTCTCAAAACTTCATCGAGAGCTAACTGCAAATGATTCTGAGAGCACCCCAATGTGAAGCACGCGATGCTGGAAGTTATTATATATTGCCTTCAGAATATTTATAATTACCCATCTAAATTCGTTACATTGGTCGAAGATTATTCTTACAATATTGATGAGGTCAATGTTACGAACGATTCTTCCTAAATCCAAAATGGGTACCTCGCAGTGACGCTTCTACACTCTCGAATATTCGATCTGGGGTTATTTAAACTGTATCAACTTAAGAGGTTTCAGTCTCGATGACATTGTGTCCATTTGGATGCCTAACACCTTTCGCTTAAAAGCCAACATAATGGTAGACATTTTCGCACAATATCCCCAATTTAAGTGAGCTACACGCCATGAAACCCAACTACCCATTGCTTCGGCTTAAGATTAAAATTGAATCCCTTTGGAAGGTCCATTCTTAAAGTAACTTATCTGCTATTTTCACCTCCATTTCACGGATGAAAGCAGAAGAGAATTACGAGTTTTAGATGGATAACATAGAAATGGAGAAAACGCAAGGAACGAATTCTTTCCTTCACCACCCATCAAACGATCAGTATTTATGGAGGGTTTGTTACGGTCTGGGGACCTCAGCCATCGAACAGCACAAGGAATTAAGAACTGATGCCTTGGACATCTCAAAGGCATTCGATAAGGTTTCGCATAGTGCCGTATTAAATGAGCTAGCCTCCTACTGCCTACCACAACAGCCCTGCGGTTGGATGGAACATTTTCTACATATAAATTCAAGTTGTGGTCAATGATGTATCTTCCGAAACATTTGCTGTAAACACTGGAGTTCCTCAGGGTTCTATATTTCCACCAACTCCAAATCATACATCTTCTTGGTGTCACAATCAATTCTGGTGTAACATGGCACGACCACATATCTAACATTGCGAAATTGGCATTCACAAAATCTACGAACTACGTAGCGCAACAGTGCAACCTTCTCCTATACAAAGCACAAGTTAGACCAGGACTTGAGTTTTGTTCTCATGTTTGGAGTTAGATTCTAAAAACTTCTCTTCATCTGCTCGACAGCAAACAGAGACCAGCAATCGGCTTAATAGATGATCCCGCACTAACGCCCAATCTCCAACCATTTGGTCAACGAAGACTTTTAGTAGACATATGCCTATACTATAGTCACTATTGTGGAAGATGTTTCGAAGACCTGAATAGAATGATCCCTAGAAATACGATATTTGAACGTTCTACTAGGCAACCCACCTCTATGTGTACCTAGCAACGGCGTGAAAATCCATTTATCAAAACTCCTTCTGCTACAGGACAAGTAAGCTTTGGAATTTACTCCCAGAAGACATATTTCCAGAAACCTTTAATCTCCAACAATTTAAGACCAAAATCGACAAGCATGTTCGCCTCTAGTGAGAGAAGATTATGAAAAAAAATAAAAAAAATTGTTACATTAGCTAGTTGCACAAAAGTCTTTGTAATTAAGCCGACTCAATCCTCTTTCGATCCGGTCTGGGTATAGCAGGGGGTTCAAATAGTATTGAATGGTGTTTATGTATGTACGTTACTTACTTAAAGAATCTTACTTTGCCAATACCAACCCTCATCATTTGTTCGCCCAGCGAATTATCAAGACAAGATCACTGCTAACGATGTGATGCTCGGAACACTTTACATGTTGCCCAAATCTAAGCTAAGATTTAGAACACCTTAGCATTCAGAGCTTGCAATCAACCTAGTGGTTCCTATTTAAATCGATTTTTCCTGGTCGCCATTACCCTATCAATCTTGGAACCCTCGAGATAATACATAGAAATGTTGTCTTAATTATTCTTCCACTTCTTTTGACATGCGCCATCTATTGTTTGGTTTATATTATCAACTTAGCTGAGGTCAAAACCACAACAATTAAAAAAAAAAAAACGAATAGATGGCTCTAGTGAAAGGTACAGATCAGTTTTAAAGTTAGATCTTAAATATGTAGCTGTAGACTGTATTTGGTTGTTGTACATAAGTGAACAAGTACATATGTACATACTATATGTATCCGTACAACTGATTTCCTGCAGAGTTTGTGGAAATTATTTTCGAATCAATGGATTTCATCATAAATGCTTAACTGACATTGAACAACGTAGAAGTTACGGACGTGGTTAGTGTGGTTAGCTTTAAGAAAATATCTTCTTACGGTCATATTTCTCCTCATCTCTTTTTTTACAAATCAGACAAGTTGATTACGAAAAAATTAAGAAAACTCTTGTTGTACTACTAAAAACCAATCGCACTTGTTACCCAACTATCACGACGAACCACTGACCAACTTCTTGACGCTAAAAAAAAAAGTGTCATCGTTACATTCCATCGAGCAATATAGCCATTTCGGAACGTCTAAGAAATATCTAGATACTTTAACCTATTTCCTGTTTCATCATTCATGGATATTTCTAGTTTTTTTTTTTTTTTTTTCATCTTTTCTTGTTCTTGTCGAAGTCTACAACAAGGTGCGTCTGTTGCTTCTTTCCTATGTCATCTTTCATTTTGACATCAACAGTGGAATGACCAGCTCATCGAAATGGGTATTACACGATGGATTCTCAATGAATTGGACTTGCCCAGCTAAAGCTTGATATCGATTCCCCGATGTGGTGGTAGCCACCTCGCGCAACTTGTTGCACCAGTACATCATGGTCTGGTGCGTTCTAAATTTTTGTTGTCTCCCTCTTTGTATCTGTATCTATGAGATATTCTTTTTTTCTAATCAATGAATGGGAGTTGGTAGGAAATTAAGTTTTTAATATTTTTTTTTTCTAAAATTTTTTCTATGTTTTCGCTTCCGCAACTGACCTACGAGTGAAGAAGAAAGTTTTTTTTATTCTTCTTTTGTTGGTCTTTTCATTCCACTGACCATGATGAAGACGGTTGTTGTTGGAGTTGAAATTCTTTTCGTTCCATCGGCGGGTGGCCAAGTCAGGTGAATGTGTGTTTCATTGATTTTCTGTCACCTACTTTCGTCGCGGACACGGTGGATAGAAAATTGAGTTCTCAAAGTGGATTTTCTCGAAATGTAATGAAACGTCATTGAGAATGGTGGGCCTATTGGCTTCGAATAATTTATGGGTTACCCATTTACATGGTGGATGTTGGGGCGTTGTTTTTTTTTTTTTTTTTTCACTGGGGACTTGGAGTGTAACATTTCCAATTGATTGGAAAATAATTTATTTAAATGAGCGATTTGACTTTAGTTAGTGAGTGTACGTAGGAGTAGTTGGAAAACAAAACAAGAAGAAATCGTAAATGAAAATTAGGAGATTGTGGGATGCAGTAGCATTGAATGGGTAGCCAGATGCTATTCGGAGCTCATAATTATGCCTAAAACGACTGTGTATCTTCAGACATTTATGTGTCTTTTAGACTCGATCTGAGATGCGTAATGTCTATGGTTTTTAAGAGAAAACTCTTGGAGCAGCGTTGGTATTTCATTATATATCACTGTATACTATCTATTGAAATTGATGTCCAAGGATTGAACGAAGGTCTTTTCTACATGCCATAAAAACTGACTGGTACACAGTTAAACGCACTCATCTTGAAACTAGTACTGAACACACCCATGCTATGATATATTGACAGGTATCCAATGAGTGACATTTATGCTAAGTTAACGCGCAAAAAGATTTACACAAAAGTCGTTTGTAAGTATAGAGTGGAGCCATATTGGAAACCGTGTTGTGGTTGGCTTTCACAAGTGTAATATAAAAAGAGGCAACATACTCATATTTCGGACCTTGTGACTGCTTGGAATCACCCGGAATTTTGTGTATCGAACTGTTAGATTCTTTGAGTACACCAGTGGACGGCATCCGGATGCCATCGCACTACTGTTACAGCCAAGATTGATCGGCAACTGCCGTGAAAGCTGAAAATCTTGTCACGAGAAATTAAATTATCACAAAAATCCATTTGAACCAACAATTGTTTTTACACAACCAGTGGACTTTCCAACAAAATTCCGCGTCAGCTCATAAGGCAAAAACAACACAAACTTGGCTCCAAAACAATGCACCGCAATTTAAGCAGCAGACGATTGGCCGTCAGACAGTCCAGACCTCAATCCTTTGGATTATAGCCTCTATTTTTAGAAGCGATGGCTTGTTCTACTTGACATCAAAATATTGAGTCCTTAAAACGCACACTTATCTGTCCAATGCACAATTTTCCAATGGATGAGGTGCGTGCTGCGATCGATGAGTGGCTACACCTACTCAAGTTCTTACAGAAAACCAAATCAAAAAATACTCATTCGTTTTTATTTTATCACCAAAAATACGTGTACTAGTATTTATAACTTGAGTAGATATTAAGAGAAATGATGACTGTTGGAGCAATTCATTAAAAGGGAAGCTAGATGTCCCTGGTTGCATTCAGAAAGTCTTCTCTCTACTACAGCTTCAGCTCTAGGAATGCATTCGGGTGGAACCAATATTTTGACGTATTTTTACCCAGATAGTATACAGGTTTTTAATTAAAAATTGTAAATGTTTTATTGATTCATAAAATGTACAGTATAGGGAATGGAATATCGGGAATATCAGGAATACCGGGTAAATGGCCTCCACGGCTTTTCTGGCACATACGCACTCTTTTGCCGAGTTTCATTGACACAGCGCTCAATTTCATTGATACAGCGCTCAATTTGCTCCTTCAAGACGTGGGTGGTCGTGGGCTTGTTGGCATAAACCTCAGACTTCAAAAAACCCCAAAGAAAAAAGTTCATCGGCGTTAAATCGCATGATCTGGGTGGCCAATTCTGATCACCAAAACGGAAAATTAAACGACAAGGAAGTGACTCATGCAGTAATTGAATTGTTTCTCGGGCTGCATGACATGTGGCACCGTCTTGTTGAAACCACATGTCGTCCACATCCATATATTGCAATTTAGGCACAAGATGCAAATCTTTCGTGAGAATAAGCTGTAGAGAGCTTTACGAAATGTCCAATTCTTAGTCACTCTCAGGAACTGCTTCGATGTTTTATGTTGAACGACTTGTTGATGGACGGCCAGTGTGTCTAAAATCACTAATTGATCCAGTCTCTCTGAATTTTTTGAATTAATCTCTTCACAGTTGATGAAGTTAAATCACTATTCCGACCATATTTTGTACGAAAATTTGAAACTGTAGCTGCCAAAACTTCATTATTTTTAAAATGTTGCTCAATAATGAAAACGCGTTGTTCTTTCGTGTAGCACTCCATTTTTAATAACCTGAACTGTCACTTTGTCTTTTTTTTACGTTGGCAGCACTTTACCGCACAAATGGCGCTGAATGAATTTTGGGACACCCTTTACAAGCTAGTTTATATTACAAACGTTGCGTCTTATTTTTATTCCCAAGACTGGAAAGACTAGTCCTACCACCTACATAATTTGTTATTATTTCTTTTAGAAACATTGGAATATACCTATAGATATACAACAACAAATGTTCCAAGAATTTGAGTCCCTTAGCTCAGTATGATATATTAATCCACACAGTAAAGTGATCCGTAAGCAGGTGATAGGCCTAGTGAGCTCCCGAAATCTTCTAGTCTAACATCTTCTATCTTTACAACGATAAAATGGCTTATAGATATTTACATCAGAGGACGGTCTGAATTGTCTACCCTTTTGGACTCATGTCAGAATCCGTACACTCCACAGAGACTGCCATTTACCACCTTGTCAGAAAAATAAAAATGTAATGGCCGCTCCAAAGAAATCGCTCTTTGAACTTTTCCCGACATTGAGGGAGCCTTCGATAAGATAGCAAGGACGATCAGTGGTAGAGGGATCAAAGATTCGACAAACAGATGAATAAGGGTCATATTGGAAAGTCGGATAATTGCTTCTTCTGGGGAGGTGTCGTTGTCGGTATCTGCAGTCAAAAGCTACCCCCAAGGTGGAGTTCTCCTTTACTGCGGTCTTTCGTCATTGACAATCTATTAGTAGAACTCCAAAGTTTTGAGTTTATTGGTGACAGCATGACTGGGCCATCTCCAGTGTTACCCTTTAAAATCTGCATCAATCACCAAGAGAATAAGTATCAATCTTGGACCTATCTTCCAATGAGGTCAAATCTCTTATTCTAGACAAACAACTTAATTTGAATTCTTCCTCACAGATCACAAAGAGATCAGAATACTACTCGTATTGTGACAGTCATATAGGCAATATTTGAACTTTGACAAGAGATGATCAAATTATGTTGTCTTCGCATTGCATTTACCAGTACTTAAATCCGTTCTGTTCCCTATTCCATGATCGTGCAAAAGAGATGAGTATACCACTTTTGACGTCGGCCAGTCTAAATGTAAGTGCAAAAGTTCTATCGATCGAGTATTCTTTTATCAACCAATAAACCGATACTCGCATATTGTGCAAAGATCACCGATAGGTGTATGCATAAGATTTCGCTGATAAAGTAGATCTGAATTCAATGTAAAACCTTCTGCAACTTTGTAGCCTCACATCCTATCCACGATCAAAAGTAGTAAATATTTTCCTTTTTTTTTGCTCGCTTTTCTACAAAGAATGTACGAAGAGAAATAAATCAAACCTTCCTGTCCCACAAAGAGTCGTCACGTCTGTCGATGTCAATTGAGCAAAAACAGTGCACAAGGTGTTCCTCTTTTTGACCATTCACCACAAACCGCTTAAGCAGATTCCGTCCAATGATTTATTTATCAAAGCAGTTGCACTTTTGGTATTCCACCAAAGGCCATCGGCGGCAACACACGAAAGAAGCTCGTTTGAGGTACGCCAAAAAGTCCAGCTACCAGTAGTTGTGTGTCTGTTTCCGAGAATTTGCTGCTTCGGTCCGATGTCCCACATAGCCAAAGTATCGATTCTTTGCGCAGCTGTATATGATGATTGTCGAATGCTGGTGGGTCCAGGCGGCTGAACCTTGCCTCCGCTATCACCTCCAAACAATCTGTTGGCCAAGTGAAAGAGGAAACCTTTCTTTCGGTTTTGTGTTGTTCTGTGTGGTTTCCATTTGGGAATCAAAGTTTTTGCTTTCCGTGAGGTTAATGATGAATGGAAAGATTTTGGGTTTTCTTTTCACTACAAACTGAGTGAAGAAAAGAGCGAAAGATGGAAATTCAATCTTTTTTATTTCGGTGCACAATGGTATGCGCTGAAGACAAAAGAAAAACGAAAATCGGTTCTTTTTTTTTTGGGAGAAGGGAAACTATAGGTGCACGTACATTCGTTACTCATGTGAAAAGGGCGGTACTTGGAGGGCAACCTAATTACCGCACATTAATTAAATGATGGTGTAAAAATCGAAATGAAATTATACGGATTCTTTGGGAGTTAAGGTGGGCAACGAGGTCGAAAAGTCAATTAGGAGTGAAGAAACTAACGAGATCATCAATCCTACTCGTCTGAACTGATTTTGAATTTGGGTCAGTATCATTGGACTGACTGACCGCAGTGTGGTTGAAGATGAGAATTGGTGAAAGAATTTTGTGGCTACTCGTACCACTTTGATCTTTAATCTTAGTACAGAAAGAGTAAGCAGGTGACTATGGCCATAAGAATAAGAAGGGCAATTGTGTAAAATTAACTCTTACCTTAGGTGCGATTGAAAAATTATCTTGAGGATGAGGTCAAGAGTTCTGTCTGGAATATGGTAGAGTCGACCTAGGCAGCCTGTGAGATTTGTACATGCCGCATCCAATCCTTTCCTGTATCTATCTTGGATGCATTAGTAGTCAAGTGAGTGAGACATCAGAGTTCGTCAGCCTGTGTGTAGTGGTGCCGTGGTGGAGTGGTAACATCATCGCTTGTCACGCTACAGGTTCACGGTTCGAATTCTGATGCCAATAATCATCTATTTATTTCGCATGAAATTGCGAAGGCTTATGTCAACTCTACAGCGAAGGCATAACACTGGCAGTAGGGCGGTCATATGACTAAAATGCAACTTGATCGTGATGATGATATCAGGAGGACGGAAAAAAATACTGTGAATCATGAGCAACGACAAAAGCAGAAACAAACAAGCTCCCCAGTTATCTGGACACCCACCCTTGGAATTTACAGAAACTTAATACCATCTAAGTTTCAAACCACTACTCTAAATCTTTGTTTCTCTCTCTCTCCTTCACAAACGCCCGTGTCCTGTAATAGTATAAGAGTATTCATATGCTCTTTGGCGCGCGCAAATTATAAAAAAAAAAAAAAAAAATCATCAGTCCAGTGTGCTTCTGACTTGTTCCTCCATTTTGAGGTATATAGATGTATTACTGTCCTTTAGAAGGATTTCCTCTTCTAGAAGAACCCTTCGATTCCGTAATGGTCTTTGGTGCTTTTCTTCATACAGGATTCAACATTTGCCAAGACCGCACCTAAAAACGCTGCACTTACTGCCTATTAAAAGCTTAGGTGTTCTCTTTTATTTGACCTAGCGACGGGGAGTAAAATCTGGTCTAAGGAAATAACACACTACAATGTGCACCTGAGTAGTCGGGAAGCCCAATACATGGTACGTAAGCAATCTGTCATATAAATTTCAGCATTAGACCATAGTGACACTGTCCAAGCTCTGACAATAAAGGTGTACCACCAATTTTATTCCTCAGATGATCTGGTGAATTTATTAGCGATACGTTTTGTATGAGTAGATACACTTGTTGTCCGTGATAACACATACATAGGCACTTGACTTCCTGTGAGAATTGGATGGTTTGCCTATATACAGTTGAACGACCAAGCTTCTATTTTGTTTGTAAAAGTGTCAGTTGCGGCCTTTTTGGATCGATAACTTTAACTATATTTTAGATAGCGTGGCCCTAGCCAATATTCTCATATCATCAATGCTGGTTTGAATTATTCCTTCCTTGAGCATGAACAGGATCTATCTACAGACTTCTTTTTGACTGCAAGAAGCTTCAATTTTAGTTACTAGTTTACTAAGAGAGGGCTGAGTTACTTTTATCTGTTAGTAGGTATGTTGGGTCTTGTGGAGTGAATATGTTAAGATTGAGGGACACAAAGCTACCAGAATCACTGACTGTCCATAGGCAAGATTATACCTGAACAGTTTTGATAGGATGGGCACTAATACGTCAACTCCTTGTTGCAATACTTCATCTTCACCTACTGTTTTAAAAGGACTCAGGAAAGACATAGTTTATTTTATTGTGTGTCTAAGTAAGTAAGTCCGTTTAATCTGGGAAAACGGTCTCGTTGTGAGTGAGAGACTCCATTATTATTGACTCTGGGAAGTTTGTTTTAAGCCAGAGTTCCAGAGTATCTTTCTTTTGTATTTGACTTCCATCCTCTTTGTTAATTGATAAATGTGGAGTATTCCGGTAACTTTATCTCCGATGGCCTTTGCAAGTGGAAGTCGACTAATGACAGCTGGCTAAAGACGGCACTTTCTGGTGAGGCTCATAACTCCATTCAAAGAAAGTAGATGGACTTGCAGCCTCTAATCTTTCACTTTACTTTTTGGTCTTAGTTTTAGTTGATTATTTTTGCCTCATAATTTCCTTCTCCGTCTCCACTAGACACCCAATGCCACTTCCCATTTCTTCACACCACGAAAGTTGATACTTCATCTTCGAGGAAAGTACCTTAATTTATTGACAGCGACTGACCATCGACACCAACCACCGATCATCCGTGCACAACGGAAACCCATAATTAAATTGGGACAATTGAAAGTCCGGAAAAGTTGAAAAAGAAAGAAAGAAAAACAGTGAAATCAGCCGCATCTACCACTTCCTGGTCTCCGTGGATCGATGATCAATTAAATAAGACATGCTCAGATACTAGTATCTCCACCCACTCAACGAGTTCAATGTAATAATATCTGGCCATCACCAGCATCTGGTCTTCCGTCGTTTGATTGTCTCGTCTCAAGATCAGCATATCAGATTCGCACATCGCACCGGCTTGTAAATGCGTTTGCATGCGCACCACAACCCCTTCGACGTGAGAGATCTTCCGGCGCAATTAATGAACTCAAACAGGGGGAACATGCTCCTGTTCAGTTGCATAAAATTAATTGAAATATGGTAGACGCAGGGAATGATACACAGTTTATCCTGTGTAGTAGCTCGTGCGGGCCATTTCCGTTTCACATGAAAATATCGGTGAAGTGATGCGTTTATCTTTGCATCAGATCGACTGAAGTGTAGCTAATGGGACAGAATGTCTCATGTTGTGTGACAAGTAGAAGTGCGACAGGGGTTCGATAGACGACATAATGAGGGGTGAGCCAAGTTAAATTATTCTAAGGCAAGTGTTACACCTCGGATGTGAGTTTAATTAGAATGTCGCAAGGGATTAACCACTAAGTTATGCACCGAACGGGAATGAAATTATGGTCGTGAACGCTCGTGATGGTATCGTAGTTATATAACACGTTCCAGACTATTTTACGGGAATATACGCTTATTATGAAGATAATGATGCAAATCATATCGGGTGATGGTTATTAAGCTGGAGATACTACAGTTGCTTGAACTTTCATTAAATTATCCCGAACTAAAGGATCACCAAAAAGATACATCAACAGAAACAATAACAGTCCCAGCGAAAAGGCATTAGAACATCTCATAGATACCTAAGTTGCCGGTAATAAAACAGAGACAAAGCATTATGAAGCTCTGGTGCCGAAGGAAATAGTTATCTTTTCTAAAATGCATTAAACAGTGCATAGTTCGATCCCACTGGACCTGCAGTAGAGCTACGATGCAATGAAACTCAGTTGAATGCTTAATTTTCAAAACCGTACCAGAAAGGCCTCGATCGCTCGATACATGTGCAAATGGGGCCCTTCTGCGAAATGGGGACATCAGCCTTCAATAGTCTTCTTAGGTTTCAATTCCGCAATGCCACTGATCTTTAAATAAGTTTGTCGACAGATGTGACGTATTCAGACCTAGCAGTTGCTAAGCGAACGCATTATCTGAAGAGAGCACAAGTCAGAAGTTCACTGAAAATATAGGGGAACCGTCTACTCCCTCGATATCTACTCGTACCAACCTAATCAAGAAACTGAGACTTTAACAGTGGGGAAAAGGAGATGGAAACATGAAAGTACCTGCCTTTCGTTGACGCAGGCAGGTATGGCGAGACGTGGATTTTCACGGAGCAAAAAAAAATTTTAACTATAGCCCTTGCATATCACTGTCACTGTTAGACACATCGGTCTTTTTATATGCCGGTCCGTATGAAGAATTTTGAAGACAACAGCTGGAAGATATTTTCAAAATACTTTTACAAGATAGTCTTAAGATTCAGATCATAAGAAGATCTTTACTCCACCAGAAGGTTTGCCATTCAAGCAGTTTGGAACAATTTTCTTCAAAGGCAAATATAGTCAGCAGAAAATTTCATTCACGCATGCTAATAATAGATACTGGATGAGATAGAGAGACGATTTTTAAACCCCGGTAATAAAATCTGGTCTTCCAACGATGTTACTAATATTTATGTACAACTACCTTACCTACTATCAGCAACTCTATGGTTATCCCCTTGGGTAGAGTTAAACGGTCTGGAATAGAACCGAACTAAATAGAAGGGACAAACTAGACAATCTTAGTATCTGGGAACTATCGTCAAGAAATGGATGAAAAAAGCACAAGAAAACCTTTGGTGAACGTTGAGGTCTGTGTCCGTCCATAATCCATTGGATCTATTCTGAGATTGTCAGACCACTACGGATCAATTGTATGGTGGAACGCAAAAGTCAAAATCAGTTATCTTGACAACCTCGCATAGGTACAAAGATTAGAATAAATTAGTTCAAAGGAGCACAGAAATCCACACCGCAACAGGATTAGAAGCGATGTTGAATCTCCTTTCCCTGGATAGATCCGTGCCCATAGGAGGTTTGCTTTCACGAATCCAATCAGCACGCACCTATATTTCAACTGATCTCGATAGAACAACAGACTATGTTATAACCTCTATACGGACTCCGACAAGAACTGCTCCATTATTATACCCGAAAGACAAGACTGGGAATCCAACTCACTGATGGGTCTAACTGCAAGAGCTGCCAGGCCCAAGATACGGGAGGAATAGACTCTATCAAATGCTTCCTGTGTAGATGCCTTATTGTATTGTGTATTATTTTCAAACCTAGCTAGCCAGCGCTTCGTTAAAACGATACCTAGCCAACCATATTTTTTTTCTTAAAGTTGGTACTTCCATCTGACATTAGCTGTCAACTATCAAAGTATTCAATACAAGAAAGGGCTATGTTCGTGAAGTATTGTACCCGTAAAAGTGGCGGTATTTAAAGCACTTATGTACGATTAAAATTGTTGAGCACAATTGCAGTTTATGTACATTTTGTTCATGTAACGAATTTTCTGAAGATGGCTGTATTTCAATAGTTCAGAGAAGTAATTTATAAGATGAATTTATGATGAACAAATGTCATTTACCAATCGAAAAAGGATTATATTCGATTCTAGTTTTATGTGGGAATTCTTGTTTCGTGAACAGAGTTTTAGGAAGTCATGAAAAAAGAAGAAAAGAAAAATTAGTGATGACTAAATGTTTGTTCTATTTAATTTTGAGAACGATTATGTTCTTGAAAAGTTAAAAAATTTCTGTTTTATAAAAATTGTTAGATTAGACATATCCTATTAGATGACGTACGAGGATTTCAATTAGAAAATTCATTCAAATGATTTTTTCAAAACTTTTTATTTTCTGTCAAACCTTATTTGTTTGCATATTTAACATACAGGGTGGCGCAAAATGACTTTTATGGTTTAAATTCGTTATAACTTTTTTCATTTCAATATTTTTTTTTTAATTTTCTTTTTTTCCAGAATTTTGCAAACAAAACTTGGGGGAACAAAACAACGGACAGAAATCATCGAATTTTATTTTGAAAAACAACTGTCAATTGCTTTGACGCAGCGTGCATATCATCGATATTTTAATGTGCGGGTGGCACCCACAGTGCCCCAACAACAAATCATCTCGTTGCATGTTTTCGGCAAGAAGTGTCAGTAAAAAACCTCATTGGTACTGGAAGACCACGTACGGCGCACACGAATGGAAATATTCAACGCGTACTGGAGAGTAGTCCAGAAACATCAACAAGAAGACTTTCGGCTCAGTTCAGTCTATCACAGAAGTCCGTGACACATTGCACATGTCCCATATGATGTCCAGCTTGTACAAAAATTAAAGTGAACAGATGAATTGATTATGTCATTTCGTTGCGGCAAAAAGCAGAGCAGAATCCCTACAATTTGATAATGCGCGGTGAAGCCAATTTCCAATTAGATGACCTCGTTAATAAGCAAAACTGCAGGATATGGGCTACGAAGAATCTAAGAGCAATTCATCAGCGACAATTACACGTAGTTAAGAGTACTGTTTGGTTCGGTGTATAGTCCGAAAGAATAATATTTATTTTAAAATGAAGCCGTTGCCTCAGTTAACATCAATGCTGCTCGGTATCGGACTATATTGGAAAATTTGTTGATGCCATCTGAGCAAAACTAGCGACAACTATGGCTCCAACAGGATGGAGCCACAGCGCATGCTTCACAATAACACAATTACGGGACATCTTCAACGAACGCATTATTTCACACAGTAGCGACTTCAATTAACAGTCACGTTTACCGGATTTAACCGCTCCCGACTATATTCTTTGAGCCAATTTCAAAGAACGAGTGTACGTCAATAAACCAGCGACCAGCCACGACCGTGTCATAAACCTGAAATTTTGCGAAAGGTGATCGAAAATGTGCTGGAAAGAGCACGAATGTGCGAAGCAGAAATTGGCCACCATTTGCAAGACGTAATCTTTCAAGTTCAGGTCAATAAAATTCCCCATTTGTACTTAAACACAAGAAATGTAATTTACTCTGAAAGAAAAGAATTATAACGAATTCAAACCAAAAAAAGTAGTTTTGCGGTCACCCTGTACAAAGTAATAGAATTAATATAAGAACTGAAAGTACTTACAGTGCGTGTAACTTAATCAACAACATTTTATTTTTCGGAGAAAAATGTTTTTCGACGCAAGTGCAACACGAGCATTCAACTTGTTTCGTGTGTCATGGAGGATCCAAGAAAATGACATATCAAACTATTTGTTTCATTTTCACTATATGCTATTTATTGTATATAATAAATCACTTTCTTTGTTCTTTGTTAACCCAGGCTGACGAGTGTGTTAATTTTATTTCGTTTAACAAAAGACAAGATTCATGGGAAATGAGATCACTTTACGAACAAGCCCCTACACAATCGAAAACTCCGCAGGCGTACTAATGTCTATGAATAAAATCAGGCCATCTATCTGTGAGGATTCATTACAAATCCTAGCCAGTTGGTTTTGGCTGAGGGGAAAAGCTAGCCGAGTATTGTATCTGTTTAACATGTAAAATTTAACGTTTCTGGCAGCAAGGTTTCTTGAATAGCGCAGGTTTGTTTGAAAGAAAGACGGTACCACAAATAAAAATATAATACGAGTACAGCAGACCCATGCAAGCACTCTCCAAATGCGCTTTCCTCAATCCTAGCCTAACCTTGCCTACATTTATGTATGCACCTCGGTTGCTTATGTCCGATTTACTCTTATAACTACAAAATCCTTATTCACTAAATAAGCATTAAGTCACTCTCTAAGACAAGTTCTGCTGTACTCAGTTACCACATTAAGGCATCCACAAGACGCTTACGGAACATTTTGCATGACTATTCCCATTTGTCTAAGACTGCTAAGGTTCACTGAACTCAAAATCAGCATTAGCTGTGCGAAAAGTAAACAAAAGAAGTGCTCATCATCGTTAAGCCCACGCATTCAATTAGCCTCCTTTTGAGATGAACCAAAGCGTCTTAACTTTCATCTCTCTCGGTAGAATTCACTTTCATTAACTTTTTCAATTCTCCTCAAGAGATTAACCATCTTAATTCGTAAAGACCTTTCGTTCCATAACAATTAAGTCATTTTGATGATCCAATGCTCTCTATCTCAAAGTGTCACAGACAGGCAAGGCTTGTGACAATTCCACGATCAACATTGTTCCACTAACTTCAGTGTAAAAGCGGTTTATAACCACGCGCGCAGGTGTAACCATCTAGTAATTATATCTTCCAGCTGTATAATGAAATAGATACACTCTATGTAGCAGTGCGTCGGAACTTGGAATTAATAATTACGCGTTGCTCATTCTGATAATGTAATATGCGGCGAATTAAGCGCAATACACACATTTGCCGCCACTCCTGCGAATATACCTTTAGGGGACTTTGAAGGAGAACCACCACAAGGGTTATGCGAAGTATTAAAACCAACGCAACTTGTTTTTTTTTTTTCAATTTCTTGCTCACATGCCACATGCAACTCGTAAAATCCGAGTGCGTTTGGAATTAAATGATCGTTAGCCGTCGGCAGCACAGACGCGGTGGAAAATTGCATTTTCTTCATAAAAATCCTGTCCCGCCTCGGGGGGCTGGCATTTTTTTGGCTTTTAGCTGAAATGTTTGCTATTTCACTTAAATTCACAGGCTAAATTTATGTAATTGCATATTAATTGAGATTTCTTATTTATATAAGTGGTTTCGGTTGCTGCAAGGAATATGGTTGCTTGATTGGGATAATAGGCTTATAATGCTGAATAGGTGGGTAGGCTTAACCAGTTAAGGATGTCGATGCAGTCGAAAATTTAAATGCAAATATTGCTAATGCGAAGTGAAAATTTCTTTCTTCTGGGTGGCAGTGGCTTAAGTTGTTTTCGTAGTAAAAATATTTTAAAAGGAAAATTTGTGACAAGCCCTACCTCGAAGCTTTAGCCTTAATACGACCATAATTGCCTGCCAATCTGCTTAGCGTTGAAAATAAGTTTAAAGTGTATCTTCAGCCATCTGAATTATGTGGCTCAGTGTTAGACTACGAGAGCGAGAGTTTCAGACTAGAATCCCAGTCAAAACACCAAAAAGTTGTTTCACGGTTTCAAGCCTCCGAGAGTAAAATTGTTATGAAAAGCATCTCAATTTCGCCCTACAGGTTCGGCATTAAAACTGTAGGTCGCTTCACGAAAAGCTAGGTTGTAGGCCAAAATATTTGCTGTTTGTTCGAATCATGACAGTCCTCGACCTCGTTGCCCTGATTTACACCACTACATCTCCATTAGATGTCCCGCCCAACTCCACTAAGTTTCAATATAGTTTCGAGACGTATTGTACCTTAGTCTAGGTCTTATTTGCTTATTGCAATAATTTTACGGTATGCCAAAGATGATTCCTTCTTAAGCTATGTGCGACACTATAATCTTAATCGACAACGTTGGTTTTAGAATACTGCAGCATCTAGATGCTGTCCAAGCAAATTGAATGCTGTGAAGTGCCAAACCAACTATAGAAACGGAAAACTGCTAACCAGATACAGTACAAACGGCTCCCAGAAACCGAAAACTGTCCGTCAATGACTAGTGGTACCTTGTAGGGGGTATTGTAGTGGAAAACTAACAACCCATGGAAGAGTTATTTATGATTAAGTGCCGTTTAGCTGGGCACTGAGAAACCTACCTTGATACTGAGAAAAGTATTTAACAAGGCTAAGAAATCCAAAATGTGGGACAACAATATGTGAGAGCTTAGGTCGCAATAATTCACTGGACTTTTGTCAGGCAGATCACTGATGAGTAATGAACCGCTTGAAGTTTTACAGAGCCTCCTCGGAAACAGGGAGCACCAATCAAACCAATGAAAAGGAATAATGACGAGAATATCATAACTTATTTTGGAATCTTTAAAAGTCCACGAGATATCACAGCCTTATAACTGGTAGACAGCACAACTACTTGGCTACAATCGTAGCAAATTGGCTACACTTTTGGAGAAAAAAAAAGAAATAGCTCCTGAGCTACAATGATTTGAAAATTCATCCATTTTTGAATTATAAGACGAGGATGCCTGTACCTAATTTTTCAGTGGTAAGATATATATTATATAACATACGCATAGCTTGAATGATAAAAATTAAATTTTGGCTAAAAATTTTACTCAATTCTGCTACAGAATAAACTTTTTAGTAGCAGCACTGCTCGCACATATTACGAATCAAGACGTCCGTGGAGTAGATCCAAGACTGTGACTGCTAGTAGAAAGAAGAGCTCTTCTCGCCAGAAAGAACATGGCCCAAGGTACCTTGTTGCCTGAGGTGACGAGTGTACACGAATAACACCAGCTGCAGACTAACTTACTCGGAACAGACAACAAGGACACCACACGGAAGAATTTCCCGCCCGTAACACTACCCATTAGAAGTCAGCTGAGTGGCATGGACGACTCCGGAAGAAGAGACGTGAGTGAATTTGACACAAAATGGTGTCTAAAATACAAATTACCAGTCATGGTGACTTCGATCAGCGCTACTTTTAACTTAGGATACATTTCATAGCCTTGGAGGGAAAATAATGTGGTTTTCATCTACCCCTAAGCTACGTAACAAGCTTAGCGGGATTACTCAATTCTGACATCATTTGCAATGAAAAGGGGGTATCTTGTATAAAACCCTGCATCTGCACCCAACTCAGTATACTTATACACATGGCAGATCCACAGAAGGAGCCCTTCATCGACAAGGAAATCTCCTTACTGCTTTAAGACTGCTTTTGACAATACTGGATATAACGACCGTGGAATGTAGAGGTATCAGTCTCTACTAAGAAATGGGTTAAGGCTTCACTCTGGCACAGCATTAGTGATGAAAAGTAATCTCGCACTCCTTTTGTATCCGACCGTCGCAGATTATCGTCCCATAAAACTAAGGAATCTAGGCAAGTGATACAACACTTACCCTTCTTGGAGTTTCAGACTGGTATGTCGAGGAAGCTCTCTCGATCAACCCTCGTAAAAGCGTTTCAGTACACTAAAAGATTTGACAGACTTACCCTAAAAGATGTAGTTATCTGGCTCTCCAATGAAATCAAATACAATGTGTAAGTATGTACGTAGTAAAGGTGTAACTTTGTATAGATGTCTAATTTGGAACACTTACGGTAGAAACTAACCTCAATAGTGATGTACTGGTTATACACCATGATGCATTTGCTGTGTGTTGGACGAAAGTCAAAGAAAAAACCACGATCACCAAGTTTTAACAGCTACATCATCGCGTTCTCGTTAAGAAAGTAACAGCCTGTAAGTGCATGCAATCGCATGGATCACATGATCGCAGTCATAAATCTCAAACTTAATACCAAGGTTCTCTTCTTTGACAGAAGTTTTGAGATATAGATTCTAAATCGTGATATCGCAAAGGAATCGTATGGTGTACAGATGGTTCAAATATTGATACCGGAGTTGCTGCTGGACCGAATACTAGCATCTCAAAACCACGTGAAATGCGTCCAAAACTATGCGTCAGCATCAACCTAAGCACTGATTCAGGGACACTTGCCTCCAACTTATTGGACTGAAAAATAGCTAAATGCTACTCCAATACCGTTCAGACTCAATCCATCTACAAGCCCCCTTCAGGTATATGAGGAACAGCATTACAGTCATAAAATCGGTGGACTTTGTGAGTGTTTTGTGATGCCAGAACCTTCATAATTGTCCTTGTCTTCTATATGCTGGGATGTTTGCCTTCTTTGTAGCTTTGACACCTAAGAGTGTTGTGCAATCTTTAGATCAAATTTTCCTAATGAACACGATACTAAACTGAAATAATACTGAGTGAAACCACCGATTTTAAGATCTGTGTGACTTCGTCAGATTCCATCCACTCTGCATTCCATTTTCCCCATGCAAGTCAAAGAACTCCACACATTGTGCAAGGCCATAGGACACGTTCCACAAGAAGAAACCTGCTCTCGCCAAAGTTTGTTCCTCTCATATACATTATCCCGCGCACACAAGTGAAAGTCCTTCCTATCACCTTATCCGATCGGCATCTCACCCAGACCAACTTTCGCTCTCTTCGCATCAAATTTAGACAATCGACCGGCCAATCCTTCACCCAATCACATGATCCGCACCAAAGAGAAAGACCTACGAGTCCGAGTTGAATTTATATCCATAAAATCATGTTTCAGATACCTTAAATCACTTTTGGTCAGTCGAACATTATCTGTTGCTAGTATGGACAAAACGCACATTAACCATCACTCACGTAGCAATGTACGAGCAGCAGCAGCATGCAGCTTCTGTTTGATGGGCCAATGTAAGGTGCCAATCGAAAAGGCATAAATTAAACACCACACAGTATCTACATACGTATACATGTGCATCTCATCGGTCCATTGGTTGCAAGCCAATCAACTTCGTAATTCAATACCATTATTATCGTTTATTTTATACAATAGATTTATGGTCTACTTTACACGTAAGGAGATCTAAAGCACAGAGCACAGAGCACCGAGCATACCAGCATTACAGTGTCGCTAACGAAGTCTAGTTAGCCTGGTCGTCGAACGTCTGGCTTTGGTAACAACTATTGCATCTTTCTTCGGAGTGTCTGAGTAAAATCGAAAGTGATTGAGATTGTTACGGATTGGAAAAAAAGTGAACAAACCGAGTCTAGGTGTTGCACAGATCGTAGGTGATCTAGGAGGTGGCTTACCGGTCTCGTAGGTGGGATTTGTTATTTTGCTGAATTTTAAAGTGGATATCGGCGCTCACCTGCTGTTGTTTGTGATCTAGACAAAGTTCGCATCGGCTATGAATTTAATCGAGTGAACACGTGTGCGGGGCTTGTGAAAGAGTCACCCACGGACTCAGGGAGTTTTTGCGGGATGAAAAGGGAATGCGACGAATTGCGTAATGGTTTTGGATTGCGGTTGCACTAGTTTGGACAGATGTTTGATTGATCTGAAAATAAATTTGCGACGAATTGGCGCCTGAAAGATTTAAAACTGCTTTATCTATAATTTGGCAAATTACTGTGACTGATGTGACAGGAAGTGATAGGAATTATTGTCCGCACATATGAGCAGGCTTTTATGAAAATATTTAGTGTTAGAGGCAATCATATAAGGTTTACACAGCCTTGACGAGGGTTTGCACAAATTGCAACATTTTCCTGATTTGCTAGTTGACTCATTTTGACATCTGTTGTATCTGTTGTTCGATTTACACCAAAGAAGATGAGAGAAAAGGAAGTCAAAGAGGGTCCACAATGATGCTGGTTTTTAGACTAGATATATCTACTAGTCCATTATTTTTGTTCCTTTCGTGAATTCTAGTCTACTGAAACAAGAAAGGCTAGAAACCTTCATCAGAACTAAGAGGCTGACAAATAATAGCTTTAGCCTCAAGGGTAGGCCGGCAGTCCGAGTATTAAAAATTGGGTAACGGATTGGAAGGATTGTACTTCAATGCTAGATCACAGGAATAGAACGTCTAACCTTAAAGACGAAGCCGCCTCCAAAAGAAACCCCCGTAACACTGACTGGGAGATTTACAGAACCGCCTTGTCAAAAAGATTCGAATTTACCGCCTGAGGTAGCTAGGGACTAGACGCCAACGCTCCACGGGGAGTCTTCGTATTCACTTCAGAGAGGCGGCGGGGTAAAAGAAGACCACACGTAAGAGATATCGATTAACTTGCCGTACGAAACTGAAGACTAAAAATCGAGGTAGCCAGTGAGGAATGTTGATTGGAGCGCTGGTCCAGCCTAAACTGCGAAGCAAATGAGATTAACTACAGAAAGAAAGTTCTTCTTATCGAAGACTAGCCAGAGTGATCTTGTTATTGGTGGTTGGTCCAATGCATATTCGACTGCAACGTCGACTCTATTATGAGAAGTTTACAAAGCAAATGAAAGGCAAATAATCTATTTCTGACACCTTTCTTGCAAAGTTAATCAGTTCTGTTCTTTCATTGCCCGGGATATCTACACACCCCGGTACCTACCATAGGACCACCGTACTAGTATCTCGTCTAGACAAAATTAACAAACATTTCACAACTTCCTATGAACGTTTGCTATCGGCTGAGTTGCGAAATCGATAAAAATGTTAACGTTTTGATGGGAGCGAACCAATGTGACTTCATTACTAATCAATCACCGAAAATATAATTCAAAAGACAAGATACCTCCTTCTAAAAAACCAAAAATAACCGAAAGCAGCCAGAACGATCTTGACACCATTTCACAGGCTAATTTTCGCCTGAAACTGAAAAACGAAAGTGACTGCATACCAATGTATCTCATGTCATAACCCACCACCAGAACCATCATCCATCATCTTAAAAATCTGTCAAAATAAAATAAAAAATTATCTAAATAAAAAATTCCTCCGCCACAGGCATGCAAACCATAAATCAAGACAATTAACCGTGTCATCGAATGCATGAGGCTTAAGGCATACTCGTACATCAAACAACTCAAGCCGCCTCTCTTAAGATGTCCCGTCTTTCTCGCGCTCTCGCTGTCATGTAAAAGTGACACCTACTACAAGCTGTTAAAAAACACGATTCCACTTGAACACTCGTCGAAACTATATTTATCGCACGCTCTCATTACGCAATTAAAAAGTGAAATTTGCATAAGGAATGTGCAGTGTGCACACTGTACACTCACGTATTGCACACGTCATGCAACAATTTGTAGCGCGATAATAATTCAAAGTGAAATGTGATGCGCGCGAATATTTTCCATTCCAATGAGCCAGAAAAAGCCTCTCTAAATGAATTAATCAATTGAAAGATACTCGTAGAATTTCATAAACAAAAATTGCACAACACTCTTTTCCATTCAACTGACAGATGTCAAACATTAATTATTAACGCTGTCATCTGTCAATCAGCGTTTACACACAACAAACTTCTGTCAATTTATCATAAGTAACTCAAACTTTTCTTCAATTAGCAACTACTTCTTTCCTTTTCAATTTTACATAATGATGCTAACTTTCACTGAAAGAGGACAACAACTTGACCAAGACCATCTTATCATGGTTTAACCCCAAAGGGATCAATTTAAAAAGATGATTGCAACAAGAAGTGTAGTGCCAAGGAGAAACCCAATTACTAGGCACAATCAAGCAACCGTGTAAACAGTGCAATACATCGTGGTTGTGCGCCTTCGCCACGAGCCAATTTAAATTGACCGGTGGCAGGAAAATGCAGGGTCGTCGTAGGGTAGGGTGGCAGGCGCGGAAACAACTCAAGGGCAAGGCATGGTTGCGGTCAACTGGCTATGGTCGGATGTGTTGTGTGTGTATTTGTTCCGTTCCGGTCCCCCCTGAGAGAAAGTTCCATCCCGCAGAAAAATTCAACTTTTTCGACGAAGTCACTGCATTATCGTTGTCGTCGTCGTCGCCATCTCTTCTACTGCAGAAGGAGAGAAATAATTATGTTTTTTGTGGGCGTGCCGGCGAAATTTATTTATCGAACGCTTGAGGGAGAATTGAGACTTAATTTACGGGTAATTGATGAGCATAACAATGTAAAAGATACAAAAATGTGGAATACACTGAAACATATACAAAATTACGGATTCGATTTGGTTGGTTTGGTTTTCACCATTATCTTTCGTTGTGTTACATTATTATTATGTTGTTGTCCAGTTTTTAAAAAAAAAATAAAAATCGCAGATTGCATTGGACATGGACAGCATCGAGAGTTGGCCATAATATGTGCACGGGGAAGATGTTTTTTTAGAAGATCATGGTTTGGGATTTTGGTGTTACATTACTTACTTCAAGCCTTAGACACCTAGTACATTTAGTACTAGGTATTTATCGAAATAGAAAAGTCAGTCTTACCTGAAAAGATACAAAAGAGAATTGAATTGTTAATAATGCAATTGAGACTAAAAAAATTTAGTAAAAGTTATAGTGACACACAGGGACGACATATTTCGCTTTAAACTGAAATTTAAAGAATAATGCTGGCAAGAAATTGAAAGCACTACCAGAAGAGCTATCGGCTTAACCTTCATTATTGCAGGTGACGGTCACCCGTTTCATACAAATGAAAATAAATCCATTCCAGAATTGTTACAAATGAACGAATGTATTCTCTTTGGAATATAATGCAACTCTGAACACATTTTAAAGTCGAAGGAAACATTCAAAAAAATTTTTAAAAAAATATTTCATGAAAATCGGTTCGTAATCACAATCTATTTTTTTCTTTATAATTGGCTCGCGCCAGAGGGGATATGAATACACTTATACTATTGCAGGGCACGGACTTTTGTCGATGGATCGAGAGAGAGAATGAAAAAAAAGATTGGTGTAGTGGTTTGAAACTTAGGTGGTATTAAGTTAAATAAGCGTCCAGATAACTGAGGAGTATGTTATTGTCGTTGCTTACAAGTCACATTATTTTTTTTTTCATCCTCCTGATATTATCATCACGATCAAGTTGCATTTTTACCACCACAATAGTCCATCCTTTAGTAAAAAGCAACAATATTCTTGTCTGCCATTCCCGCAGCATGTAGATATTATAAAGATAAACAATACCATTCAGATTCAAGAGGGCGAACAAAAATGGAAAGAAAAGAACAAAAAAAAAAAAAAGTAAAACGGAGGGAAAAACAATCGAATATTCTGCCCTGTGCCTTGTTGAGCACACGCAACCACACAAACTCATCCACTGCTGCAATAATGTAGGCGATGATATCTTGAGAAGCGTGGCTTAGTTATTAACTGAGTGGATCACTTAGCGGAAGACTTAGGTTCGAGGCCAATCTCCCGCGAATGAACGACAATCATCCGAGAGTAAAATTGTCACGGGAAGCTTCTCCCAACTCACAAAATTGTTCTTCAAAAGCGGAATAAAACTGTAGATGCCAACTGTTCATGTATCGCACAGCATTTATGGCAAAACCCTGCATGGTTTTTTTTTTTGATACTCCTTGGATGAAAGTCAGAAAGATTCAATGTGGCGTCTGGTGCAACTTCTGCGAAAACATTGACCACGTATTAATGCCGAGTGTCTCAAAAAAATAGTTTAAAGAGTTCATTGGGAGAAGAACCACTGAATCTGCTAATGGACTGCCTCTTTCTGATAAGCACTCTTCCCATGAAAATATTCTTCACGTCTACAAATCACTTCTGAACCTACTAATCAGCAGAGCCTGAAGTTGCCGGTTAACAGCATTCTAAGCAGGTATTCTCAAACTTTGTCCATCCTTTATTAACTTCAGGAGCTGCAGATATGACGAACAAGAAGAAACCATTGTCCGCCCAATTCCTTCGAACATAACTTTGAATTTTTTTTTTTCAAAAATTTTAGTATTGCCTGTATGCCTAAGAGTAACATCAAATATTTTGCAGCGCAAAGTAAATAGTTCAAGGAGTAGGATTACTCAACCACCCCGCATTTAATTAACAGCAATATAATGAGAGCTAGTTTGGTTTAAATGTACCTCAGCAAATAAACAGACCAGTCTACCGCTCCAGAACTAACAGTTCCGATCCAATGAATTAATTTACATAAAAAATATACAAAGACCGCAGTTTCGACTTCGACAAAAGTTCCGCTTTTAAAAAATGAGTCGCCCCACATCTTTCTCAAGAATTTACCATAGTTCCATTGTCCGCCTAAGTTTCATTATCATTAGGAGGTGCAGATAGGTATACAAATACAGAGTTTGGAACATAGGAAAATACAATAATAAAGATACACCCTATAAAGTTTGAGCCATGTCCTTGCGTTCGTATGTGACAGTTATTGATGCTTTAAATTTTGAGCTAGTCAAATCGAACTTGGTGCATATGCTTGTTGGCTCATAGATTTAACAGTTTGATTTTTTTTTTTTAAATGTCCGTTATTGTTAAATGTCAGACGTCTAAATACGTCTTAGCAAGTTTAACTAGCTTCAGGACATCCATATTGATCATTTTGTTGTGGGACGGAAGCATAAAATGACGTATCGTAAAATGAAATGACTGTGCTTATATAAGAAAGGACAGAGTATCACACGTTCCGTTACGGACCGATAGCATTGCAATAGTCCAACATATCGCACGTTCAAAACAATAGTGGCACTATACAAAATTTTACACTTTTGATTTAGAGCGACATCTAGGTTCCGATATATACCACGCACCCTTTGTGGAGATACCCGTCCTGATACTTCGGTTTATTTCCACAAGAGTTGGAAAACTATTAAAACTTTTTTTTAGAGCTATTGACCATTGAATTAAGTTCAAAACTTTAATCGGCCATATTCGAAAATTATGTTTTTTGTTTAGTGCCACTTTTGTTTTCAGTGTGCGATATATTTTTTATTTTTAAACAAACGAATTCATAACGTTGCTTTGTGTGCTAGCCATCTTACGAGTATATAGATAATTTCAAAACGTGCAATTTCGACTGTAATAATTTCCTTCATAATACGCACCGTTTTCGAGATACAGGGTGCTCTACGGAAAGGTATATTACTTTGACAGTTTTTTTATTTGGCATTCGTGAAATGAAAATTTATCATGAAACGATATTCGATAGATCAACTTGTTTTAGTAGTTAAAAAACGTTTTATTGAAATCAGTTATCGATTACGCAACCATACGAAAATTACGGGGAATTCAGGGTCGAAATAATGTACCAACAAGAGACAGCGTCAACATCAACTCGACACCGTTCTCAGGAACTTGGAATTATAACAAATGCTTTGTGGCGAGTTTTTCATTTACATTTATTCCCGTACAAGATTTGTTAACACCTGATTTCAACAGGATGGTGACATATCGTATGCTGTCAACGCAACAATGCGAAATGGTGATGTCGAGTGGCCTCCATGGTCGCCAGATTTAACAGCATCGAACTTCTTTTTACGGGAATATCTCAAAAGGGAGGTAGGTATATGCTAATAAGCACTGCAGTCGAAAATGTTATGAAACATGTCATTAAAAGAGCACACATATACTCTATACATAATTCCTGACCATCAGTAAAACGATTTTTTTTTTAAAAAAGTTATTCAAAAAGAAAGTTGTATACCGTCTAGTGTACTCAAAATTTATTTCCATTATATCCGGGGAAAAGTCAGACATTTTGAACGGTTGTGCACCTTTCGAAAATCATTAAAAATCTGGCATCCATTTTGTAGAGAATTTCAAAACCTATTTCGACTTAACTTTGTGTCAACAGAATACTAAAATTCTCTACGTCAGCGAAAAAATACTGTACTCGTATTCAGGAAAACAAAGCAGTTTCCTATTATTGAAGAGAATTACATTACGGGAATTTTGCTTTAGGCACATATTTTTTGTGCACAATTCATTCAATTGACAGACGCATGCACTCCGTGGTAACACGGATGATCATATTCTGGCCCAAGTGTACAATTAAAAGTGGTATGTGAGAATAATTCAAAAACCTATACACATCACAATTTAACAAAAGAAGTGTGAATAGTTTGGTCACACCTTTCCATACGAGGAGGAATTGAGAACCTTGGATAAGTTGTTAAAGCCCTATTCTCTACGAGGGCTGACAGGACATAAGTACATAAGTAAATATGTTTGATCAAACAATAGAGATGGAAAACTTTCACGAAACCAATATGTACGAGTACTTGCATTTATATGCAAGTAAAAATGAAATAGTGGGTGGCCACGGAGTAGTGGGTAGTGTGTACGCTTGTGACCCGAACTGTGCAGGTTCAAGCCCGGACGGGGAACAGCAACCACAGCCACCCGACCATAAAAGAGAAACGAATAAGTTTCTCCAACCACTACACCAAAAAATGATTTCTGCCTGGTAGTACAATGGACACAGAAAATTGGGACTGAGTGCTCCGGGATTTGGAAATTTCCCTTTTAAAAAGGAAAAAGAACCCAACACGGTGCTCTGTGTTATCCCTACCAGAATGGTATAAAAAGGAACACTACTTCAACATAGTATCTGTCTATTTATCAGTAAGTCACACGCCTGTAACTATTGAAGCTTAGACCTAGAGAGCTGAAATTTTACACAAAAAAAGTGTGGAGTTGATAGATTTTTTTTAAACATTGGAAAAAAAGAGGAGGCTTTTTTTTTCATCCCAATTCGAATGCGAATACGTAAAAAAAGGTTAAACAAAAGACCTCAATAACCAAGGCAAAGGCGATGTCCTACTGCTTCTATCTCTGAAAGTGAGGACGCGAAAAATTTAAAAAAAATTGAGTCAAGTATTGAGAAGGCTACGCGAAAAAATAGCTTCTATACACACTATATCTTACACCCTGTCCTGCTTAGCTCAAGGCTCAAATTTTATCAAAATCCGGTAAAAGGTTCTTGAGTTGAGATATGTGAGAAGGGTGATTCAAAGATTTTTAAAACTCCTCCCCAAATGATTTAGATTACATTCAGATGAGATATCTTCCGTGCCAGTCTTAGCTTATGACCTGAATTTTATCAAAACCTATGGAAAAAAAATTAATTATTTCGATCTACTTACTTAAAACCTTTCATCCCTCGTGGGGCATAAGGCGTCAACAACGCCTGTGTGCCATCTTGTTCGGAGTTATGCAACGCATTTGAGATGCCTCCAACTCATTACCGAAGACCTTGATTGTTCCTCAACTCTTCTGCGCCACGTTTGCCACTGCATGGCATATTTCGCAATGGTATTGTATTTGTGCCATAGGCTGTGTCTAATCCACTTCCACTTTCTCCTTCGTTCTCTGATAAAGTGGTTCGTTCGAGATACGATTGGACCAAAAAATTCTTAAAATGATTCTTAGACATCTATTTACGAAGGTCTGCAGATTGCGTGTGTTAATAGTACTGATTTTACGCTGGAGCAGAACTGTCTCAGCTTGGTTCTTGTACTAAGAACATTGCTTCTCCAGATTTTGGATAGCATTCCAAACGCATCTTTTGCATTTACGATTGGGCCGCACACATCCAGTTGGGTGCCATCCCGGTTAGCCGAGGCCACTTTTCCTAGATACAGAAAGTTGTCAACTTTGTTAAGTTGAGAGCGCGTGTTAGAAGTGCTCAGGGCTTTTGTTGTGGCTGTGTTTATTTGAAGCCCCACTTTATATGCCTCAGCTTCTAGATGTTGGGCTATCAGATGAAGGTCCATTATCCGACGTGAATGTAGGCAAACATCGTCAACGTAGCCGAGGTGTTTAAGGTAAGACAGCATAATGTATCGAATTCCATGGCTACCTTCCGTCAATGCTGCACGGAGTACATCGTACACCCCTGACGTACTACGCTCTAGACTTCAAAATTCTTCGACATCTTACCATTGTGACACTTACTGTCCTCGTATGTAGCCTTGCTAATAGCTATAAATTTTTCTGGGATGTCTCTCGATATCGATAGACAGTAGATGTAGCGGAAACCTATACTCGACGCAGCAGGAGGATCCAGCGCGAAAGCCTGCCTGTTCGACATCGAGAGTTGAATTTAAATGTTCCTTAATCCGTTCTAATATGATTTCAGCTATTGTCTTTACTACGGCCGGGAGAACGGATATACATCTTCAGTTTCCACAATCCATCAGATTTCCCTTTTGCGGAAGCTTGATGATCCTATACTCGACGCACTCTTTTCCACTTTTACGTACAAATTCTCAGATGGCATCGCGAGGAGGTGGGAGAAAGGCTTACTAACAGAGCTGCTATGTTTTTGGCTGCAGTGCCTCCTTCTCGGTTCATTGTGCCGCATCTTTAACAATTCAGCTACAGCCAACTGAGTTAATCTAACTTAAAGTATCTGGTTCAATGTTTGGCCTTGAGAAAAACATAAACGATTTAAAAAAATACGCCAAATTTCGACTTGTCGTTGCATATACCTGTCAGTTACCACCATCCACTTTTTACAATTAACCTATTAGTGCAACAGGTTCCTCAAAAGACCTTAATAATATTTGCTGTTTAATGTCGTCGATAGTTGAAATGGTGCAACCATTGTAAAAATAATTTCAAGACAAATGGTATCTAAGGTCATTTCCAACAAGTCAAAATTTTGTTGAATTACTGACCATTCACATCCCTGCCCCATACTTTCTTAAAAATAAACAAACTACGAGTATTAAAGTTTAAAACACCTTGTGTATCATTTATCAAAACCGATTACATAAAACAATCTCAAACATGGAACCTCAAAATCAATTAAACCAACATGACAACGCGCCTGCATGTAGTATTAACTCAAACAAAATTAAGATCCACTAACGACTTATGCAACGAAATTTCCCATCATATTTCCAACTTTCAAGCCCTTCGACAGAAATGTCAATCAATTTCACAAACTAACCACACCGACTACCGAAGAGACCACGAACCACATCCGCATCGATATCATGATCATGTTCAGCCAACAAAAGACCAGAAGGCCGCCGCCAACCCGATTTCTTTACATCGCATCGTGTGGGTCCGAAATTAATTAATCAAAATGCATTTGTTACATCAAAACGCCAGAAAAACTCCGATGCAAGTTAATTAATTTAAAGGTTTACTTCTTAAATCTCAGACTATCTCTCGGGTTCCGACATCAAATTGTTCCCCAAAAACGTTTAAGGTTATGTAATTATAGACATCACAAATTTCAGACACTGACCGAATCCGAACCTTTTAACCAGACAATAAAATTGCATATCGAAGCGAATGAAAGAAAGTGAATTCAATTGTAAATGAATGCAAATTCAATGTAAATTGTTAAATAAAAGCAGAAAAGAGCGCGAATAACAAGAAGAAATGCAGAAATAGAAAACCAGAAATGGGGAAATAAATTCACTTCTTTTGCAGTAATTTTTCCGGTTATAAAAATTACCTTGAGGTAAATTTAATTATGTTTGCTTTAACACCGGCTTTAATGATCTTTTATGAGGGCGTGTTACTATGCAAGCGCAAATTGGCAGAGATTAATTGAAGGTAGACATTTGAATGTGAGGTTTATGGAAGAAGTGTGACATGATCGGTTGATATCTTTGACTTAACAATTAAAAAATCTGAGTTAAAGTTTGAACAAAAAGCTGTCAGACAGCGCGAATGATTTTTGACTTTCAGATAAAAACTTCTACGAAACCGGCAGTAAGGATTTTTCATTTCACATCCCTGCCGCATCGCATCTGTCAAATCCATCTGTCATCCAGAGTGACAGGTAGTTAGTTCTTGCCTTGTCATTTTACAATGTGGTTCGTTTAACCACCACTTAATGCATTAAAATTGTTGCATCTTACTACGGTTCTGTAGTGTATCGCGATTGAAGGACATATTTTTCGAACAAAATCCTCTTCAGCGATGAGGCCCATTTCTCGCTCGGCGGCTACGTAAATAAACAAAAGGTAGAAAAACTGAAAAAAGGGAGAAAGATTTTTGACTTTCAAGTAAAACTTTCTAAGAAACCGGCAGGATAAAGGGTTATTACTATTCGAAGTTGCGATTTCACATCCCTGATATATGGCATCTGTCAAATCCATAGTGACAGTTAGTTCTTGCCTTGCCAAATTGTTGCATCTTATTACAGAAATAACAGTTCTGTAACATCTGTGTACCGCGATTTAAAGACAGTCATAATTGCTCATCATCGTTACGCTCGATCAACTGAAAACATAGCCGGAATTCTTAATTATACGCCGCGCTGTTAATTATAGGTTTGGCTTATTTTCCACTTGGATCTTTATATGATATAAGGTCCAGATTACACAACAACTTCAGTCTGCTGACCATAGAATGCGCAGAACATAGGCTGTTCGATAAGTCACTGACTTTCAGTTCCCCATGTATGTAGGGACGGGTTAAGAATATCACTCCAGCGCCCCCCACAAATACATAGCGCTTGTCGTAGAAGGCGACTAAGGGGAAAATCGCATCTAGGCAATTTTTTAAAATATCCAGGTGTGCCTAGCGATACAAATACCATCTTAAAACTGTCCCGTAAGTATGCATGCGAATCCGTGTGTTGACACGACTGAAGATCACAGGTGTTGTAAAAGTAAGATCAAACACAAATCAAAAATCATGCATGCACGTGTCAAGATAAAAAAAAACCTTTAACCCTAGCAAACCTCACAAGCGGACCAGTAGGGATGTAGTAAAGTGGTAGGGTTGTGACCCTTCTACTTCGGATTATAACCTCGCCGTAAGGAAAAGAAGAAGTAGTCTCTTTTCTTTCAGCGCGATACACTTTTCCCAACGATATTCCAACTTGTTTAACGTTAACCCTTCCAAAAATATAATTTCTCAAACTTCTCATTCATTTGATGAAAATCTTTTTCCGCCAAGCCATTTCTTCATATTAGGAAACAAGAAATAATCGCATGGAGCCAAATCTGGAGAATATGGTGGATGAGGAAGCAGTTCATATCGCAATTCAGCTAATTTTGATGAGCCGGTGCATTATCGTGATGAAACAGCACTTTTTTTCTTCTTCAAATGGGGCCGTTTTTCCATCAATTCTGCATTAAATTTATGTAATAAATTGGCATAGTACTGTCCGGTGATCGTTTTCCCCTTTTCCAAATCATCCGAATCCGTTTTTGGTCCACCTTCAGCAAACGCGGCATCCATTTTGCCCAACTGGTCATGCAGGATTCGAATGACGGTATAATTTGAAATTGCTACAATTTTACAATCTCAGCTATCTCACGAACCTTGACCCGGCGATAGTCCAACACAATATTTTGGAATTTGTTGACCAAAATGACGTTGACGTTGATCCGTTGTGACGTCATTTGGACGTCCTGGGCGCTCAGCGTCTTTTGTGCTCGTACGACCGCAACGAAATTCAGTGAACCACTTGTGTACATTTCATGCAAGGGAGCAGAGTCTCTATAATATTTTGTAAGACTGGCTTCAGTCTCTTCAACTGTTTTACCCCGCAAAAAGTAGTGCTTTATTAAAACACTTATCTTATGACTTATCGTACAGTCCTCGTACGGTGATTGGGTGCTGGAAAAACTACAAGTTGACGCCGATTTTTCGAACAAAATCATCTTCAGCGATGAGGCCCATTTCTCGCTCGACGGCTATGTAAACAAATAATGATCGTTGAGAAGCCATTGCATCCACCACGAGTGACAGTTTGGTGTGCGCTATAGACCGGCGCCGTGATCGCTCCGTATTTTGTGAAAACAACTAAGGCGCAACAGTGACGGTGAATTCTCTTTTGAAGACAGATTGAAGACATTGATCTGAGCAACATGTGATTGTAACAGGACGGTGCTACGTGCCACACAATACAGGCAAATTTGGCCCTATTGCTTGAAAAGTTTCCGTCCTTATAATTTCGAGATTTGGCGACATCAATTGGCCACCAAGATCGTTTGATTTGACCCCGTTGGATTTCCAATTTTGTGAGGCTATGCTAGTGATCGTTTCTGTGCAGACAATCCTCACACTTTGTAGCACTTAAAACTCAACATTCGTCAAGTTATGGCCGCCATGCAGCTAGAAATGTGCCAAAAAGTTATCGAAAATTACCTCATGTCCCAGTTTTTAAGAATGAAACAGATGTCGGACGTCCTTGCGAATTATTTATGTGGAAGTAGGATATGTATTTTGGAGAGAAAATTCGCAAACAAAACGAATGCAGTCGTGCAAAGGGATATGCATTTTGGTGTGGATAGTGGGATTCATAAATGAAAAAAAAACCCGGAAATATGCCTTAGCCTTCTAAACCTCAGCAACGACTGGCTCATCAACTGAGTCTACTATAAAAAAATAAAAACTTACTTACTTACTTAGGTGGCGCTACAGTTCGGAGTGAACCTAGGCTTCAAGCAACAATCCTCCCCAGTTAGCCCGGTCCTTAGCTATCTGTCTCCAGTTGCGCACTCCAAGTTGGTTGAGGTCCACTTCTTCTTGTGCGCGCCACCTAAGACGAGGACACCTAAGACGAGGATACCTAAGGCGAGAACACCTAAGGCGAGGACTCTGTGGGCTAAAGCATTAGTGTTCATTCGCTCTACATATCCTAGCCATCTTAGGTGACTGATACGTAGTTTTTTGACTAGGTTAATGTCGTTGTACAGATCGTATATTTCGTCGTTGAATCTTCTCCTCCAAAGCCTGTCAACGGAAACGGGACTGAATATGTTACGAACCGAATATCTTACAAATTTTCCTCTCGAAACGACAGAGGATATCTTCATCCGATTTCGAACGTGTCCATGATTCAGTGCCATAAAGCAGAACTGGGATGATTAATGTCTTGTGTAGAGTCTCCTTAGTTGTTCCGGATAGGGCCTTTGAAACAGCGATTGGCAAGAATTTTATTTTTTATTCTTCATTTGGTTTCTTCTGAGGTTTATTTACAGCAGAGTCAAGGTAGACAAAGTCCCTTACTACCTCGAAGTTATAGCTGCCATCTGTGACGTTCTGTCCAATTCGTCGATGTTGTATGTCCCTTCTTGTTGCTAGCATGTACTGGGTTTTGCCCTTATTTACGGCTAAACCCATTTTGGTAGCTTCCATTTCAATACTAGCGAATGCTAGTTGTCGGCGTACGCTAGTAGTTGCACAGATTTTTGAAAGATTGTGCCTGCGGTGTTGGCTTGTGAGTTTCGCACAATTCTTTCAAGTATGATGTTAAAGAAGTCACATGACAGCGCATCACATTGTCTAAATCCTTTCTTGACATCGAAGGTCTCGATGAGGTCGTTACCAATATTGATGGATCAGCGAGCATTCTCCACCGTCATCCTGCACAGATGGACTGGTTTGGCAGGGATACCAAAACTAGACATGGCTCTATATAGCTCGTCTCTATAAATGTTGTCATATGCGGCGTTAAAATCGATAAAAAGATGGTGGGTATCTATTTGGACTTCTTGAGTTTTTTCCAGGATCTGCCGAAGTGTGAAAATTCGATCGACTGTGGACTTTCCTGGCCTAAAACCATATAATATCTTGTATTGGTGCAGTTGAGGGGCTTTCCTTTCTTGTGGATCGAGCAAATGATGCTGAGATTTAATTCATCAGGCATACACTCGTCTGACCAAACTTTTGAAATGAGTTGGTGTATGCTCTCTACCAAGTCTTCTCCAGCTGCTTTGAGCAACTTGGCCCGTAGGCCATCAGGTCCAGCAGCCTTATTGGTGTTAAGCTTGGATATTGCTATCCTCACTTTGTTTTGGTCAGATGTGCGGAAATTTTGGCTCTCGTCATCTATGTATGTTGACTGGTCCAATATAAAGACCATGAAATTTTTCTTCTAAAGACACCATAAGGCTCGACCGGCTTAGACTTGGTAGGGTGAGATTTTTACTCACTAAAAACACCTCTCTCCAAGATTAATACTGCAATTAAGCCGACGCTTATCCAGCAGTTTTATTTTCGTTCACGAGACTCCTTTGCAGACGACGAATTGAATTGTTCGCATTAAGTAGTTGAATGACGGTACGGCTAAAATGACCGTGAACATGATTTTTGTGTCAACGAGCAAATTTTGTTATCTCTTCGACGACGCTGGGAATTTCCAGATCCCGATGAATATCTTCGTTACGTACGTACCACGGTGCGCTAATGATCGTTCTAAGAACTTTATTTTCAAAAGTTTGTAGGATGTTATATTGCTTTTCCTGGTACAAGCTCACAGTTGTAGACCATACGGCCAAATTGGGTTTAGCACTTGCTTATAGATAAGCAGTTTGTTATGTAGGCTCAACTTCGAATGTTTTCCAAGTAGCCAGTACATTTATTGGTATTTGTTTTCGAGCTCGTGGCGTTTATTTTTAACGTGCGATTTCCATTTAAGCTTAACATCTAGAGTCATTCGTAGATATTTTGCTTTCGTTCGCGTACGGTATTTGAGCCGAATTTAAACATACATACGGGTAATCTGTCCACTTTTTTGTAGGTAAAGTTGATGTGAGTAGATTTGCTTTCATTCAGCACAATACGCCAAGAATTCGTCCAAGCGTGGATTTTATTAATAGCATGTTGCAGCTTTTCAATTGCTGCTTCAATTGTATCGCCCATTGTCAATATTGCCGTATCGTCCGCAAACGTGGCGACGACGCAGTTATTTTCCTACGGGATATCACGCGTGTAGAGTACATATAGAAGCGGGCCTAGGATACTTCCTTGTGGAACTCCGACCGCATTCTCCTTGAAATTAGAGTAATCATTTCCGTGCTTAACATGAAAAATCTTTCGGTAGGTACGATTGTAAGATTAGAAAAAGTTGCCGTTGCAGTAGTCGGTGCAATTTATACTCCAAGCCTTCGTGCCAAACCTTATCGAAAGATTGTGAGACGTCAAGAACTACACCATTCTTCGAGAGTTTTCTCAATCACATCAGTTATTTTGTGGACTTGGTCGATTGTAGAATGTTTGACTCTAAATCCAAACTGATGGTTGTAGTCGTTTAGAAAGTAGTTTTTCGAATATTTTAGAGATAACCGACAATAGGGAAATAGGCCGATATGATTTCTTCTCATTCAGAGGTTTGCCTGGTTTCTGGACCATTATAATATCGGCGACTTTCCATTGTCTCGGAACGTAGAGCAGTTTGATAAGAGCTTTGTTCGGCAATTCCTTGACCTCAAGTCGTAACCCGGTGCTTTTTCAGTCTTTAGATTTTTGATCACTTCCCTCAGTTCAATCAATGCAACTTTTTTTAAATTAAAGTTGTCAGATGTCGTGACTGGGGAGACGGGCTAAGTTTTGCCTTTTTTTTGTCGCTCTTGGCCCAAGTTTTATCGTTTTTCCGAATTGGTGGCGCTTGCATTTGAGGTTTCCGGATGCCTTTTAGCACTTTCCAAAGTAAATAACTTGATTCTCTTTCAGCGGAGAGATTTTCAAGGTAGGTCCTTATCTTATTGCTTTTAAATTCCCGAATGCTGTCTCTAAGGCGATTGCATAGTCGGTTAAGGACCTTTTTATGCTGCGGGACAAAAAAAAAAACTACAAAAAATTCCTTACCATTCCTTCCTTCTGCTTAATTATGTATCTTTTCCACAATTTTTGCCCTCTAACCTTCATTTTTAGTCCGTAGACCGCCTGGAGTAGTAGTTTAGCATGATATGTCATAGCATGATCTGCTCTTCCTCCTTATTAACGCTCGTTTCAGTGTTTCAAGGTACGTTTTCTCTTCTTCAACTTTATGGTTTTCATTCGGTAGCTTTACTGGGATTACATACGAGCACGAGCACAGAATCACTTTTGTCTTCTTTAGGTTTACGATCCGTTCCATAACAACCTTCTAATTATTTTATGATTTAGTCTAGCTACCTTGTCTAAGTTTTTATTCTTTGCGTTATGAAAAGTAATAGATACTTTTCGTCTACCACAGGTAGTGAAGATATTTCTTCTTACCTCTCGTGGTATAACAATACCTACTGCAATGCAAATCATAAAAGAAACTATGTGCAAATAGAAAACTATAAAAATGTCTAATTAGCTAAAGATATTTTACTGTTTTCTTTATACTCGCGTATCTCATAAAGACCCATAAAGACACCTTTCGCTTTTGTTTTCATTTCGCTCCGAGGGGTTTCCGTTTCCCTTGATCATCGCACACTCTAAGCTGCCAATTTTCACAGGTCTTGCGGAAATTGCAGGTCTTTCCGAAAGTGAAACGTGCCATAAGAGAACCGCAATTTCCCACTAATAAGTATTTATGAATTTAAACCTAACCACACGTTTAATTGTTTTGCAAATCAATTGAACAACAAATGTGAATTTTACCAAAAGATATGTAAAAATGAAATTGTAAACTGTTTACCATGGCCCTTTCGATCAGGAAATAATTATTCAATCATAAATATGCTCGCATTATCTATAAAAATTATTACATAACCTATGCAGACTAGATTTCACTGGAGTTTGAGACTTCTGAAGATTTCACACACGTTTCGTGGGCTTTGCTTTATATTTTGAATTTTTATTTTTATTTTTATTCACATTTAGCGCAAAAGTCGTCAAGCGTGAGTATGTGGTGAGTATGATTATATGGGTGTGAATTTGATTTTTTTTAATGAATAAATTAGTGAATAAAAAAAAAAAAGAAAAAAACTTGTTAACGTGTTGACCATGTATGGTTGGTTTTGTGTTGCAATATACAATTTTATTTATAAAACCAATAGATGCCAAGAAAAAGTTAATTGAACCATGAAAATGCAATTTAAGTGATATAACTTTGGTTTTATTGATTTTCGGAATATAATCAGTTAGACCGAAAATGGCTTGAATACTATCATATATTTGTTTGCGTGAGCTGCTTTCGTGTATATAGACGAAAATTTATATGAGGCAGAATCAGGTGTTTGAATTTTTGTCGAGGCTTCGATTACTATTTAGCTCTGGTCATTGACATGTCTTAGTGAAATTTACACGTCGCTTTAACTCTATCTTGAAGTCTAGTTACTCTATGTTTGTTCCATATTCGCTGAAGAAAAACACTTGGAAACCTCCATGGCATTAGGTTTGCAGCTAAGTTCTCGCTGTTTTTTTTTTTTATGAAAATACAACTTCATTGTGAAAAAATGGTTACAAATGAATCATTCAAAGTATTGCCCATCGCTAGCTACAACTTTTCCCCATCTTTCTGGCAGAGCTTGAATGCCGTTACGGTAAAAGTGTTCATCTTTTGAGGCTATCCACGAATCAAGCCATTTTTTAATATCTTCATATGAGCGGAACTGCTGATCAGCCAGACCATGTGCCATCGAACGGAACAAGTAATAATCGGATGGCGCAATATCTGGGGAATATGACGGGAATCACTTTTTCGTGCCTCTGCTCGTATTGTGGTCGTTTTTCGTGCACTGCTCGGCTCAATCGCATCAATTGAAGTCGATACCGTTCCCCAGTGATGGTTTCGTTGGGTTTCAACAGTTCATAATAAATGACACCGACCTAGTTCCACCAAATACACAGCATAATCTTCGCAGCGTGAATATTCGGCCGAGCCGAGGACGTAGAAGCATGATCGGGCAGTCCACATGACTTTCTTTTGGTTGCTGTAATGAATCCATTTTTCATCACCCGTCATGATGCGATGAAGAAAACCCTTCCTTTTTTGCCTCTGGAGCAGTTGTTCACAGGCGAAAGAACGATGCTCAATGTCTCAACGTTCCTTGGCTTCAAATCATAAGGAACCCAAGTTTCTTGTTGAATCATTCCAAACGCATGCAATCGCTTGGAAATGGTTTGACGGGTAACTCCTAATGCTGAAGCAAGCTGCTCTTGTATTTGGCACGAATCCTCATCAAGCAATGCCTCCAATTCAGCGTCTTCGAAGGATTTTGGCCTTCTTTCACGAGGACGGTCGTCAACATCGAAATCACCGTCTTTGAGGCGACAGAACCAATCACGGCAGGTTGATTCACTTAGGGCAGCATCTCTGTAAACTTTTTGGAGTCTCGACGCGATTCAGCTGCCGTGAAAGAAGAAAATCAACACTTCCCGCAAATGACGATTATTTGGCATAAAATCAGACATTTTCACACAACCAAAAGTATATAACGCCAAAACAAAATCACTAATGTGTCAAAACAGTTTGTTTACCATATGTCTAAGCTCGGTTCATGACGTTTTGGATATGTCAAAATCAACTTGCACTTACTGCTGGAGCCATCTATTGAGAACTTAGTTGAGCACCTAATATAATTGGCGCCTTCTATATTTAAGGAATTTGAGAAACAAGGCTCACAAAACTTTTAAAATTTCAGGAAACGAAATTGATAGAGAACTGTTCTGTAAGCTACGTAGTCAGTTTAATATATTGACTAAATTTCTACAGAATAAATATACATGTAGTATAGAAAATAAATTAAAACGAGAATCTATAAATGTTTTTGGTCATTTATAAAGCATAAAAGGATCAATACAGGCTTTCCCAAAACAATGACCTATACAAATGCTATTTCCAATAATGCTCAGGGATCAGTTGAGCTGTTTGCGGAATTTTTTCAAAATTGTTTAGTCGAATTGTAATGCGCCAATGAGTCTCAATACGAATTCGAGATCGAAAATTGATTTTGGTCTTCTAGTTTTAGACATCAAGGATATTCAGTTGGCAGCTCGCAGTATCAAGCCAAATTCTAAACCTGGAGTGGATGGTATTCCAGCAATTGTGTTAAAAAATTGTTGTGAAGCATTGTGTAAATCTTTGGAAAAAATGTTTAATGTATCTCTTTCCTCTGGCATTTTTCTCAATGATTGGAAAACTTCATATCTTATTCCTATTTTCAAATCTGGGTCTAAGAATAATGTTGAAAATTGTTAAGAATAAATTATAATTCCATATAAAAGAGCACATATCTGAGTTTCAGCATGGTTTTGTCTCTGACATCTAATTTGGTTCATTTTATCTCTTACGTAATAAATGCGTATAAAAGTCGATGCCAGGTTGATGCTATATACAGCGACTTTAGCAAAGCCTTTGATTCCGTGAATTATAATATTTTATTAAGGAAACTTGAACAGTTTGGTTTTCATTTTTAGTTGGTAGGGTCCAAAAAGTTTACCTGGATGACTGTTATTTCAGAACAATTTCATGCATCTGTGGTGTCCCACAAGGTAGTCATTTGGGCCCCCTGCTTTTCAGAGGATCTAAAACTATTTCTGAAGATAAGGTGCACAGATGATTGTAGAAAGATTCAGTCTTTAACAATCTATAAAACTGGTGCACACAAAATTGCTTAAAGTTAAACAAACAAAGGTGAATGGCTATTTAATTTTCAAGACCACAGATGTATTATTCTCACGACTATTATCTTAAAATGTCGTATTGAAATAGAGTCAGTCAAATCAAGGGTCTTGGTGTCATTAATGATACTAAACTTACCTACGTTACTCATGTTGAATACATGTTTAGTCGCTAAAGCTAATTCACTTGCTGGCTTTATTGAAAGGAATTCGAGAGATTTTACTGATCCACATAATCTATTATCTTTATTCATATCCCTGGCAAGATCGATCCTTGAATATGCCGATATTATATGGAATCCTATTTATGAAAGTCATTCAGATCAAATTGAAAGAGTTCAGAGGCGTTTTAACGTAAGAAGATACACGATAACCTGTGCCACAAGAATCATAGCAACCCTTGGGACTATTAACTCTACCATATTTGTACATGAAAGGTATATCAGCCAATCGATTCCAGCGTGTCTAAGAATGCAGCTTTTAAAACCCGGGACAACTACGTCCCTATAACACTGCTAAATTCGTAAGAATATACAATTAGCATTTATTTGACGCTATACTCGGACTTCGATCTCAACTTCTTAGTTAAGATCCCAACAGAGGAAGAGTGATCCGAAGGCAGTACCATGAGCCCAGAGAAGGTATATATTTCCACTGACGTTTCAAAATTAAATGCGGGTTAGGATGTACAATTTATTTGAAACTAACATGCCAAGAGAAAGTTTTAACTATTACCTATGCTGCACGAGAAATGTCACTCTCATGATAATCGACATTTTCATAAATAGCCCAGTTATCAAGTTCATAATAGGAAACAGCTGTCGCAGTGAGTTGAAACTCTTCGGTTCAGGCAACGTTTCACAGTGTTCAGTTACGGATACAGAGGCAATGGGAAACTGTTGCAGTTTGGCGGCTAAAACCGCTGTAAGCCTGAGAGAAGGCCGATTGTAGTCATCGAACTTTTACGGCCATGCCTCCATTTTATCCGGATGGGGGACTACCAGAAGGTCGCTGGAAACTGATTACATGACCCCTACCAACTCAACCAACCAACTGTCCTAAGATGGACATTGGCAAGGGAGCCGGAGTTTATTGTAAGGCCCTAGGAATAAACAACTCCTTTAGAATCAGCGACGACTGCAGCGTCTTTCAGGCCGAAATCACAGCCATCATACAGGCTGCGGAAATTATACGTGAGAGTAATATCGTTGGCAAAACGATTACTGTCTATATAGACAGTCAGACAGCCGTTAAGGCTCTGGACTCTGCTGTAATTAGATCAAGGCCAATGCGGTGACCCTCTGCTGGGTACTAGGGCATATGGTGCAGTGGTAACATCATCGCTTATCACGCTGTTGATTGACGGTTCGAATCCTGAAGTCAAGAATCATCTATTTATTTCGCACGAAATAAATAAAAAGTCGATCACTTGCGAAAGCTAAGTCAACTCTACTCCGAAGGCATAACACTGGCAGTAGGGTGGTCATATGGCTAAAATGCAACTTGATCATAATGCTGACCTCAGGAGGACGGAAAAAAATACTGTGAATCATAAGCAACGACAATGATAGCGAAAAACAAACAAAATACTACCCAGTTATCTGGACAGCCACCCTTGGAGTTTACAGAAACTTAATACCACCTGAGTTTCAAACCACACCACTCTGTCTTTCTCTCTGTCTCTTCTCCTTTCCATAAAAAAATTAGTATAAGGGTATTCATATCCCCTTTAACACGTGCAAATTATAAAAAAAAAAAAAAAAAATATGGATATCGAAGAAAATGAAAGGGCTTACGAGCTTGCTAGGAAAGGGTCGGCGCTGCACTTATCGCGGGCCCTCCCTTTTGTAGTAACCCCAATTAGTTCACTACGAAAGAAAATAGAAGACGAAACCACCGATCGAGCAAATAGACGATGGATTCATCTAGAAACATGCGCAAAGGCCAGGGCGCTATGGCCAGCCTTTAACAAGAAGAGATCAACTTCTCTGGTGAAACTTAGTTGTTATAATGCACGGAATAATTACTGGAATAATTACTGGTCATTATACCATTGGCGTTCACGCGGAGCGACTCGGTGTGTTACATAACGAATATTGTAGAAGTTGTAGGGATGAAGAAGAAATTGAATCAGTTCGTCACCTGCTGTGTGATTGTCCTGCCCTATCCGTTATAAGAATAAGAACTCTCGGAAGTTACTTTTTCTCGGAGACTTAGGTAATGTAGACCTTACGGACTTCCTGAGATTTATATCACTATCTGGGTGGTTCTAACAGCGATTCCAGGGTTAAATGGTTGTGCACAATGGACCCAAACTGTTGGTCTAAGTAAGCAGTGACTCTTTTTGTCACAAGGCACACATCTACCTAACCTAACCTACGGACACATAGGTATGCCCAAAAAGTTTTGTTACTACATTGAGCCCTCGAAAACCCTTTTAACTGCTGATCCGATATTAAGATCATATGTTAGTAAGCCTTCAGTCCAATTTTGATTTTTGTGTATCCTATGTGGTATGGTGGAATATAAGGCAAATTTTTCGGTTAAAAATATATTTGACAGCTCACACAGAGCTTTTCGGAGCCACTCGTGCGCTTATTATATTTTTCCGCACGCATGGAAGGAAGTCCGTTTCTGGAGGGACATATGGTACAGTTTTACTATCGGATGTCTGTTAGATGTTTCTTCTTTTTTTTTCACCCCGAGTGAGAAATACTCATAATGGATACATTGTACAATGCCTTCTGAGGCATTCTTGTATATGGGTACACTGCACATAGTTACCCATTAGCCTCAACGAAGATGTGGTAATATAACTAACCGTCTTGCAAAGAATACGGACCTGAGATACTTATGTATAAGCATACCATAAACTTGTATCTTGTAGTGCCAGAAGTATTATATTGGTCCAGCTCGCAACTCTTTAATTACCTAATTGTCTGTGAGGTCCAGCGCAGATCAATGCGTTAAAATGTCTCCCTGTGACTATCATTTACCTTAGACTTAACCCGCTTCTACTTTTAATACTGAGATCGGTATTTATTGCCTTTTGCTTGTTGTACTTGAGATGGCTATACTTGTTGTCCTTTCTAAGAAGAGTTCCTGCTTTATGTTATCCTTGTCCACCGCTTTGTATGAAATGGACAAAAGTATCGCCCACTGTAGATATATTGTTGCCTGCTTCACTGATTGAATAAGCAGAGTCAACAAACAACACTGGAAAGATTGGGTGTATTCCTTCCATTGACATTTTCTTTTTGAGCCTTGGTTTCGTGTTTGAATATTTCATTTAATTTTTAGTCAGCTTGGGCTTATAGGCCTCCTAGTCCCCTTCGTGGCTAATTCCCATGAGCTTGTTTAAAAGCTTTTTTTATTTCTTTCCATAAAATTCTCCATTGCACCACTTCTGTTTGAGTGCCTGTGGTTTAATCAAAAAGGTTCGAATTAATTTCTTAAGATAACTAGGACATTTGGAGTGAAGTGACATCAACGCTGCAGTCACAAATGTTATCTTATCTACCTCAGAGGGACCATAACATTTTGCCTAAGTTCGGGTTTACAAGTGAAGAGAAACTTCAATCACCTTCATCAGGAATGAACAATATCTTCAACAACTGCAGCCATCAAAGCGATACTAAACATCCTCCTACAAGTGCACCTAGAAACGAAGAGAATCGCTGTCATCTCAGCAACAAGGCTCAATGCCCACGGCCACTTCTATTGATGTACAAATATATATATGTCATATAAATGTCGAGGAATCATTCAAATAATAAGGGAGGCTACACACCAATAATCGATTGTCCAAGTGATGTTGTTGATAAATCGTACAATTTTGCTAACAACTTTGAAACCACTTTCCCGACAAGAAAATCTTGGACGAATGAAAGAACCGTGTACATGATGTCTCGAACAGAGCAGACGAATCAGGGACTGGCGTCTTTTGCGTCAACCATCCAATTGAGCTTGTTATGTATCTGGAACCATTTGTAACGGTATTCGAAACAGAAGTTTATGCCATAATGAAAGCGCTTGAAACAATCTTAGGGAGAGCAAATCGACATCTGCTCGAATAGCAAAGCAGTCATAAGTGCCATTATTTTACAAAATTCATGTCAGATGAGTACCGGGACCGATGAACTAGCATGGACCGTCGCTGGATACAGAGAACTGACCACCATAAAGGCAATACACGTCCCTTTGAAAATTATCAAAACTGCAATCAATGAACGGACAAGACAGGACTTCAATAAGCACCGAGCTTGTGGCCAGATCTGTTACAAGACAGCCGAGTAACAACACTGCTAAACGTTAAAATTGATGGTGGGACTCGGCAAGATGGAGACTACTATTTGCGCCAACAATGAAAAGGATCAGGACGTTCAGAAAAACCTCCTCTGCCACTGTCCTGTGACAGCAGTTAAGACAAAAGATTCTCGGATTCCAAACGATACCGAATCTCACATACCTCAGAAAAAAAGGAATCGATTACTTATTGGAATTCGCCAGACGATCAAAACACTTACTCGATCATTATACTCGTACATCGTAGACCTTTTACGCCTCATGATCTCAACACCATATCCCCTACCGTCACACGATCCACATCATCAACTATACAACATAGCTACCATCGAGGGGAATACAACGGACCCAATAGAGGCCTAAGTGAATAGCGAAAGATCACCATCTGCAACCAACCAACGATCGAGCTGGTATTAGTTGATGCCCAAGTACTTTCCGAGCTGCAGCGCATCTAAATTCAAATTGCAGCAAAGAGCATGCGCGTACAAATAATTTGGTAACAGCCTGCTATCGATCAAGTATCTTTCTATTTAAGCTTCCTACGTCCGAAACCGGTCGACTGCTACCTAGCTTATTTGACAGATTCCTATAAAGAGGATTACGTGTTTACGATTCTGCAGTTCGTAATTAATACCCGATATTTGCCCCGTTGAAAAGAAGCCAATTTCAATCCCACCTATTGCCGAAAAATGTCTTCAAGAGATTGCTGTGGATAGGCTCAAGACTTTTGTTGAACGGTTTTCAGCAGCAAATCAATACGGCTTTCAACTTTACCAACATAGTCAACGAGAGCCTCAATACAAATCTTCACGTCCTGGTTACGTTCATCAATTTTAGTAAAGCCTTCCACGGCCACGTTAGCCAACACAAGCTCCTGGAAGCAGTTCACAGGGTTGAAATAAGGGGAACTTTGGTGAATTGGTTGTTAAATTACCTCACCGATCGCCAGTTTCAAGTCAAAATTTCTAGTAGTCACAGTGAACCGAAGAGAATAGAATACGCGCCACAGGGATCACAGCTGCGTCCACTACTATTCGACACGAATGAACTGCTACGAATCATCACACAAAGTGTTTTCTTGGCATATGCTGATGATACAGCGATTGTAGTGAAACATCGATACTTGTGTGCCGAAAACGAAACTGATGCATGTCCGCGAACTTCATTGTTGACCCAAAGATATAGGCATCATTTAATAGAACAAGGACTGTCCATCCGTATCAACCGCGACATGTATTGAGGAAGCCACTGATATTTTTGCCTTAATGCGGATTGTTATCCAGTGTTCGCTCAAAGTTCTTGCCTAAGTTTGCCTCTGATGACAAATCTGCATCCAAAAAAACGCTGCTTACGAGAATTATCCCTATAGCAGTCACCCTAGTAGATATCACAGTTTTTTATCCGCTTTTTGTCGGCCCATCCCACTGCACCTCTAGGATGGCGGTGATATCAGCTTTATAGCATGCTTTATAGCCTGTCTAGGATCCGGACATTCCACGTGCAGATTCGAAGATCGTTGTCCATATTTCATTTGCAGGTTCGTCAATAGTAAAATTATTCTTATGGTGTTGCTTCGGAAATAGAAGCTTTTTCCATTGTGGGGCGCAGTTACCCTGACGCACAACCCAAACTTGAAGGGATAGATCATTCGTTAAAATCCCTAGGGCAAAGGGGCCGAATATTCCGCTGCCAGTAACCCACCACGGGGATATGAGCGCTGTTGTTGGCCCATCCGCTACCATCTCTTTTTTAACATCCTGACGATGTCTGGCCTGAGCTCCGAATATGTCCAAGTACCTCATATAAAGTAAGCACTAAGCTGACTGTTGAAGCCATCGAGAGAATTCTTCCGCCGCATGTCCTCCTGCTGAGGTGAACATGCTCTTGTTAGACTTCTGAGGAGCAGATTTCAGCCAATCAAGTCAACAAGAGACGCCTCATTCGGTTTGATAGATGTGTACTCAACTCAGGTCCGAGTATTCAGCTACACACGTACAGTCAGACTCAGCTAAGATAGCTATCCAGCATCCATTAATAACTTAATTATAGCAGAGGGTTGCCCTAGATTGCCAAATATTTGTCTGCTTCTTATCCATAGTTCATAACATTCTGCATCGTTTATAAGCTCTCTTGCTTAACTTTTCTTTCCTTTTTGACCGTAAATACCTCTTTGCCCATTTACCAAACTCCTAATGACCCCAAAGTATCTACATTTAGTAACAGTTTCTTATTTGCTGTCGAATTTCCAAAATTACATTCATCATAGAGTAAAAATTTCCTTCTGAAGACCCACCTTAATGAATGACTAATTAGTTGCAATTTATTTTTTTTACAACGCAATTAACGAAGATTTAAAATTAATTCTCGAACTCTAACAGTACTCGTATCTATCTTGAAAAATTTACGTAAATTAATTTCTTTAAAAAAAAAAAAAAGAAATATACGAGGAGTACTTTCAACAAGTATGTAGGTACTCGTACTTTCTGATTCTAGCACTACGATAACAATGAGGCATCTTCTCTTCTTCTTGCGATCAGGTGTTGTTTGCGTGTCTCTCAGGTGTACTCGTATCTATGTACAATTGGTAGCTTCTCACTTAGGATAGCGCGTACTTGTATGTGAAAGGTGCGCTCGCGGTTTTCCTTTGTTTTTTTTTTTTTTTTTCTTCTGTTTTATAAAAGAAATCACTTTCTTCATTGAAAATCGAAAAATTATTGGAATTTTCTTTTTTCTCTTTCGATAGATACGTTAGAATTCGTCACGGGATTTTCCATTCACAACGGCAAGAGCTCAAGCTCAAGCTCATATGCATCTACTCGTATGTATCTATTCCGCGCTAGCAGCCTTTCGATAATTTCACTTGCAGTCGCGAATTGTTCATGTTAAAAATCCGATAATCGTGTTCGAGTCTATGACTGTCTGACTGTATTTACCCCCGGACAATGTGATGAAGATAAATGCGGGAATTGTGTCTGAAGATAATTCCGTGTGTCTCGGATACCGACGGTAATGATGATCATAAGCGAACGACGACGACGGCGTCAACATCGACAGAAGCAACAAACAACGAAAAAAAAAAAACCTAAATCAAATGGTAAATGGTTAAATCAAGGCTTTCGAAGTTTAGGATTGAATGTTAAGGCTTAGTCTGAGGGAAGCCGGTTTCTTCTCTAAGTTGAAGTTTGCATGGAAGAATTGTGAGGTGCTGGCGTCCCAGAGGTCGTAGATATGCGACTTTTTATATTAGTGTCAGGTGGATTAATGGTTTTCTAAATGTTTATTTTTAGCAACTATTTGTTTAAGTAACTGAATTTTATGTATTTGAATTAAACAATCACAATTCGTGTGGAGAATTAATGAGCAAAATTAATTGGACAACCAGAAACAATGTGAAGTTCTAAGCGCAAAATGCAATTCGCGTTGACAGTTTGAACACATAACTTCCAAATTTGTAGGCAAATAGTAAATTCTTGGAAACGAAATAAGTTTTCAAGGTAATCAACTCTTCAGTGGGGTTTTTTAGGCTACTTTCCTCGATTCCCCTTCTTAAGACTACGTCGACACTAAGCCAAATCTGAGTACATACAAGCTTATCTGGGCAAAGTAGAGTCAAAAATCTAAACACTACTGTGAAATGCGGTAAGAATCACTAAAGAATCACTTGAATCACAAATGTTTTTCAATTGATTAGGTACGCACATACGAGTATCTAGGTTTTGTGTCGAATTAATAACATCATGTATCGCGTTGTGGATATCTGGATGAATGTTCATTTCTGCTTTTCTTGGGTCGTCATCGATTATGCCGATAATTGTTGATGAAGTTATCAAATAAAAACAATCGACTTATTCGATAGCATCGAAATATTCATTCAATCGTATGGATTCTCCTCAAACGGAAACCCTGATTTAGCGAACGAGCTTATGAGAAGCCTGGACGAAAACAGTTAAGAAAAGCGATCAAATACGAAAGTTAAACACACTACTTGCTACAAAACCAACCATCTAACCATATAGTCAGACTATCACCCGGCACATCAACCAGGAGTACAAATATTTACGAAGAAACATAACACCATATGCCACGTATTTAACTCCTTTTTTTCTACAGCCGAAGTTGATATTGCCCTCTCTTCCATAAAATCTGGAATTGTAGCCGGTACGGACAAAATTTTTGAGGCATAGCGGCCCAAAAGTAAAAAGGTGGCTTGCCAGAGCTTATTCGGAAATACTGCCATGTGTAAAGCTTCCCACGTCCTTCAAAAAAGCAATCGTTCTCCTAAAGGCAAATAAACCTACAGATGCACCACAAAGCTATCACCCAATTGCTCTCCTATCTCTCGGCTTATAACTTCTTCAACGGACGAATAGGCACTGATATTGAAAAAGCTATCCCGGACGAGCAAGCAGGTTTCAGGAAATCCAGAAGCTACACCGACCAAGTTTTGGCTCTAACAAACAAAATAGAAAACGGTTTCCAACGGAAAACGAAAATTAGTGTATCTAACAGCAGTGGATCTACGACACCGTTTAAAAAAAAATTCCTCCTATACAAGCTTCTCAAGATCATCTCATCCATAAAAATCTGCAACCTAATATGCGTGATGATCAGTGACAGAGTGTTAAATGTCTTCCTAAAAGACAAGCATAGCAAAACAACGGCTTCCCCAAGGTTCGGTGCTTACCCCTACCCTTTTCAACATATACACCCGCGACTACCAGCTACGTTCTCCCGGAAATTTAACTACGCCGACGGTATGGCGTTTGCATTCCAACACAAGCCCTTTGACACTCTGGAACATGTAATAACATCATATCTGATCCACCTATCAGCATATTGCAAGAATTGGCACCTACAACCCAGGGCAACCAAAATTGAGATCTGTTGCTTCCATTTCAATCATAGAGGGGCCCGAAGAGAACTGCGAGTGCAGTTCGATGGTATATACCTAAGACACAAATTCACTCCGAAATATCTAGGCATCACCTTAGATCGAACTCTGACTTATCAGCCTCACCTAACCAAAGCCTCACAAATTATAAAGGCAATGTACAACGTGATGCAAAAACTGGTAGGCATCTCATGGGGTGCCTCTGTAAATTGCTTACGTACCTCTGCTCTCTCGCTAGTCTACTCAACTGCAGAATATGGAGCCTCAGTTTGGATAAACAGTCACCACACCAACAAGATCGACCCTTAACTGAACACCACCATGAGGCTAATATCTGGCACTCTAAGACCAACCCCAATTGAATGGTTTCCCATTCTTTGCAAGATAGACCTTCCCGGTCTAGAAAGTAAGTAGACCCTAATGAAAGAATTCAACAAATTTCAGGCGAGGATCCCACTTTGTGCAGAGACCGAAAACAATGCCGCCTTGAGACTGCGCTCAAGACAACCGCCAATAAAACTCGCAAAAAAGTTTTGTGCTGAAAGAAGAATCTCGGTCATCTTCTTGGGCCAATTCCGGCAGACAAAGTCAATTCAGAAACCAAAACAGAAAATCTGAATTATGTTCTGAAAGTATCTACAAAATGGACGCCGAATGTCCCTTTAACCCAAAGTTAATGGAAATCGTTTTTGAGTCCGAATATTTCAAAAAAAGGTACATCTTTATTTTTTATTATTAAGATCAAAATTTTAAATTCTAAAATTATCTTCTAGATCTGAGTCAATTTTTGTAAAAACTTTGGAAAATCGTCGTTTTTGAATCTGCCTAAGAGGTGATCGACTATCGATAGTCGAATTCACTGAAAAAAGCCCAACACTAGATAATGATAATAAGACCCAAAGGTGCGGCATGTATAAAACTCAAGGATTCTCACTGATGGGTTATCGTGGTAAGTTAGTGGGATTTTAAACACGCTCTTCTGTTAGAGAAATTTTGCTCGGTGTCCATAGATGATTGTCATTGAGGTCTGGGCAAATTCGCAGGTGTAAATCGCTACAATATTTCTGTCAAGTATATTTCTGTCACTGTCAGCTTAGTTGAGGTATTTGGAAGGTAAAGGAGGTACGATATTTCTCACTACCGGAGGCAATAGCGTGCACGTAAAGTCAACGCAGTGTGTGTTGAGTTGCACATTTTTTTAAGTGTTCCCTATGAAAACAGTAAAACGGAACATTTCTGGATTGAACACGGAATAAATATTATCCGCCGGCACAAAGTTTTATTCAGCATTTGCATGTACTCGGTTAAAGGGCAGTTGAAGCTTATGGTTGATCTACACCCCGGAACTGGACATATCAAATTGAACAGATACAGTAACAGTGCAGATTGTGAGAGATTCAACATTATTTTCAAAATTTGCACAGAGATATCTAATGCGCGCAAATATAACAGTTTGCACTCAGGATGTGCAGAGACTTTCTCATTTCCTTAGCTCCTCCTTTCACCCTGGGATAAAGTACCTTAGACATACTAAATTGAATAAATTCCTTGAGTTCTCCCGACAACCAGCCAAGCACACATACATATCTTGATGGCATTTTAGTAGCTTCTACGAAATAGTTCAAATATCTTACTTGAAATGCTCTTCTTACAAAGATCGCGCACAACAACTTTCTTTGATGAGTTTACGCGGCATGATGAGTTACCTTTCACTGGCTGCTGTTCATTCAATATTCAACATTTATTGAGTGAAGATTTTGGCTTGGAGACCAAGAGATCATCCTGAATTATTTTTTACGATAGTCGTGTCACAGCTCGGAGTCAGCAGTCCGATCAAAGCTATTATTACCAGAAATATATTGACTAATACCGCGTATCAAATACCATGACAAGGAGTGGTCAATATTTGTCATGAAGGCCCCTCCGGTCGAGGGTTTGAGTCTGAACCTTAACCAACAAGTTCATCAAGCCTGCGCGATTCTTTGCCAGCTTTATCCAACTGCATACTCTAAATTTATTAAGGCCACCTTCTAAAAATTAGGTCTGCCTCTTCTGGGTAGTTCATCGGGGATGGATTTAAAAACTAGCCTTAGCCATTGTCACGTTTTGGCCAAGGCGTCTGTGTCGTTGTTTGTTTACAGTATGTACTTCGATACTAGTGAACGCGCACTGACGGAGCAGCGAGCTTGTTTGTTGTGTTTTTTAACCAAGACCTGCAACGCCCACAATCTTTCAGACCAATAAATCCCAAGTTCACAATATTCACAAATTTGGGACAGGAAAATTGCAAAACAAAAACCACTACACCAACGAAAGGACCCTTAGGCATTCTATCCACCAAATCAGAGCAGGCGTCCAATTTAGCCCGATCTCTTGAGTGCGTATTTCCCTCGAGTATCTATATTGTTTCACTTCCCATGATTGACCTTAAAATTTATTCCAAATCCCTCCTTCCGATACAGACCCTGCAACAACTCGTACTATTTTCTTAAAGTATTACGCAAATGCAAATGATTCCAATTTTTGATCTAGCATCAGTGAAGTACAACCAATACTCCCCAGAAGTACAAGAACCCTCTCCGTATGTACGAAAATCATTCTCACTCCCACTCAACCTTAAAACCTCAAAAAGTATAGTATCTCCAGACGATCAATCTCCAGATAAACTTCCTACAAATGAACAAACAAAAAACAAATATTGACTGTTAATTTATACATCTAAGACCTTCGGAAACCTAAAAGTCATGCGACAAGAGCCGCCGATCAAGTGTCCGACCACGCACTTACCACTTACACCGACCGGACTGCCGAGAACGGGAGCCAAAACAAAAGCCAAGAAAATATTCCTACTCCCCGCTTGAGTACCTACTCTAAGATACTCTAAATGTGTACTTGAATAAATTTTGAAGTCAACTTAACCTATGCCACTTTGTGCCACTCTATCGGGCGGCCTGAATTACCGTGTGAACACACTCCATTTTCAACAAAGTGAACAACGAACTATTCATGTTTACCAAAAAAAAAAAAAAAAACTTTTCTTTAACATTCTAACTTAAATGTGATACGAGTATGTATTTCGTAATTGCGCAAGCATGTCATAAGTTTTATATCCAAATTGGACAGTTAGTGTGGAAAATTCATGGAAAATTTACATTTTTTTGACTCCGCAGACTGAATGCAGTTCAGTGATTGCAAATTCACTGAAACTGAACTGTTTGTACGAGTAGTGCGGTTTTGTGTATTCAGTGTGCGTGAATGCACAAATTGACGTTGACGTTTAAATTTATGGATTCGACATTATGCAATGGTGGACCGATGTAGGTGTATACCTACGGCTGAGGCTTAAGTGGGGTGTAATTAAATACAGTATGGGTCAAAATTATTCTCAACTAACAAGTAACGATTACAACTAAATTTATTCGTAACAAAGTACTCATAAGTCGACAATAATTATCGAAAGCAAACTACATACTTTGTTTGTAATAATTGGTGTTGATATTGGCGAATAGTTTTTCTTAGTTGGAATGACAACTAACAATTAATTAATAGCAACTATGAGCCGGATTACGTTTGTAGTGCTTTGCTATATGTATAGTGTGTGACGCTTGAAATCTGGAAAAGAAAATATGTTTTTTTTTAAGTAAAAACTCATAAAAATATGTTTTTTTTTCACTCATTTATTAGATACATGTTTGGTTTTATAATATATACTTAAAAATAAGAATTATTTTGGATCGTGCCAAAACGCGCGGACTTTGCTTTTTATACCTCTCATTAAGGCTTGAACATCATCTTCGGTTAAGGTTTTGGCCACTTGTCTCCACTTTTTTCGAAAAATTTGTTCCGTTTCATATACTCCACCATTTGTCTTTAACTTAGCTTTCATTAGAGCCCAAAACGTTTCTATGGGGCGAAGTTCTGGACAATTAGGAGGATTAGCATCCTTTGGCACAACATTTATCTTATTTTGAATGAAAAACACAAGCGTCCTTTTCGCATAGTGTGATGTCGCCAAATCCGGCCAAAACAGAACCGATTTCTTATGCTCTCTAATAAACTTAAGCAGACGCTTTTGTAAACATTCCTTGATGTACATGTCCGCATTAATTGTGCCAAAACAAAAGCCAACTTTGTGATGAATTCCTCACTTTTTTTGCAACAGGAGCAGATAGCCTGCCACATTTTTTGGGGAATTTCGAAGCTCAACGGGTCCTAAATTTTGCATCAACACCATCAACAAAATTTGCGAGGTAATATTCATTGCCTGGAATTTGAGCAAAGTTCGCAACGCAGTAAGTCTCGTCATCCATTACACAGCAATCAAAAAATGTTCGTAAAGCTTTCGAGATCGACGTATTGCTTCCTTTTGCTTTGATTCGTCGCGATCTGGTACTTTTTTTACTTTATACGATGATAATCCAGCTCTAACTTTAGCGCGCTGGATAGTACCAGTTGATGTGGAAAGCTTTTTCGCTGCGCCTCGAACAGAAAGGTTGGGGTTTCTCTTAAAAGTGCACTCAATCTTAGCTTGAAGCCTGGGGTCCAGGGGTCCAAGTTTTCGACCCGAACCTGCCTTTCTCTGGACTGACAGGGTTTCCTTGTAATTATTTATAACCGAATATACCGTTGAAACAGCCACTTTTAATTTCTTTGCAATTTTATACAATGGAATATTTGGATTTTGCAGATATTCGTTCACTATTGCAATTCACTGCTCTTCTTCTTTGCTCGCCATTATGATAGTAGCACGTCTGACCAGAAAATAACATTGCCTGTTGCAACGATACTGAATATATAGTGAAATATGGCACTAATTTTTTTCTTGAATTCTCGCCAAAATATTATTTTTATTAGGGAGAACATTTCCAGATTTCAAGCGTTACACCTATTACATATGAACAACGGTGGACAAATTTGATTAAGCAGTGATTACAATCCCTCATTCTTAAATGAAAATTACATAAAAAGTACTCGTAGTTGTTAGTCGTCAATCATCAACAACGATTGAAATAGTTGTTAAGTTTTCAGCAGCTAAAATAATTTATTGCCAATAATATCATAACTTAAACTAATTTAATCGTTTAACAAGTAATTTTCTAAAGTTAGTCATAACTAATTTAGTCATAAACTAATAAATAAACTTGCTCTGCGACTGGCCAAATTTCCAAAAACGTCGCCTTCGTCATATGAGAAACTGACTGTTTGGGGAACCGAACGAGCTTATGCAGGTTCCGCTGATGGACTTAATGCGCTTCATTGGAAGCAGACGCTGCTTTGGGTGGGAACTAGTGAACTAGCAACGGAGGATCAATGGGCCCCGTGTAAGCACCCATCAAAGTGCACAACCTAACCTAACCTAGGTTTGCAATTGCTTTCATTTCGATTATTATTTGCTTTCAGCTGGAATAGGCATTTCTTTAAATGGCTCGCTTGACGATTTCCCATCAAATATACCACAAGTGACATTTATCTGATCCTCTCGAATTGAGACAACGAAGAAATGTGAGGAGACAATCCAACAATTGGAAGCAGGTATAGTTAGCCACAAAACGACAATGGACACATTTATGACGCATTAGGCGCATTTTCTTGTGATATCGCTGGCTAGTGCTAGCTATGGCTGTGCAACGACTCTTGCTTTCATCCGCAGTAAAAGTCTGATTTTGTATAAATTTTCGGATACGTAGTTCGCAAAAGACGCTTAAATTAAATAAAATTTTATTATTGCAAACTGACGGGAGGTTATGCTATTGCTATTCTTTGTTCCTTACTACTTTTTACAGCTCAATACCGAAACTAAAATCTCGTAGCGCCTGTAGATACATTTCTCAATAAAACACGCCTATTGGCATTCACTTTAACCTTCAAAGCTGGTAGGGAAGAATACGGAAGAACCTTTGGTTTATCAATGAATGGTTATGCTCAAGAATGGATATCGGTTGCCAAAATATGTAATACCGGTGGAAGGCAAATGTGGTGCAAGTGCAAGATACCTACTCGTACATACTAGTACATATAAAGTTAATGCAGAAACTTATCAATGCGGATTGATAAGTTTCTGCATTGCGGCCTGTAAACTTATGGGCCATTCTACAGCGAAAATATGGAAAGCAAGGCAACTGAGTTAGAGACAAAAATTTCACCAGCAGAAATTAAGAGTCTTACTGTAACTACCACATAGCTGGAAAACATTTGCAATTGAAGTGATGAAGTTGAAATAAGTATTTGTATTGGAAAGGTTGGAGATGTACCCATACAAAGTCTGGCAAATACTACGGGCGTACAGTAGTTCAAGAAAGCGAACTCGGAAGACCACTTCGAAAGAAACTACCAATGTGTGGTTACAAAGACTTATTTAACAGCTGAACAAAAATTAATTTGCATGCAAACGTTAGGAGTTGTCATCCTGATCTTTCGAAGTTTTGATCGACGAGATCTATGATAGATATGGGAGCACTCTTTGTTGAAGAAAATCAAGAGAGAAAATTTCATTGGAAATGTATCCTTGAGAGAAACCCTATCTTTAAACCTGCAAGTAGAGGCAGGTATTCCGTACCTCATAAGCACAAGATTTCAGTGGAACATCAAAAAATTGGTACCACATGAGTATAAGTGATGCCAAATATATCTTTCCCGAATGTCTTCTGAACGGATATCAATGTAAATTTTCTTTCTCTGCAAATTAAAAAGACTTCAGGTCAGATGATATTAGAAGCAGATATTTTTTGACGTCTATATATATTTTAAGCTACGCAATTTTATTTCACGGTGCGTATTTTTATTTCACGGCCCGTCATTTTATTTTTTCATCCCGAAGTAAAATAGGGGTAGTAGTTGGCCTGTTCTCATCAATATTCGCACATGTCCTGAAGCTATTAAACTTGCTGGAAATTGTTTGTCCGAAATTTAACATAATTGTGGGCGTAGCTGTGCGCATTTCTAAAAAAAAAAAACTTTTTATTGAATCTAAAAGGCTAGGAACGTATGTACCAAGAACGGGCTCAAATAATTTCGTTAGTAATCATACATGATACGTACATATCTACATACGACGGGTGGGACATCTGGTGGTTTCTTTTTAAATTACATGTCATTTTGACAGTGACAGATCTTTCGCGCTCAAAAAATTGACAGAATCGTACCTCCGCGGTATGAAATGAATTGATTTCCGCTTGAACACTGTTGGGAAATATTAAAAACTGTGCCGTCGAAACAGTGCGAATTTTGAAAAGAAATTTCGATCGAAATAATGCGCCAACCGTACGCAAGTTTGTCAAGAAAGTTTGTGAGACTGGCATGCTTATTGATAACACAAGTTATCCTATGTTCGTCCTAAACAATCAGTCGAGAATATTGCTGCTATTGCCGAAAGTGTGCGCCTAAGCACTAGAACCTGAACTCGACACAGATCTCAGCAACTGACATTATTGTCTCATTTTTCTTCGAAGATGAAGATGGTAACAAAGTTACGTTCAACGCAGAGCGCTGCAGAGGCATAATAACATAATTTTTTTGTCATTAACTTAGGAAATGAACTTGGACGGATCATCTCTGGTTCCAGCATGATGGCGCTACGTAACATACAAGCCGTTCAACAATCAATCTTTTGCGCATCAAGTTTAATAATCGTTTAATCAGTCGATTTGGAGATGTTGCTTAGCCTCCGCGGATCTGCGATTTGACCCCGTTGGGCTTTTATTTGTCGGGTGACGTTAAAGAGCGATGGTATGTTGACAAGTCAGAAACGATTAAGGTACTTAAGCACAATACTGATTGAGCTATTCGTGAAATAGAGCCTCGAATCATCGAAAATATACTTCAAAATTGGGTTGAAAGGATGGACTACTGTCAAGCCAGTCGCGGCAGCTATTTAAATGAAATTATTTTCCATAAGTAATGGGTAAGTGTATTCTCTTCAATTAAGAAAATTACTTTTAAAAATATGAAATGGATTTTTTTTTTTTAAAACAATTTTAAAAAGAAACCAACAGATGGCCCACCCTATATATGGTAATATCACAAGCAAATCTTTTTCCTAGCAAATAATTAATATGTTTCACTGATCTAGAACAAAACTAACAATTTGTATTCAGATAGCGCCATTAAAATCGGTGGCATAGCAGTGCATCGGTAAGGAATGGATGGAAAGGAAGATTTTTTTTACCATCGTCGATGGATACCATAGGGTAGTCTTTAAATAAAACCATAGATTGGTAGTAGCTTTGAAAAGAGGAAAAGATTTGCAGTGTATTTGTAGTCCTAGTGCAAACAGCCTTCACTTCTTACAAGTGTATGAAATCGAGTAGTCTTAAACTTCTGAACTGCACTGTATAGACATCAAAATTTTAATAGTCCACGAGTTTAGCGTACGGTTGGTAAATAATTTGCATTTTATTACTTAAACTATTTTAGCCAAGTGTATGCAAATTGACGTAAACTCATATGTAAATATGTTTCCACATTTGTCATAAAAACGCCGGCTTTAGCATCGTGTTACCGATTAGGTAATAAGATTTTTAAACCAAAAATATTTTACGGATCATTTGCAGAAACAATTTATGTAAAAGGTTTCGATCGTAAAAGCTTAAAAAATGTTGAAAAAAGAGAAAGGTGGCCAAATTTTCGAATAAAAAGGACGTAAATCCATCAGAGTAACGAACCTGTTCTCCGATCTGTAAGAAAAACAATATCTTTCTGTCGCTTCAAGGTTGAATTTGATGATCCAAATGAAAGTATCTAGTTGTGTAGGTTTTCTGGGCTTCAAGATAGATATATCAATTGCAAGTAGCGTTTAGCGGTAGATAGGTAGGTTGTAGGTAGGAACTTACGACCTCAAGTTCTAGTCAATGAAACACTCAAGCTAGAGCTTGATGAATCAGAGTTCATCTAGCATTTAACCTTATCTTTGACTACTAAAGAAGTTCTTATCTAGCTTTCTAACACAAACCATATCCACTTGCATCGACTATAATCTCCTGCCTGCCCTACAATCCCTTCACGCACTATTTCCAATCCATGTGGCCAATGTGTTTTCTGTTTACATATCATATGTCAATGGAAACAAGTTCAATATTTACCCGCACACGCGCTACAAATACACCATAGAATGTTCATCAAATTGTATCTTTTAAAGTGTCTTCCAATCCACCGCGTCAAAGTATCTAAAGCGACTTGTAGTAATCAATACACGTATCTAAAAGGCATTAATTTGACTCATATGCCACTTAAACCACATTAACCGGCTTTTGTTGCATAGACAAACATTGTTGTCCCGCGCTGTCTGTTGCCTAGAACATTCATGGTGGCCCCTTTTCGGCTAAAGAAGTGCACTATTGACGGATGCACAGCACATGTGTGTGGTGCAGTCTTCCAAGAAAATCAAATAAAAAGAAAAAGTTGGGTTTTTTTTTTCTTCAAAAGATCCGCATGACTAAGTATAAAGTTTTGGACTTCATGTTGACGTTCAAAGATCAAGCCCCCCCTCATTTTGGATAGCTTCTACCGAACAAAATGCAGGTTTATTGTCACATTTAATGAGTTTTGTCTGGTTTAAGTGCTTAGGCAAGCCGCACTGTCACTGTGTTACTCTGTCGTGTCCAAAGGGGCATTCACATATTAAAAATATAAATTTTGCATAATTTGTCCTAAAAACAAAATTTTGTTTTAATTACGAATGTCAATAGAGATACACAAGAAAAAACAGACACAACCCGCTTAACATCGTTTTTTTCCCCAAATGAATTGCGTAATATTTTTTTTTTTTTTCGTTGATTTCTACAACTTTGTTCAGATTGGTTTCAGGTTTATCGAAGAGTTAGTGAGTGGATTTAAAATTTGGAATCATACTTGTAGATATAAACGTTTTATAGCGATCTATGGTGTATCTATCGCCAAGTAAGGGAAAAGATGATCGTGTGAATGTGAACGTAATTGAGGAGAAAGGTGAAATATTTGGATGGTCATTGAGACGATCTTTTTGGTTCGATTTAAGTTAAAAATTTACATGTGAATATAGGAAACTGTTACTTCACACATTTCTTTTTTTTTTTTTATTAATTTATTACGTTGTGAGTTGAAATATAACATGTTTGACATATTCAACGCCTTTTTTCTACGGGAATTCATTTATTGAATACTCGACTACTCTTAATTGTGTTAAGACTGAAAGTATTCAACAAAGTATTATGTGTTATTGTAGAGCAAAGCGGATCCACAATCACAATAGAAGATATCGATAAATATTTTGGAGCACTATGTGAATATGTAGATGAATGTCAATAGTGAATGGGAACTCATTCCAATGACATAACTTAAACCGGATAGTAGTAATAATTCTCAAAGCATTTACATTTTTAAACCAAATTGTCGTTTTTTTTTTTTTTTTCAATGCCAAATTGTAGTAGCTACAGATATTCTTTCGAAATTGGTCCTTCGAGCCAGATACCACAACTTAGTATGTTCACACCTAACAAATGAGATTTAAGTAAAAGTGAATTAAAGGTGGACTGTCGAGAAATAGTGCAAATGTGCACTGTGATTGAGAATCTCATAATTCTTGGTTCCGGAAATGAGAACCATCTTGAATCGTATTCATTCTTTTGGTGCGTGCGTTCTCTGATGGAACTAGGTATACAAGTAAATACAACTTATTGAATAGACTTAATAGTTTAGGCTTTACAACTATAGCCTATGCAGATGATCTTTTGACCATCATTAAAGGCAAACATGAAGACAATGTGCGTCAACTCATGCAAAATACACTCCGTGTAATCTCGGACTGGTGTGCTGGCGAGGGGTTATCGATAAACCGCAGCAAAGCTGTCGTTGTACCGTTTACTAGAAGAAGAACACTGAACATTGGTTCAGTGACTCTAAATGGCACAACCATTAATTTTTCCGACGATGTAAAATATCTAGGAATTGTCCTGAATAAGAAACTTAACTGGAATTCCCACGTTAAGCACAAAACTGCCAAGGCAATCACTGCCATGTGAATCTGTCGCCGTATCTATGGCAAAACCTGGGGTATGTCCCCAAAGGTCATATTCTGGTTATATACCATGGTGGTAAGATCCATCCTTACACACGCGTCCGTTGTCTGGTGGACAAAAACCAAGGAAGCCACAACCATCAGCAAACTCAGCAAACTTCAAAGATTAGCTTGCCTCGGAATTTTATGCACACCTGTCCCACTACAGCCATAATCGGACTAACTCCGTTATACATTTTTATAAAAAAAAGTGGCAATTCGTAGTGCAGTTAATCTTCGAAAGTCAGATGTTAACAATGCGTGGGATCATGTGGATCTCATGGATCCATTAACCGACTTCCCCGAGTTAGATATGCTCAGCACGGTTTCTGACTTTACGCCCAAATCACTCTACTTTGGTAGAAGGTTTGAGATTGAGATCCCAAACCTGGACCGTTGCTTGATCCAAAAGGAATCGCTTGGTATACCGATGGATCAAAAATGGATTCAGGAGTTGGCGCCGGTGTTTGAAACCTGTGGAAATATCAACTTGCAATCAGGAATCAAAGGTGCTGCTATACACATAGTCACCGACAGCCAAGTGGCGCTTAAAGCACTAATCTCCCACCTGATCAGTTCTAAGCTACTTCGACAGTTTACAAAATTTGGCCCGATAGAATAAAGTGAAATTATGTTGGGTACCGGGTCATGTAGGTGTTGAAGGCAATGAAAAAGCAGATCTGCTAGCCAAAAAAGGTTCCTCTGAGTTGTTCATTGGACCTGAACCCTTTTACGGAATATCTGATTCTGCATTCAAACTAACCCCCAAGGCCTCAGATAAGCTAAAAGAGCTGTCCAACCCTTCCAAAAAAAAGGCAGCTGATATCCTAAAAAGTAACAGAAATGACATAAGAAGGCTTGTGAGATTCCTTACTGGTCACTGCCAATTACTTTAGCACCTAAATAAAATAAGAATTTCAGAGGGTATTACCTGCCGCCTCTGCCTAGAAGAGGACGAAACTGCAGAACACATACTATGTGAATGTGTAGCTCTGAGTAGAAATAGGAGAAGCTTCTTCTTTCTAAAGGAGATAATATCTCCATTAGACGTAAGGAACTCCTCCGCAACCGTAATTATAGCTTTCGTAAGGAAAGTTGAAGTACTGCTGCCCTAAATAATGATCTCTGGCACAATAGATCTCTCTGGTCGCAGTGCCTATACGCCATTTAGGCGTAGCCACGCTCCTGTTAAAAAATATAAAAAAATGCAAGTAAAGTATCGATAATTTTGGTTTGATACCAAGTACGTTCAGTGTCGAATGTTGGTATCGAATGGACACATGACAGAACTAGGGATGGAACCATACAAGTAAATACGAGTAAAATATCGATATTTTTGGCTCGATACAAAGTACTTTCGATATCGATACTTTTTCCGATACTTACTCGGTATCGGATGGACACATATCACTTTTACATGGTGAGTTGAATCTGGAATTAATCCTAGTCGACTCACATTTGAACTTAGTTTGAGTCGAAACGGGATTAACTCTGCTCAACGTATGCACGTATCCGTAAACACGGATTGAAAGATCAAGATTTGGTAGACAGAAAAAGAATAGAATGACTCTTCTTATAATCAACGAGCTACATAATGAGACTCAAATGGCGGATGAGGGTAAATAGCTTGAGATTTTAAGATATTTATTTATTTTATTTTTTATTATTATGGGCCAGATTTTCCCAAGAAGAAATCGGAGCGCTGATATACACAAATAATAAAAACTTGTCTTCCCAAGCTGTGTACTAGTAGGCGATATCAGTGTCGCGTAAACTCTGCTACCGTATTAGGTGTAACTTTCAAAAGCGGGAGCAAAAGGAAGGCATTTTTTACCCAATTTTCCAAAACGAGTACAGAACTAACGAATCAGTTGTTTTGTGTTTCATTAAGAAAATATAAGGAAAAAGTAATCGATGCCATTGAATGAGTAGTATCGATACTTTAATTTGATAATACTCAAACGAGTGAGAACCCTAGACAGAACACCTTCAAAAAGCCGATATATGAATGCAAAAAGATTAGTTGGTGCGATTCTATGTAATATTAAATTGTAGATTGTTAGTTGCGAAGGGATCTGATAACCATATCACTGCGGCCACTACTGGCCCTTCCTCTAATCTTAAAACTCTTTCAAGATGCCAGAGTTGGTGATGAATTCGACTATATTTTTGAGTGAACTAGCAGATATGTCTCCTGCTTCAAGGTAGAATTTACCTAAGTCACGTTGGAGTTTTGTGCTGATTCTTCGTCTTCGTTGTACATTCTGAAGATACACATTACACAACAACCTCACAGAAAAGATTCAGTGATTACATTTTAATAATTCGATTTCTGATTAAGTAGGTGGGATAATTCAATACAAAGTTGTACACAAACTAAAGAAAGACGAAAGTTATGTTACAAGGGCACGCCAGATATCTTCATTTGTGTCTAACCAAATCTAGATCTAGTGCGATCGGGATGTGTCAGTTTCCTCAATAAAGCCTCTCAACAGCAAAGTATAACCCAAAGAAAACGAGCAGCTCCAATTCATTGCTCATCATCTCACGATCATTGCTGTTTCTTTGGGATAAGGAGGCGATAAATTTGCAAAGTCCCCTCACAGACAATTAGATATATCTTGAATAAGATCCTCATAATCGAATGCAAGTGCCCTTAGTTGTAAGTTTAAAAAAAAAAAAACATTTTTCAAGCAATTTTCGATTTCACTTGTTTCGACGAAGTTCTTACAACAACGACCCATACGGGTTGAATAGGCGACACCGACTAAATTTTATCGCGTAAGATGGTTAGAAACATAGTTCGGGTATATTAAACGTAGTACTCGTACGTAGTTGACAAACAGAGCGCTATTAGCATTGAATCATCCAAAGTTTTGTAAGAATTTAGGCCATTTACCCGGTAATGTTGGACAAAATAGTGCATACGTTTTTAAAAAGAAAAAAAAATCTGCTAATTGACGGTGCAACGATTCCACCTATACCTAAATCTAACTTTTTTTTTACTTTTCACAAAATCTTATGAAATAAAAATAACGGAACCATCTATTGATGTCTATATTGTACAAGGTGGCGCAAAAGTCATCTAATTTTTGCAAATGGCGTCATATGCCATCGCGACTTTGACATTTGTGAAGTAAACAGAAGCAGTAGACAAACCATGTATTGCTATATTCTCCGAGAATGCGAAATAATTGTGTCAAAGTCGTCGACTCTCTCGTCGTGTGGCACCAACTGAGCAAACACTGCGGCATCAACTCTTCGGTCGAGAATATCGCTGCTATGGCTGCAGATGTCCAAGAGAACCCTCAAACATCAACCAGACGACGGGCCACACAATTGGGCATCAGTAGACGGTATTTAAGGGGAATTTTGGCTAAAGTCTTGAAGATGTACCCTTTCAAAGTACAAACAGTGCATCAGCCACTGCCTGCAGACCGCCAATCGCGTGTAAATTACAGCCAAGCTTACCTAAACCTCGGCTGTTTAATCGTTTTGGCAATTTGCACGTTAGATCGCCCCATTTGACGATTTCAGACTTCTTTCTTTGGCGTATTTTGAAGTTACGGATCTATGCAAACAGGCAACAGACCTCGACCACCAAGGGGAACATCCGACAAGAAGTGGAGAATTTATCGGCAGAAGTTTTGAGAAAAGCCATAGAAAATGCTGTGAAATGAGCCTGAATGTGCATCAACTCTGGCGGCGGCCACTTAATTATTAACTTAGCGACTGAATGGAAACATATTTAAACGTCTATACATATGAAAGCTATTCACAGGGGTGACTGAGTTGCACATATACTGAAACCGAAAAATAGGCTTATAAATGGTATCTTGCCAAAGCGCGATCACTTCTCTATTAGAAAAATGTTCTAACGATGGTTTTAATAATACAATTTCTTAAAATCAAGGGAATAGCCTCTAAGCAGATAGCCAGATCTCATTGCATTTCAATCAAAAGTTTCACAACTCCACACATAAGTATATAAAGGGTTATTTACTTCGAGGTTTTGGATTTCAGATCCCTGTCAAATCCATCTGTCATCCAAAGTGACATTGCCTTGGCATTTTACAATATGGATCGTATGACCACCGTTCAACGCATTATTCGCGTTTTAAGGACAGATAATGGTCATCATAATCGCCCAACTGTGCAAACAATTTGAAGCACAATCCCGAAGTTCAAACAAATCAGTAGTGTATGTGAAGTCGTAAAGCTTGTGCATCATCGTAATGCTCGATCAACTGAAAACATAGCCGTTGCAGAATTTTCAATTCCAAGTCGTGCTCAGTGGAGTTTTTTTTAATTGATTACAAGTTAGTAAACATTTTAATTTTCGAAACGATCAAGTGATCGATAGCAAATCAAATCTTCGATCAGCTCATTATACCGATATTTATGCTTAAAAAATAAAGTGATATAAACCTAAATAAATGTTGGTGAGCTTTTTTTCATTCCCTGTAAGCAGTCTTCCTTGCATTGAAGGTATTATTACAGTATAGATAGCAAACAAAATTTTTATAAAGTGATCTTTCGATCAAATTATTCGATCTTAAACGGACGTAACGTCTGTTTGCACTTCCGATCGAGATTTAAATTGACACATTCGTTTGATGAATTATGCATGATTTATTGGTCGTTAAGTGCGACCGGTTGACTTGACTCTTTGAATTGTACTTCATTTTATTACCACGAAAAATATGCATAACTTAAAGTAAAAATTGTGGGAAGGGCTCAACTGAAAAACTTACGAATTATTTCAAGAATTTTCAACTCACCTGAAACGAAAAAGAAAACAAAAAACTTATTAAAAACCAAAAATTTCTTTCGAATCTAAGAATTTATGAATACTTAAAAATAATTATGCAACGTAAACCACCACAAAAAGAACATCCATGTCAAGCCCACTTAATAGGTTCCCTCCCAATCAAATTTTTATCTGCATACAATCTCTTCACCATAATGATTGTGGGTAAATTTGCCATAAAAAAAAAAACCTCAACCACAACTACAAAATACCAAAATAATGAGCACGTGCAACGTAGCCCCCAGGGGCATGCTGCTGTTTTACAATGTAACTGCAACCATAATCACATCGAAATAAATTACCCCCTCGAGGCGTGCGCACACAGCGCACAGGTGGATTTAACTCATAAAACTCATCTCGTTTTCAATTTCAAACTGCAATAAGACGAACGAAAAAAAATCCAAATAATAACAAAAATCACGCACCACACCACAGGAAGATCAAAGCGAAGTTCATTTGCGCACTGTATGGCGCTAATGGATTAAAAGTATCATTACATGGATGTGGCTACAAAATTTCTACACTCAACCACAATTTCTTATGAAAAAGACGAAAACCTTTCCAATTCTTGGCGAAAATTTAATTCAAATCACGTCCCGTGTGTGTTTCGTAACCATTTCTGACAGAAAGATCGCTTATCCAAAGGGAGACGCGCATTCTTATTCAAATGAGCTGCGCATGAGGACAATTGAAGCAAAAAAAAAAAAGGTATCTTCACCAGACGCTCGACGGATAAATCATAATTCAATGGAAGGGGAGACTGCAAAAAAAAAAGATTGCAATTACAATTGCATATAGTCATTGTGAGCAAGAACTTTGCGCACAGACATCAGATTGCAGGGTGCAATCGTGAGATTGCTGCTCGCAGATAGAGAACTCAATTTCAATGAACGCTTCGCATTTTATGCGTGCGAAACCAAGTTGACTAAGGTGGCAATGGCAACTATCTTTTGTCCTTGGAAGAGACAAAAATATCCTCTATATAGATTTCAAGGGAAAAAGAATAGTAAATAGGAGGACAGATACAATTACATTTGCAGAAAGTGCAGTGGTTTGGTTTAATTACAGTGTGTGCCGAGAGTACGCTTCTTTAATTTGTATGGAACCTGGAAGAAGGAATTCTAGGAAGAGAATAGGAGTTCTGTTTACCAATTGGAAAATGATGGTCAAGTTCTTAGAACTCCATCTCTAGTACAGTATCTTTTTGTAGTATCTTTTTATTGAAATTATATTGTACAACATGTCCACGTACTATTAGTGCATCCTGTAGACGCAGAACAAATGGAAATGCTATTGAGATACATTTACAGAAGGTCGAAGGAAACCACGTTTGTGGGTTCACTGTAGATGAAAATATTTAAATACCGTTTCATTTTCAATAAAATCTCATCAACTTGTGAGGCATATTCTATAACCAATATTATGTCATTTTCACGCTAGACAGAATGGAATGCGATGTGAACACGATTTGGCTTCACCACTTAAATAGACGAAGTGAATCGTATTACACGACTGTACGTGGTTTTCAATATCTAACGCAGAGCATAAACGATGCTGTTGTTTATGGTAAACCAAATATGTATATAAGCTGACAAAAGTTATCACAGCTTGAGCATTTAAAACGGAATTGATCTTGACTTAAATGCACTTTGCTACCGTAGTCACGGCTTCCAAACAAAAAAATGTTTCTTACGTGTTTTTATGCGTTTTTATGTGTTCCTCAAACTGTGAGTATTGAACACGCCTCGTATGGGCACTTCCGCAAATATTTTCAAATCTCGTCGCTTACGAAACTATTTTGAAGTTCCGTCCGGAAATGTCTTGAGCTACAGTACATACCACTACGATGGAGGAAGCAAAACGACTGCAGTTGTTGAGATATTTTAAGATTAACTTTAAAAATGATATCTTTGAAAATTTTTTGTTAGTGAAAATATTTTTTTTATTTTTTTATTTCATGTCTAGTTATTTTTTAATTTAACAAAATTTATTTCACTATTTTGCGATCAGTGGAGCCAAAATTATGATTTTTTTTAGATCTGAAGAAAGGGTTCAAATTTAGCTTAACTCTCGTAACCCAAGCAGAATCCTGTAGAAATACTTTGCTCTAAGGGTAATACCATAAATAGGTGTAGTAGTTCAGAACAGAACGTTGGGCGATCGTTCGTTGATTGACCTCTGTATTAATCACAACACGCGTTCCTAAAAGATAAGTCGTTAGAAACAGTCTACATGATGAAGTTGGATGCATTGAGATAAGGCTACTTTACAAGGGGTTGGCTATAAAGCCATTGCTGATAATGAAAAAGCTTTCAGTGTTATTTAGACATGATTGAAAAGATCTGGGCAAAGATCCAAATAGTTCCCTTAACCAGAAAGTATAGGTGGCCCTAAATGAATTATTCGAAACTGAACTTGGGCTAGGAATACAGGGTAAGAATTCAAGCAAGGCTGACAATGATGCACGATGATGATCTAGACAGTCTGACATTGTTTGGTGGAAGGACACGAAAAGAATAGTCAAATTAGCTGAAATGGGTGAAATAAGTGATCGTAAAAATGCCAAACGTAACTTGAAGTGGACACCTTGCTAGACATGCAGTAGATGCTGTGGCTCAATGGTTAAGTAAGAGAAAAACAGCAACAAGTTTTTCCACGGTTCCACGTCCCGTCAACGTCTATAAACAAATTGTCATGAAAATTACCATTCACTACTTGGCAATAATATCCCTCGCGAAACTTGCGTTGTTCTATGCCGAATTTTTCGACTGTTTCACATACCATTTGTGTTCCAAAAGAACTCCTCGTTATCCCCACCCTGCTCTACAAATGAGTTACGATTACTAAGATTGAAATTTCCAACTACCGGTCCAACGCTAAACTCTCCTGCATACCTAAGCTCTTCGAAAGCATAATATTTTCCACTGCAACTCTATCTTTTCTCCAAATCAACACGGATTCCTTAAGGGACGATTAACAATCACTAATTCGTATCTAGTACTTTGTGCGCATTAGAAGAATTTGATGTAATTGCCACCGGTTTTAGTAAGGCCTTCGGCAAAATTTTGCAAGGAATCATTTTTCTCAAACCTAGAGCTCTTGGTCTTCAATCGGGGTTTACTGTGTGCATCAAATCCTACTTTGAAGAATCACAACACAAAGTCCTCTTTAGATCATCTGTATCTGATCTCATTACAGCCACCTCCGAAGTCCCTCAAGGTAACCACCTCAGTCCTCTGATATTCATATGGACAATTAATGACGTTGACTCTACCATTGAATATTCTTATCTATCTGTCTATGCTGATGACATGAAAATATTCCAGCATATATCAATTTTCGCTCACTCCAAGATGGCTTGAATAGGTTTTCAACCTGGTGGCAAAAAATTCATGAGCTCAATGTCAACATATGTCAAGCTGTAACAGATCAACATTAATTATGATTTATGTAAAGGGTGGTTAAATTTTAAGGGCCGATGTTGAATGTGAACCACACCTAAACGTCAAGTTTTTTCCTGCATTTCATTTGACATTTCTCAATTTCAGACTAACTCAATTTGAACCATGGAAAGATACACAATCGAGCAACGCGTTAAAGTAATTCAGGCTCATTATGAAAATGGGCGTTCAAATCAAAATGCATATCGTGCATTTCGTGATTCTTTCGGTCAATTTAATCGTCCAAATGTGCGTACAATCGGAAAAATCGTGCAAAAATTTGTGCAAACCGGATCTGTAGGAGATGTGAAAACACCAGTGCATGCTCGTACAGCTCGTACTGCAGAAAATATTGCTGCTGTTCGCGATAGTGTGGCTGAAGAGCCGTCCACCTCAACTCGTCGTCGTGCCAAACAATTGCACCTCTCACGCTCGTCGTTGATGAACATTATGCATAAAGACTTGCATTTACGCGCTTACAAGGTGCAATTAACTCAAGAACTAAAGCCTCTTGACCATTTCAAGCGTCGTCAATGGTCACAATGGTGGCAAGAAATGGCAACAGTGGATGATCAATTTTCGAAGAAAATCATCTTCAGTGATGAGGCACATTTTCACCTCAGTGGATTCGTCAATAAGCAGAATTGCCGCATTTGGGCGAATGATAATCCAAGAGTGATTGTCGAAAAACCAATGCACCCACAAAGAGTGACTGTTTGGTGCTGTTTATGGGCTGGCGGCATCATCGGGCCGTATTTTTTCCAAAATAAGGCCGGTCAGGCAGTTACTGTGAATGGTGTTTACTATCGTGAGATGATAACGAACTTTTTATGGCCCGAATTGGAAGATATGGATGTGGACGATATGTGGTTTCAACAGGATGGTGCCACTTGCCACACAGCTAACGAAACAATGGCTCTTTTGCGCGACAAATTCAATGGCCGTGTTATCTCACGTGGTGGCGATGTCAATTGGCCGCCAAGATCATGTGATTTGACACCGTTGGACTTCTTTCTTTGGGGTTATTTGAAAGAAAAGGTGTACGTCGATAAGCCAGCAACAATTCAAGAGCTAAAGGATGAGATAATTCGGCACATTAACGTCATAGAACCTCAATTATGCCTCAGCGTCATCGAAAATTTGGACCATCGGATGGAGGTGTGCCGCCGAGGTCGCGGCGGCCATTTGGCCGATATTTTGTTCCATACATAATTGAACCATACCAATATTATCATAATAAAAAGAAATGACAGTAATTTCCTAAATAATTTGTGTTTTATTCAAAATCAACATCGGCCCTTAAAACTTGACCACCCTTTATAACGCTATTGGTCATTTTACCTGTTTTCCCTTCCTATAAAAAGATCAAAAATTGCACACTTACAGCACAGACTACGCTGCTGCTGAATAGAGTAAAATAGCTAATTTTGCGGTTTTAGAAATACAGGGTGTTTCAAAGAATATTTTCGAAACACTTACATACGATTTCCCAAAGTGCATACGCATATTTCCACGCCTTTAAGGAGCCTTGCCTTGCTTACACTTGTAGTACAGACTATGGCATAATGCAATGGAAACGGATTTTTGAATTTGCATATACAGGGTGTTAAAAGGAAGACTCCAAAACTTGCCAATGTGTGTGTCACACACTTTAAAAGCCGCACGGATTACTTAGAACTTATAGCCCACGGGTAGAACCCAACGGAGAGAAGTTTCAATTTTCAAAATACTTAGAATATCTCTAATATTCTTTTATTACAATTTTCCGTTGTAAAAAAAATTTAACAATTACAGCACAGATTACAGTGTATACCCTGACGTAGAAGGATTATCGATTTTGCTTGTCTTAAAGGTACACCCTGTAAGTTTTAAGGAAAAAATCCCCACATACTTTTTAGTGAAAAGAAAAAATGGAGAAAAGTAAAATGTTTTGATGTTTTAATTTTGCTGAAAATGAATTTTGATTTCATCACAAGCTCCAATTATTTTATAAGTAATCGAGGCAACGACGATTTTTTTTATAAAAGCAAGTAGAAGGCGTCATTTACTGATCACTTCTGGATCAAGACTGAAACAATGAAGTTCCGTTGGACCGTACCCTATAGGGAATCTTACTTCCACTCTCCACACCAACCAGTTAGAGATACTGTCAATGACAGAGGAAGTCGTAAGAAAATGGTTGAAATTATTCGCAGCTAATAGGCAAGTTAACGTCCATACTTAAGAGTGGTCCACTTACAAAGAGAGAAACTTAAAAAAGAGATTATATTTGCAAAGAAGAGCGTGAGAGAAATTCCTGCACAAACATCGTATCCACAATACCAGCTGAACTTATTCGCACGAGGATATGCTACATATTCTGGGTTGGGCTCACTTTCTTCGCTACATTATTGTATACCTTCTCTACTGTGGATAGCACGACGGAAATGATTATGGTTATGGTTAACATCGACTAAACAATTAAAGACCGCGAGGCATGATGTGGGTGACATCCTTACCTCGCAGTGCTGGAAGGATCAGAGAAAAAGATTTTTCCATAACTCAAACTGTTGTAGGCTGCGTTTCTAAAGATTTACCTTTAGATTGTCCTTTTTATTTTAAAAGCTTTGACGACTGTATTACAGCATACCTTCATGAACAGTAGATAGACCACTAGGAAACCATAATTTTCAGTATTCAAACCTACAAGAGTAGGTGAATATTTCGATGACAGAAGTAGAAGTCGACGAAAATTTCGATGAATAAGAAACATAGGTACATATGTATCAACTACCACATCACAAGAGATTGGTAGAAGTCCTTTTGGCCAATTTTGCCACTCAGAACAATTCTCAAGTTAGACCTGGGTCATATGCATTGAGGTGCAACTTTCAAGCACTTAGAACGTTCAGGTCCTCGCCTATAACCCTCAGCAGGTTTTCAACTGGAATAATAATATTACACAAAATTCGCCACATGTCTCGTCTGCCGGCTGTCTAAACGGATCTTTAATTTTCATTATTTTAATAAAACCAAACACACCTGCTTTCAATAGATGAAAATTCACTCAATATTATCGTTTCGTTCGTTCGTTTACTTAAAGAAAAAAATTCGAAAACTTTTCACAATAAAATCAAACCCGCACTGATTACTGCCATGATACTCGGAATTATTTTACCCCTTTCTGCAATAAACTGCAGAATACTTAGTGGAACAACAGAATGCCACTCCCACCATCCATTCAAGTGAGCAACACTTTACTCCATTAATGTTACAACGAACAGAACCATGCAGAGTACACGGAAGAGGGATGTTCGCTCATGTATAGGTATGTTCGTTTGCAATTTATAGAAATTAAAAATAAATTGTCTGACTATTTACAGATTAAGAATAATATTCCGCATCTATTGAAAAATTGCGCCTTTGTTAGATAGAATTAGAAATTGTATACTCTTCGTAATTATCTCATACTGGGGGGTGACGTGATTAAAGGAAAGGCCCATTGTTTTGTAAATACAAAATAAAATCACAAAGAAAGAAAAGCAATAAATCACCCCCGTACAAACATACCTAGCGTAATCACAAATAGAAGAAGGAACAGAAAAGTATAACAAACAATTGACCACACCTTTCAATTGTGTGATTGCGGCAGCAGATACCTATTAGAAATTCGATTGACAGACGTCACATAAAATGACATAATGCGTGGACGCATTCTCAAGGGAAAGACGAGATTAGAATTACAGATCAGTTCTGTTTAGGTTCTTCTTTCAATAAGTGAATGACTTTGAAAAGACTCTTCTTTTGGGTATGAGAAAGTTGATTGAACCAATTTGAAACGGTGGGCATTATAAATTCGATGTTGTAATGAAGATAGATCGGGGCTTATAGTTTCGTCAGGCGGGATGGTCACAAAGAACTATTTTTGTTTCTACACTTCTTCTCAGATCAATTGAGTCTTAATAGATGAATCCAAAATGAGATTTGGTCGCTTTTGTACTTCCACAAGGCAAACGAAACTATCTGTCCCGAAAGGAAACGTCCAGCAGAGATGGCATTCCAATCAGCAAAAATTTATGTTTCCTGCCTGAGTGCACTTCACATTAGTTCGTATGACAAGTTTCAACTTGTTCAAGTAGTTTCTTTACACGAATTTTTGCAGTAGACGTCTTGCGTGTTTTTCGTTAAAATGAATAAACTTGAATATCGTGCGGTGATAAAATTCTTCTTTTTGGATGGGTTAACCCCTAAGGAAATTCATCCAAAGTTGACAAAAGTTTACGGGGACTCTGCTCCTTCCATGTCAACTGTTAAAAAGTGGGCAGCTGAATTTAAACGTGGTGGCACGTCCCTCGAAGATTACCCACGTGAAGGACGGCCAAAAACCGAAACCATCGAAAAAGTGCATGATATCGTGTTGGACGATAGGCGAGTGAAGGTGAGTGAGATACATGAGGCTGTGTGTATATTGGAAGAGAGGATGCGAAACATTTTGCACAAAAACTTAGGGATGCGAAAGCTCTGCGCAAGATGGGTGCCGCATTTGCTGAATACCGATCAAAAGAAAATGCGTAAATGATTTTCGCGGTAATCTTTGGACAGCTTCAATAGGGATTCGACCGATTTTGTGCGGCGATTTGTCACCATAGATGAGACATGGGTCCACCACTACACGCCAGAAATGAAACAGCAGTCGAAGCAGTGGGTGAAAGCCGGTGGTTTAACGTCAAAGAAAGCGAAGTCGATCGCATCTGCCGGGAAGGTCATGGCCAGTGTGTTTTGGGATGCGAAATGGATTCTGTTAATTGATTACCTTGAGAAAGGCAGAACAATTACAGGCGAATATTACTCCAACCTTCTTGACCAGCTGGATGCCAAAATTCGCGAGAAGAGGCCTGGCTTGAAGAAGAAAAAAATCAACTTTCACCAGGACAATGCACCTGCACACAAGTGTGCGTTGGCGATGGGAAAACTGCGGGATTTGGGGTACGATTTGCTCGGCCATCCACCCTATTCACCTGATTTGGAACCATCAGACTTCCATCTGTTCCCAAACTTCTGGGAAGCCCTTCGCATCCAATGCAGAAGTTGAGAGGGCCGTAGAAGAATATATTCACAACCTTCCAGACTCTCACTTCCGAGAAGGAAAACTGATGTTGGAGAAACGCTGGACCAAGTGTGTTGAAGTCAAGGGAGATTATGTAGACAAATAAAATCATTTTTTAACTGAAAATCGCAGTCTTTCATTGTCAGGCCGAGAACTTTTCACCTTTCCCTGGAAGCTACAAGATTTTACTTCCTAGGTTGAGATCGTTTTGCTGAATATCAGGTATCGAATATATGGGAATACTATGTGCGGATTTTCAATTCAATTTCTTCTCAAAAATTCATAAATTCTTATAAAAAACGAAAGCAATTACCTTTTTTCTCACGCCTCTGCACATCCTAAAACATACTGCTTTTTCTAGAAAAATCAAGACGTGTTCGTACCCCGATGTTATCTTCAAAAACAAAAAGCCGTCATTTCATTCATCATAATCCCTGTCCATATTTCCAATGAATCTCTATTACTTACTAACAATTTTCTTTTGTATCTCCAATCCCAAAGAAGAATTAGACAAAGATCTAACCATACAGGCACAGTAGGTACAGCTCTATTGCTAAATCTAACAACTCACGCAGAGCAACAGATACATCGCGCAACATGCCCTGCTATGAGATACAAGATCTTCTTTAGATGGATGTGTTTAAAGAGGGAAAATTACACACGCTAGCAATTATTGTTCGACAACATTGGAAATGGTTCGTAATTTGTTTAACGATTGAATAGCGAACGTCTTTAGTGGAGATGGGTTGCATGTACACACATAATGGATTTTAACCTTTTTTTTTTTGTATCTATAGAATACCTCATATTATAAATGGCATTTAATTTTTACAAAACAAGATGAGTTGTGTGGGGTTTAAGTGTGATTGAAACAGAACCGTTTTCTTACATTGATGGGTGGTGGAAGGCAAATCGATGTCAACAGTTTAAAGTGGAAAATAATTATTCAAACACATTTGTTGAGGTACTCGTAAATTTTATAGTATGCTTGATTCTTCAGTCAAGGTGTTAACTTACCGCAATAAAAGCAATGCCGACGAGGCGAATTTGAAGTCACCCGATGAGACTAACACATTTCACACTGTCTAAGGGAAAACGAGGGCCTTCCTGTAAACCGAAAAACACAACCCTCGTCCTATTTCATTTAAAGGATAAAATTGGACCTGAATATGACCTTATCCTTATCGCGGAACAGCAAACTGACCTGGATAGACCACAGACGATAGACCTAAACATGAACAGAGCTACCATGCGCGAAGTGCCTATCCTCAAATCTGCATAAAATATTGTTGCATACCTTCATTCTAAGACCTATACTAGCCTATTGTGCTAAAGACGTGTTTAGCATACAGCTGGAATCTGTATGGGTGATTGTCGGTGCACTACCCTAACCAATGTATACTATCCTTGATCTAACCCGAATCAAATATTTATGCAAATGAAAACTAGACGGAGCATTTTTTTTTTTTTTTTCGTATTGCATCGAGACCCAGCTTTTAGCCGCAGAAAATCATAACAAATACTTCACAGAACAATTCACTATCACTGCTCAAATTTAATAAAGTCGGAGCAAGTCTGTGCTTGGCGACTGTTCCCTAATTCCTCATACAAGGTCTTTCTCTTGAATCTACATAAACTGAAGCAGCCTTTAATGAATGTCAAACTCGGCTTTGAAAATGAAGAAACCTCTCACGGCATTCCTTTGGAACGCCCAGCCCTCCACTGCAAAGTGAAAGAGATATTAGTTTGAAGAGAAAAAAATGACTCTAGAGACCAGTCCTTGTAGACCTTGACTTCTCTAAGAAACTGAAGTAAAGCAAAGATAACTACGTATGTAGACTCAAGTATATCGGTTAGTTGCCCGATTTCAGTTTTCTTTGACGCGTCTTGTGAACGATAAAAGGCAAATTCAGCGGTTTGATGTAACAGTTCCATGGTTTATGTGGCAAATCCGAACTATCTGATAGGTAAGTTGGACCACCTTTTTCATGCGCGCCTATCTCTGCTTTGGGTGCATTGTTAAACCTAAGTAAAGTAAAGTAAAGTAAAGTAAAGTAATCTTCCTTCTAAGACGTACTATTATGGAGTTTTGATGACTTCCCGTGGCCTTTGGCTAATGCCTTATAAATAAGTTGTCAAACGCAATGCCATAACTTCGACTGCTGCATAAATCTTACGACAACCAAAATCTGAGTCAGAAAAGAATTCTTGTCGAATTTTCACGGATGGCTCCAAAACCATTCAATGGTCTTGGAACCATTTTGAGTAGCAGGTGGAAGGGATGAAGTATTTGCGTTACTCAAACCTCCAATTACTTCGGAAATAGTTCGAGAATGCAAGACTGTTTTGAATTCGATTGCAAGTCCTAAGTCACAAATGAAATAAGAACTCCGATGAACTTGCCAAACAACGCTCAGAGGAGTACTTTAAGCTGCGTCTAACTTTCCTCTGTCTTCGTTTACGGCTTCCTATAAATTTGGTGGCATGAATTTGAAATATTTTTTTATTAATGGCGTTCGTAAGGGCCCTTACTATACCTCAAATGTCTGAAATAATCCTGCTTTTGTCCTCGTATTTCTATGAAAGGCAAAGAAATACAATGAACAAGGGTTGCTACCTGATAGTACAATGGACCAGCATTGAGTCTGAGCACTCGCTCCAGTAGATGGATTTGACCTAAAAAGAGGTGAATACTTTTCTTCTTCCAGACAGACGATCACTACTAGGAACTGACGTAGATCTCCTATCTGTCTGCTGTGCACCAAACATTTTTTCACTGTGGGTATCCTGTGAAGAAACAGCCAAGTTGGAAGCGTCCTCAGGTGAATATTAACATATCTCAGAAGGTCTTTCAGCTCAACGGCTCTCGCAAAACTACTGATAAACAGAATACTCATTGTGGACTATCCTGAGGCTGTCCACATGGGCACCACCAGATGCACGTCCCGCACATCACTGCAGCTAAGCCTATCCGAGGGAAATGTTTTTTTTTTATCGAGCTTCAAGTAAATTTGGTGGCTAATAGTGCTGATGAGGATAACTAGGATACACTCCTGGCTCAAAAATTCTACCGGAAAGTTTAGAGCTTCAACGGTCATCATTTACATTTCTTTTTTTACATTTTTCAGCCTAATCGATGGCTTCTCGGCACTCACCCACTTATCGCCGGGTGAGATACCATCCCATCTTACTACAAGCTCCCTGAAGTAGTTGTGATTACGTTTCGGAGCTTGACCGATGGGTTTGTGCGCTTCATCAATCTGCAGATCATACATGGACCATGTATGCACTACTTGCTGAAAACCGCGGAGATAAGCCAGACAAGTGTAACACAAAAAGAAGAGGTCAGGGAGGTACTCTGGCTAAGATAACTCGTTCAAAAGGGACGATATGATCCCCAAGATGAATAAAAGACTTGAAGCAATTTAAAGTTTTTTATTCACTATTTTTAAGCTTCAATCAATGTTGCATAATCAACACAACTTATTCTTATGAAAACCTCAAGTGTAAGGTTCCAAGATACTGAGTAAACCAGGTGTGAACGGATTAAATTTATAATTTGTGTGCTTTGTTTTTTGAAGTCTGCATATCTAATCGTCATATTTCCAAAGGGCTCCCACAAAATCTAGTATTAGATTATTAGTTCCGCAACTGGGCCTTCATATTTGATTAATCCCTCTTAATACGTGGGCTTTGGCGACATACTAAGGTCAAGGTTACCATTACCATCTCCAAACCTATAAGCATCCACTTCAACCGAAATTCCCAAAAATGCACGGTCTCTCACATTTAGAAACAAGTTTGAGAATCCACACTCACTTTGCCGCATAGCAGTTAAGTTTCCCATAATCACGTTAGGTTTCTCAATAATAGCAACACAAACAAACCGCGAAGGCTACACATCAAATACCTGAGCCATCCCAAATTGCAGTATGATTTTCAAAACACCATCAGCCAACCGCATATGGGACGCTATAGCCCCATCAAAACAGCCATTTGGATGCCAAAATTATCGAAAAAATACCCGATTGCTCAAGCTACGATCGTGCACTTCCTAGACCTCTTTGACCATGTTAACTAATTATAGCTACACCGTCAATAATTAGCACCGTCCTTTCGGATATGACAAATGTTTCTTTTCAGAGCCCAAACAACAGTCAAGACAATTTGTATTCATGACACAGGCCCATCACAATAGGTCTGTTGATTTCACTATTACTACCAAATTAATAAGCAAAAAAAAAATTTTTTTTAAATGCACATCAAATGGTCATGTGAGTCATTACAATGGGGCCCCATCGTAATGCGTGCCTTCATGTTGGACAGACAAAAAAAATTGGTTTGTTCATAAAATTCACTTGGAAAACACTTTCGATGAAAATTTAATCGGATTATTCTTATAAAAATGTAATTTGTGTTAGGGGATTCTCTGATAAAGAAGACTGCATGTCAGGTAGACTCGTCTTGGTAATTATGGTCACGGATCAGTTTGACACTCGTGATATCTCAATCGGCTCAATCGGAAGTTTGTTTCTTTATTAAAAAAACGAAAGTTGAAAAAAAAAAACCTAATTTGTTTGGTATTATTTCAGGTGGGTTGGCTGGTCTTATCTTATTGGATTGAAATTATGGGCTTACCTATAATTCATATTCTAAACCGTTGGCAGATACATTTTTTCTCAACCGAAGGTGGTCTGGCATTTTCACTTTCGAAACGATTTTTAATTTTATGACAACACGGTTGGGTGTCTGTATTACCCAATCAATTATGATAAAGGGCTGGGAAGCTCTTGTCAGATGGGTTTGGTGAGAAGATTTGGTGGACCAAAATTGTGCTTAGATCTAGAGAGGTTGAATGTAGAGAAGGGCTTAGCAGTTACTGGTTATCATCAGTTTCATTCTCTAGTGATTTATTATAGTTTTAGTTGACCCACCTTGGGAGGTATCCGACTATGCGTGATGGGTCAACATAGGAACCCGTTGAACGTGTACTTAGTAATATGAAGCTCCTATCGACCATCAGCAAATAGGCAATGCCCATAATAAGTTCCGTCGTTATAGAATTTACTTCAATCTTGAAAAAAAAAAAAACAAAGGCTTGAGGCCATTGGCTACTCCAACGACGTGGCAATTATCGTCAGCTACACATATGAAAGCTCCCTTTCAGAATATACACTGTCTGAGATACATAGATAGTGCACCAAGGGAGGCATCTATGTAAGCCAAAAAAAAGGCAACTATTATGCGAAGGAATTTGAACCATAACCGCCCCTCAATCTTTGGTGAAACTATCCAATTCTTGCGAGAAGCAGAATTGATCATTGGGTCATGCTGGGCAGTAAATTGTCTCGAAGTCCTCACATTGACCGAACAATCGAAAGAGCTAATCGAGCACTATGGATCAGTCGCCGCATCTGTGGCAGGAACTGAAGACTAACTCCCAAAATGATGCTTCAAATGCACACCTTGGTCATTAAACCTGCCTTAGCATACACGGTAGTAGTCTGGTGGACACTAATTAATAAAGTCACTACAGTTAGAAGGCTGGAACGAGTCCAACGCCTAGTGGAAGTCTGTATGACGGACTGCATTCTCTTCACCCCCATTGCATATCTCAACGCTATTCTGAGCTTACCTTCAGTACAAGCCTACTTCTTCGACAAATTCTCTTTTATCGCTTCAATCGTCTCAAAACGCTTTCCGCGAAGTCGCGAAGTCGTGGGACTAGGAAAAAGTGACAAGGAGCCGTGTCAGGTGAATACGGAGCTTGCGGAATGGTATGAACGTTGTTTTTGATCAAATAGTCGCGTACAAGATGAGATGTGTGAGCCGGTGCGTTGTCATGGTGAAAAAACCACGAGTTGTTTCTCCACAATTCTGGCCTCTTGTGACGAACATTTTCCCTCAACGCTTTGCACCGATCCGAAGGAGACACCAAGATCGGCTGCTAGCTCCCTGATGCTCACACGACGATCTGCGAGGACTATTTTCTTAACATTTTACGTCAATCATACTGGTGGATGAACGACCGGAACGAGGCAAATCATCAACCACAGTACGACCCACTTTAAACTTCTTATACCACTCGTACGCTTGTGTTTTCGATATTGTCGAGTCCCCGTATGCTAACGTTAACATTTTCAACGCTTCCGCAGATAATATTTTGTTAGAAACACAAAATTTCAGCCAAACTATTTGCGCAACTAAATTTGACTTTGCGAAATTCGTAAAACACAAAAAACACCAATTTGTTTACAAAGCTATCACGCACAAACTGCCGACAAATGGCTGACGACAGATGTACCAACCTAAAAAAAAAACAGTTTTTGACAATATCTCAAGCGCGGTTTGTTTGAATGGAAAATTCCGGATACGTTTTGATCAGAAGGTAGAAGGTAAAGAAATGGCCGACTCTATGACCGAGATGGATGCATCAACCCCATTCACTAGTCCTGAAGCATCGTCGAGTAAGCAAGGGCTTTAAAAAAAAAAAAAACACACGAGGGAACAGACGGACACTCGAGGAGAGAAATGTACCAATAACTTTTTTACTGCGCTATCTAATACGAGATTTAAGTTTCTTGTGAATCTGAGTAGGAACCACGTAGAATCCTAACCGGTGCTATTAGAGGCAACTGCCTATTTAAAAGGCACCTCAACAGCCTTAACTTATCGCTGGACCCTGACTAGAGAGCGAAGGAGTGAGTCTTTAAAAACCTTCGTTAAATGCCTAACCCTGGCATGCATGTAAATGGTCAACATGGAGCGCAAATAAAATTTGGAGATTGTGGCTAGAATGCAAAGTCCGATTTAAACACGAATTATGGACGCACAAGCCCTAAAAAAGAAAATTCGTTCAACCTTTTAGGCTGCAGTCAGCTACATACAGGCAGACAAAATTGAGAGCGCCTTTATATGTGCAACAAATTTATTTAAATTTAAGTACCAATTCAGAAATCAGAAGTGAAATACATTCCTACCGCTTACAAATGGCTGGAGAAACAGGACAAACGTCAATATCTCAATCTGATATTATAAAGGGTGACCAGAAAGCAATGATAGTTTTTTTTTTTTTTTATAATTTGCACGTGTTAAAGGGGATATGAATACCCTCATACTAATTTTTAAAACACGTGCGTTTTTGTGGAAAGGAAAGACAGAGTGGTGTCGTTTGAAACTCAGGTGGTATTAAGTTTCTGTAAACAAGGGTGGCTGTCCAGATAACTGGGGAGTATTTTGTTTTGTTTTTCGCTATTATTGTCGTTGCCTATGATTCACTGTTTTTCTTTCCGTCCTCCTGATGTCATCATCATGATCAAGTTGCATTTTATCCATATGATAATTTCCAATTGTTATGTTTCAGCAGCTGTCAAAGTTACCAATGACATCTAGCTGTCAAAATATTCAGTAATATTATCGAAATTCCGGCTCAGTAGAAAATAAGCAACGTAAATTTCGTCGTGAGGTCGGTCGTCATCATGGCTTCAGTGCGCAGGCAATTCGTCGCATAGAGGGAAATTTTGAGCGTGAGTACACTCTTTTGGACCTTAAGCCACCAACCAGACAGAGATCGGTGCGATGTGAAGAAAACATAGCCGCCGTAGCGGACAGTATTGAAGAAGACCCAGAAATGTTGATTCGGCGCCGATCAGTTTAATTGGGCATCGCCAGAGAGTCAACCAGGCGTATTTTGCCGTTGGATTTTGGGCCTACATCCGTATAAGATTGTGTTGAATTGAAGCCGGACGACCATAGACAACGCCGTGAGTTCGCTAATTGGGCGCTGGAAATGTTGGCCGGAGATCCGGATTTTGGCCAAAAAATCATCTTTTCGGGCGAGGCCCATTTTTGGATCAGCGGCTATGTCAACAAGCAAAATTGTCGTTATTGTAGCGACCACAATCCACAAGTGTTCGACCAAGCATCAATGCATCCACAAAGATTGACTGTTTGGTGCGGTTTATGGCACGGCGGCATCATCGGACCTTATTTCTTTCGAAATGCGGAAGGAGACACCGCTACCGTCAATGGTCCTCAATATAGAGCGATGTTGACCGACTTTCTGTGGCCAGCGCTTGACAACATCGACATATCCGAGCTGTGGTTCTAACAAGATGGCGCTACATGCCATACAAGGACGCAGCGCTCAAAGTGGTGAAGGAGAAATTTGGCGACTGGGTCATCTCATGGCGAGCGTTCATCAATTGGCCGCCGCGAACATGCGACTTATTATTTTCTCTGGGGCTATGTCAAGTCCTTAGTCTATGCTAACAAGGCAACCACTTTGAATGAGCTCGAGGTCAACATTCGACACGCTATTGCCGGAATAACGCCGCACACCAAAAATTGGACCGAGCCGGCCATTTAAATGCTATTCCATACATAATGGCATGAATGTAGCTTCAAAATAAAGCCAAAATCAATTTGATATCTCACACCCTTGTTGTTTTATTTAAATTTTGTTTCCTATAGTTCTTATCTGGTCACCATATAGATCCCAGAATGTTCGCTTTAAAGTAAAACGGTCGCAGTGCCTATAAAAAGAAATAAATATCTCATTGTAAACACAACGAAACCTCATCTGGCATTATTTGGAGCTTATAATAATAATAAGTAAATATTTTGGCGCTAACAGCTCATTCACGACCTGGCCTAGCTTCTCGCAGGCATTCATGTTGAGGACACATGAAAAGTAGGGACCTACAGTTCTACGCCATTTCCGAAGGGCAATTTTGTTCGATTAAGAAAACCTTCTCATGAAAACTTTACTCTCGGATATTGCTCAGACGTTTACACGAGGTGAGACGGTGACAAACCATTTTTTTTTTTATCTGAGACTTGAACCTTGACTCTTCCGTTCAGTGATCGCACACTTAACCACTGCTAAACTCGAAAGATCATCGAATGTCCCTGTCATTTTAATGGAATTACTAACAAGATCCGGAAAATCTTATACAACCACAGACTTATTGCAAATTTAAGATAATAATTTCAAAAGCGGATTAATTCGCCGACAAATATTTGCAAAGTATCTAATGATTAATCACCAAACCATTGTCATTATCCGTTAATAGTCCTCTTGAGTCTATCTTCATACCGGAATACGTCTTATTGTCAAAATTTGACAGTTGAACCACCTCAATAGTAGTCATAACCATAATCAGAAATAAGTATCTACACATCTACAAAATATTTGTTGGTAAGCCTTATCTCACGGAAGAAGAAAGTTAAATTTCACAAAATCCACAAAATGTGGTAAATTAATACGTCCTTCAAAAGTCTCAAGAGTACTTGTAACCTCACTTTGAACACGGGTGAGATACTTTTCATTGTATGTACGAGTACATGCAATCCAGCAAAAGTTATGAATTTCGTTAACAAAAAAAAAAAAAAAAAGATCCGCGAAAATGAAAGTGAATTTGCAACTTATTGCGGTATGAAAAAAAAAAAAAAAAAAAAAAAAACACCAAACCTGTGGCCACCGGCAAAACTTAAAAAAAAAAATTAAATTTGATTAATTATTATCCTCTGAGGTTGATGTTGATTTAAACACCGGCTGGTGGTGGTTACATCTTAATGCTGTTGTTGCCGTAAAATTTTATAACAATTTCCAAGTACTCAGGCAATTTTGTGTTTAGCACTTGTAATTAAGATCCCGAGAGATACTCGTACAGTATGCGCTCCATCACACTCAATCGATGCAATTAGGCGAGCAAAATTGTTTTGCAAATTGACATGAAGATACAAATGTGCGAGAATATAATTTTTTTTTTTTTTCTACTACTACACGGTGTCCAGTCCAGTCAACTGCTGCTAGCTAGATTTAGTTTATGATGGGGTGCTCTTAAGTGCAAGTTAAGTGTGGGCTAAGTGTCGTACTGGAATTATGAATATTCATAAAAAGAAAACATTTTGCAAGCGAAAATTGCTTTAGGTGGCAGATTTGTAATTTGTTTTGTGATTTTGACATGATAAGCCTCTGGAAAGAGCGATTTAAGCAATAATTTGCAAAGAAAAGATGGCACTAAATGTGTCGCTACTTTCTACGCTTGGACAGTTATGATGATAGTGCTTGTACAAGAAATGAAGCCAAGATTTGATGTGTTTTGCAGTTTAAGGTGTCCAAAATAATTAATTCAGTACAACCACCAACAGCATTTAATTAAACCTAAATGTCAGTTCAATGCTTGCCCACTTAATTTATTTAAATCCAATGATTAGTCGATGTGGCATGACCATTTTTGTGATAAGACACAACAACTGGGTGATCATAAGCTACTCGTATAATAAATATAAAGCGACATAAGCTGCTTCAAAATACCTAACATTTAGCCGCCTATAACCTCTTAACATAAGATTGAGAAATCAGCTTCAAAATAAATGACGTGGGCAGTAAAGAGGATTACCTTAGCCATAGCTCTGTACATGGTCATAATATGTATAACAGCTGTCGCTTAAGTTTCGAATAGTCTGGTGAATTAGTTGGTAAACAAGTTGGCACAGTAGTCAAATTATTCTATTAATCAGCATAAATGAAACTTGGAAATACATAAAAAGTGTCTGGAGAACCTTCACCAAATTGGGCCCATGCTACAATTTCATAACATGAATATCATGAGTTAAGAAGGAAAAATGGAAATATAAGCGTTTGACCAAGCTAAAGGGTTTTTCAATAGGGACATAACAATTCTGTATTTTAATACAACCACAACCTTAAACCTTTTTTATGATCTGTGAACGTCAGAACGTCAACCAAGATTAACATTTTTATCATGATGAAGTTCACGAACGAGCATCGTTTGGAAATTCTTGAAAATTACTACCGGAATTCTGAGTCGGTGGTTGCAACTTTAAGAACGCTTACTCCAATTTTCGGCCGTAATAATCGTCCCATCAAGCAGGCTATGCGTGCTATAGTGGATAAATTCGAGTCAATATTTTCACTATTGAATGGTCCTGTGCCAGTGAGACATCGCACCGGTCGATGTACAGAAAATATCGCAGCCGTAAGTGTTTCAGTTCAAAATTAGTCGAATCCACGCCGTTCACAGGAATCGGAAATCTCTCAGTCCATATTGTGGCGAAGTTTGCGTAAGGATCTTGGCTTGCACCGTTACAAGATCAAATTAACTCAATAACTGAAGCCTCTTGATGATTAGAAGCTCCGAAACTTCTCCGATTGGGCTCTACAAAAGTTTGAAGAAATTTCATCGAAAAATCATCTACAGCGATGAACCTCATTTTTGGCTTAAGGGCTTGGACAGCAACAACCCCACATGTGCTTCAAGGGACACCATTGCATCCACAAAAAGTGACCGTGTGGTGTGGATTTCATGCCGGAGGTGTGATTGGGCCGTATTTGTTCGTCGATGAAAATGATCGTCATGTTACGGTCAATGGAGTTTGTTATCGTGCCATGTTGGAAGACTATTATTGGCCAGAATTGGCTGCACTTGACATCGGTAATATGTGGTTCCAACAAGATGGTGCCACGTGCCACACAGCTGGTCAAACAACTGATCTATTGAAGGGGAAGTTCTGTAATCGTGTAATCTCGAGAAATGGTCCGGTCGAATGGCCAGCTCACTCATTCGATTTAACCGATTTGTGGAGTCCCTCTCTTTATCGCATCAGTCGCCTTTGACAGCGAATGTCAACCGAACGCAACTCCGACATTGATGCAGCCTTCAACTGGAATGGAATCAACAGTGATACTAACGAGGCCAAACTCCAAATGAATGGAGTTGATGTTGATGCATGTCAGCTTCGCTAGAATCAGCAGATAACAGAAGCTGCTAAAGCTGGTGCTAGATTCTTATATTGGTTCTGAGACTTGATTATAACTCGCATGTTTGGGCGGGAACTTTCAACACATGCTTGAGTTTACTCGACCGTGTTCTGATTCCGGTCAAATTTCCTTGCTCGAACACCATCGGAATGTTTAGCACTTCTGTAGCGGCTTTTTCATCACAATTGTCCCTCCAATCCGTCATATATGGCATTTCAGCACACCCCTATATCTTAAAGCCTGTATTCGAGCCCACTGTGAAATTCAGGAAATCGTTTTTTTAACTCAATACGACTCTCTCTTCTTTCTTGTCCATCTCTAACTCTCCTTAATACCATTTCCCTTCACTGCATCGCTGGGTTTTATAACTTTAAAGGAAACAATCTTAAGTGGTAGAGAATATAAAAAAAAAATATTTAAGCGGGAAACCCACGGTTTGAGTCCCAGAAAGTGTTATCGCGAGAGTGTTAAGGCTCAACTATAATAGTCGAAAGCAATCGGAAGCTAATGTCAAAATTCTACGTTAAGTTTTCTTCAGTACTGTCAATTGCTCAAGTTGCCCATAATAGGCGTATGTGAACGGAAGCGATTGTCAGAGGCGATATCGTCAGTTAAAGTCAAATGTAAAATTTTCATACGAAAGAGGGAATGGCCCCGACCCATGGAATCCGTTGATCCGTTGCAGCATCGTTTTTAACTGACACATAGATAGAATACACGTATTCTTATGGAAGGTGGCCCATAACTGACGCATGTATGAACTTCGACGGATAAAGTAGGTTGGCAGAAAGAAGAGAAAGAAGAGAAACTGTCATCGCCGTTGACAATCGGTTGACATTTCTATGCGTCAACGAAGGTATGCGACGGATTGTCTGGGACTGTTCCAGCAATACGTGAACGTCACCGTTAACCTTCAAAGGAACGACGTGGACGGATTCTATGGGTCGGGGCCTTCTACTGTTATAGTTCGGCTTTTACTCTCACGAACGTCTGACAAACATCCGAGAGTAGAATTGCAATGAGAAGATTATCTCAATCGAAGAAATTGGCCTTCGGAAATTTTGATGCCTTTGTCGTCAAATTCAAAAAAATAACGCCGCCGGTCTACAGCGAGAACCAAACTGTTACCCGTAGCCTCTCAACGATCACATTTGTATTCTCACAACCCCAAATTCGGCAATTTTGTTTGTTTCCGTAACCGCCTCATAACTGAAGAAAATTTTGTTCGAAAAATCGGCGTCAACTTGTTGATTTTCCAGCACCCAATCTGCGTTTGTTCTGCTCATTCTATGGACACCAGGCATCAATTTGAATGCGTTAAGTGGTGGTTAAACTACCTGTATAGATGACAGATGGATTTGACAGATGGCATGTAGAAGGGTTGTGGAATTCACACACCTGCAAACCGTACAAGCGTTGAGAGACTTAACGAAATTGAGAGAGATATAATTTTTCCTTCGTCCATTTTCCTGCAATTTTTTTTTAGATGAATTTCGCTTCACGAAAAAATGAAAACTGTCAAATGAGTTACAGCTGAAAGGTTTGACAGCAAAAAGAATTTAAAATCAAAATTAACAAATGTGTAGAATATCTGTGCAATCTGCGATTGTTTGGTTACAAGACTTCACACAAAGGACGTACGGGTATTTTTTTAAATTTGACACAATTTCAGTTTGACGTTTTGCATTTTTCTTTCACAAAAGTACCTGTACAAACCTATTGTTAAGAAATTAAAATGGCGGTGTGGTAGATATCTGTGATGGAAAATTTTCTTAAAAAAATGCCTCACTGAATTTTATCAAACCAGTAAATTTGTTTTTGGAGTTTATTTTTTGGTGGGCTTCTGTTTGTTTTCTTTACAACGAAGAGCAGTTCAAAGACCATACAAATTGATTAACTATCATAATTATATGACAAAGCAAAAATCTCGTGGTTTCCATTTACATCATTCGCCTAACACATGCTAAATAATGTCAACAATCCGCTATTAGTACAAAAACAGAAACTAAATTTTCCTTACGAAAGCATTAAACAGAGAAAAACAAATTTAAAAAAAAATTATCATAATATATTGATTGAAGGGTAAACAAACGCGCGAAGTCCATTACTACCATTAGCGCTGTCCGTTGGTCGGGTCAATGTTCCATTCTCTTCGTAATAGCCACATTGACAGTAGTGTGGTCTTAAACCTGTTGATCGTTTAATGCTCAGTTTAAAATAATGTCCCACTTTTCTAGTCATCACTATTCTACCACTCCTTACCACTTTGATAAGACTGGAAAAACAAATTCTCCAAAATCCAGTTTAAGTCGAATGCAGCTACACCAAAGCACGCTTTGACAAACATTCAACCTGAATTAATCAAAATTCCACAAATACCCCGTTACGAGCAGAATGTATCTCTACTAACGATGTGCGTAGCTAATTATGTATGTTGCCATATATTTTGCTAAACCAAAAATGCAAAACCATCGGTTGTTATGGCCAATTAGGGAGGTGGAAGAGAAAGGCCTGAATTCGAGTAAACGGTTTTCTTTAAATTTTTATCTTTTTTTTTTTTTTTTTTTTGTTGCCAAAATGAGAGCTCATCGAATTTAATGCGTCACGGTACCGCATTTCGAGAGTAAGACTTGAGAAAAAAAAAATCCTTAAGTGATCTTTAACACGGAATGGTAGTGAGTCTAACGAGCTATTTAAAGTAAACAGATGTCATCTTGATCACTCAAAAAAATAAAAAAATAAAAACTCCAAAAAGAATTTCGAAAATGCCGCAAAAGTCGGCAAATTTTCTGCATGACTGCAGAACACATCGAATTTTATCATCTTAATGGAATGTATAGTATAATGGTGTACTTACGAAAAGTGAATAATGTGAACTAAAGACCTTCGGCAGAAGCAACAACGATCACGATAATTGAGTGAACTCTTCGTTGACATCGGAAATGACGTTAAACATTTTAAAAGCACGCGTCTGGGGAATCGTTTATAGTTTTTTATTTATTTTATTTTTTTGTGGGTTTATGGCGCGTTTAACCCTTGAGGCTTTATGAATGATGTCACTTTTGGATCAGTTGAAGATACTTGTTCATAAATCGGCACTAAATTTATGAGATAAAGTAATTTTTACGATGACATTTAAAGGATATCGGAGACAATGACTATGAGTTCATGGACCTACAAGAATAACAATCAGTGAAGTAGACAGACTTTTCTCTGCTGAATATGTTTATTGAAGAATATTGCTGGATGTTTACTTAAGTTTTGTCAGTCAACATAATTCATGTGTTTGTCTGTCTGTCGTCTATCTTTATGTCATCTCTAGGTCTGTTTGTTGCAAACTTGTAACTTTACAACCGTTTACTCTTAGCTGCTGAGTTTTGTACGAACATAATATGTGGTGAACCAAAAACAAAACATCGAAGTACACCTAAGTGCTTATCACGGGGGCCATACGGTCCATTGTGCTTCCTTTTTTTTGTTGTATGGAACCTATATTTAATCTTTGTCTTGCGGTCGGTTCTGTTACAAACCAGCCTCCGCCTATCATATTAGGTCAGGTTAGGTAACCTTGTGCCCTTGTTGACAGGGTTGTCAACAGCTCATTTAGACCACTATGAGTCCATGTTTAGAACCCTAGGAACCTAAAAATTTCGATCTTCGACCGCTAGGCTAAACCACCCAGATAAATATATGAATCTCAGGAGTTTTCTTAGCTCAATGCTACCTAGCTCATCCAGCTCTGAAAAGAAGTATCTGCCAAAGGCAAGGCTTCTTTTGTTGGCCAGAGCTGGACAGTCACTCAGGAGATGATAAACGGATTCTATTTCCTCTACGTCCCTGCAGCTTTTACAGTACTCGTTATGAGGTAACCCTAGCCGTGCTGCGTGATTGCCTATCACACAGTGTCCTGTCACGACACCAACAGCTATGCGGATATCCCTTCGACTTAGTTCTAAAAGATTGATAGATCTCTTTTTGTTATAGACTGGCCATAATGATTTGACTGTAGCGCATGTATCTAATCGACACCAGAGTTCATTAGCTTCCTCATTAGACTCGATGTCTATCTCCCAGTATAGGTTGCTGAGCGGCACACTAGCCTCGGAAAGGGCCCGCGAAGGACTTATAAGTGAACCTTCTCTGGCTAGTTCGTCCTCTTTTTCGTTACCAGAGATATCCATGGTGCCCGGTACCTAGCACAGGGTCACCGTGTTGGCCGCTGAGATAACATCCAGTCGTTTTTTAAAAATTTTTACGAGCTTGGATCTGACTGTAACTCATTAGTGACAGCTTGGCCAACAACATAGATGCTGATTATTTGCCCTGAAATATCTTCCTCAATAATCATGCCCACAGCTTGTTTTATTGCAGCAATTTCGGCTTGGAAGACACTACAACCATCCTTAAGTCTAAGGATGTATATTTCAATACTCACAGTAGACACCAGCACCAGCACCGGCAGTCATTTTGGATCCGTCGGTAAAGATGGCCAAGATCCCATTCCTCCCTGCTAGGAATTCTAATAGAAAACTTTCGGTTGCAGTTTGGCATGGGATCCGTTTCTGTCCGGAGTCTCAATATATTCCATCGGTTTAGAATTGAGGCATAACAGTAGGGTTTAGTTTCCATAGACCGGCTTTTCTTAGTCTTGGTGCAGTTTTGGCTGCCGTGTTCCCGCAGTATATGCTAAGTGGAAGAAGATTCAGTATAATTTCCAGAGCTGCTGTCGGTGTTGATCTCATCGATCCCGTTACCCCCAGACATCCTGCCCGTTGAATCTTTGTAAAGCTTTCAAGTTGGTATTTCTTCTCGAGCGTTTTCTACCAGACAATCGAACCATAGGTCAAAATGGGTCTTACTACAGCAGTATAGAACCAGTGTACCACTTTAGGCTTAAAACCCCAAGATTTCCCGAAGGCTCTCCTGCATGCATATAGTGCAACGTATGCCTCCTTGATTCGATTGTCAATGTTAGTTTTCCAGTTTAATTTGGAATCCAATATTACCCCGAGATATTTTGCAGTTGCTTGAGGTATCAGCTCGACACCATTCATACGAGGGTAGTTGTATTCTGGTATCGATCTTCTCCTCGTGAATAGAACTAACTCGGTTTTCGCCAGATTCACTTTCAGACCCCTGCTTTTTATCAGGAACTTTCCGGATACCAAGATGGAAACATCGTCGGCATAGGCCGCTACGTTGAAACCATTCCTTAACATCTCGTCCACTACTAGAAGCCATAGGAGTGGTAAAAGGACTCTGCCTTGTGAGGTGCCCCGCTTGACTCGCTTTCTTCCTCTTATATCCCCTAGTGTGGAGTTCTTTATGCGGGTACTAACCATTAGTTCAATCCACCTGCATTTGGGCCCTGCGCAGACTGTCTACTATAGCTTCGGTACTTACATTAGCTATAGTAGATGTCAGGAATGCACCCATCGTGTATTCCTTCACTTGAAGAGTGTTTTTTTTCTTTTATGTCCGCATTATGTGATTTCGATAAAAAGTTATCCCCAATCTCATCTCTGACGTGCATATCTATTAACCGTTCCATTGTTTTCAATAAGAATGAACATACAGAAGACTTATTTGTCTGTAGTCTTTGACATTAGCGTAGTTTATTTTACCCGCCTTTGGTATGAAAACCACTCTAATCTCTCGCCAAGCTTTTGGAACATATCCCAGTCTGAGACACCAACCATAAATGTACTTCAGCCATGGAATAATATGTTCCCCCGATCATATTCCTAAGTGAAACTTGTACGAGACCCCCTAGTTCGTCAAAAAGCCTGTTTCCCATATGACGGAGGCGGCGGTTATGAAGATTTGGGCAATCACATAACAAGTGTTTGATGGTTTCTGTCTCGTCTATATCTTGACAGCTCCTGCAGTGGTCGGTGTGCTGATGCCTAGTCCAGCAGCCATTTGCCCTCGCGCAGTGTCCTGCTAGCGCGCCTATCAAGACTCTCGTTTCTTTTTTATTCATCGCCAATAGGCTTTGTGTGCTGCTTTCATCAACTGTCGGCCATAAGCTGCGAGATATGACACAGTCGCTTCTGTCGGACAATGCGGAGTTAATCAGTTCTTTTGCTTTTAGGTCTGTTTGCCTTTTGCCTTTTTAGTTGAAGATCCAATGCTGATCCCTTTTTAGCTAGTTCATCTGCTGTCTCGTTTCCTTTTACATTGCTACGTTCAGCAGTCCAGCACAGAGTTACGTCATGGGTGTTGCATATTCTGTTCAACGTATTACAGCATCTGGGAACTGTTTTAGATCTGACTTCCTCGCTGTCTAGTGTTTTGATTGCCGCTTGACTATCCACGAAAATTGTAATATTTGAGGGATTTATTTCTTTGCTATGTATAGTCAGTGCAACCTTATCAATGGCAAAGACTTCAGCCTGAAAGATGCTACAATCATCCGGGAGTTTGTATGTGTGGTGGATTTTAAGTGACTCGCAAAAAATTCCAGAGATAGTTCCGATATCCATTTTAGACCCGTCAGTGTAGAGCTGAATGTCCTGTACATTAATTAATGTGTTGAAGTTCCACTCTTGTCTTTCGGGAATAAAAGTGGAGTAGTTCTAGTCAAAATCTGTGTAGAGTATGATATAATCTGTTGATCTGTCGAGATCGGTTATACTATACCTATTGAGTATAGATCTGTGTCCATAGGAGCTTTGCTTCTATGCGTCCGATTGTTTGAGAGGGATATTTAGCATCATCTCCAAACCCGCTTGTCGTGTTGATCTCTGTGCTCCTGTTATGTTTATGCATGCTAATTTTTGCACCTTTATGAGTATTTTAAGATAGCTGGTTTTGTCTGTTGCATTCCACCACACAATAATTCCTTAGGTAAGGAATATCCTTGTACATTTAGTTAATCATGGACGAACGCAGACCCCATTGTTTACCAAAGGTTTTCATGCACGCATAGAATGCGCAAAGTGGTTTCTTCATTCTTTCTTCGGTGTTCTTTTTCCAGTTGAGCTTCAGAGAAATTCCATTCAGTTTAGGGGGATCAAATTCATCTATTTTCCTTCTATTGGTAAACAGAACCAGTTCAGTTTTAATCGGATTTATACTTAGACCGCTTTATTCTGCCCAGGAGGACAATTCTTTTAGTGCAGATTCCATTCGGTTACTGATTGTAGGTAAGTATTTCCCACTGATCATGGTTACTATGTCGTTTTCATACTCACCCCTAATCTATGATATCCTTTCCGTATACAGAGTAGATTAAGTTTGATACATAGATCGCCAAAATGTACATTTGTGATCAGCATCGAAAGCTATGTTGATCCAGCCATGTTCGTCCGTCTGTTCTTTCGTATGTCAACACTTCTTGGGCCTTAAATTTTGAGCTAGGATCATGAAATGCAATATAAAAGTTTTCTTTATGAAGCAGTGCAAGTGCATTTTTAAAATCCGCCCACAGACACGCCCTCTTTTCAACAAATGTTGAGAAAAATGCTCAATATTTTTGTTAAAAACTGAAAGACATTGTCTAGGTAAAATGTGTAGATACGTTGACTGTCACTACATCTAATACCTACATTATAAATGGCCACGCCCACTTTTTGGGGGCGATTTCTTTAAAAAAAAAAATATATATATTGCTTTTTGAAAGCCATTTATGGTGATGGTTTTAGTCTAATTATGAACATATCATCAGAATCCGTGAATTTCAGTTACATATTTTGGGAGCCACGCCCACTTTCTGCTAAGAAAAAGTTGTAACAAAAGTTTTGTAATAACATTTCTTTAAAATCGCAGAAATATCCTCTATATATTATAAGATATCATTGCATTTGTTTTAAGAATTTCATAACGCCAAGCTCACTTTAGTAGGGGTAAGTTAACGGATGGAGGCTAGGGTATCATACGACTCCTTCCAGATGGATTGTAACTCTTCTGTATGTTTTTAAACAATACTTAAAAATGCAAGGTAATACTTTATTTGAGAAAAAAAAAATTAATTGGGCGGGGATCGATTCCTTAGATCAAGATAAGAGCCCTTGAGCTATTACTGCCATTTGAAAGTAAACAAAATAGAGTTTAGAGATGTCATCACTTTGCATTCTACAGTTAACTGTTACACTATGGTAGCTTTTCAGAAGCAACAATTTTGATTGCATAATTACTATCATTGTGTTGAGTGGTGAACGAGGGAAAAACTACAAAAAGGACACCCAACATCGACGAATCGGACTGAACATCACAGTGGACAGGTATAACTTTGTGGTTGTTAGGGACTTTGTATACCTTAACTCCGCTATCACATCAGATAACAACATCAGACAACTAATGAGACTCTATATAAGGCCTTGATAATCCCGGTCCTACTCTATGGCGCTAAAGCATAGACTATATCGAAAGCTGATGAAGATATCTTTGGTCGTTTCGAGAGAAAAATTCTTCATAAGATATTGATTCCCGTTTGCGTTGACAGGCTTTGGACGAGGAGATTCAACGATGACCTATACGAGCAAAGTGATATCGACCTAGTCAAAAAAGTGCTCATCGGTCATTCGAGATGGCTAGGACATATAGAGTGAATTAACATCAACGCTTCGACCCGCAGAGTCTTCGAATCTAGCCCGGAGGAACAACGCAGTAGAAGGAAGAGCTCGCCTTAGGTGGCGCACACAAGAAGGGAACCTTAATGAACTTGAAGTGCGCAAGTTGGCTAAGGACCGGGCTAACTGGAGAGGTTTGTTGGTTAAGGCCCAGGTTCACCCCGAAATGTAGAGCCACTTAAGTATCATTCTGTTGATCATAGGCAGAAACTTTGTATGCTACTTTTAGCAATTTTTTATGGAAGACTGCTTCATTAGAAAAAAAAAGTTTTAGACGAATTTCAAGAAAATCGTAAATTTATGACTTTGAGAAGCTGTAAGATTTTTGAGGCACACAAATTCAATGTAGTTCTCAGGATAGTTTTAAGTATTAAATTATAAATTTAGAGTGTTACTCGATTTTTTGTAGCTACAATGGTTCAACAGTTATAGCATGCAAAGTGATGATACCTTTAAATGGCCGTATCGGCTCAGAGGGTAAAATACGCAGCCCGGTTGACTTGACATTTTGATATGGAAGAAAAATAAAAAAAAATCCACTTTTTAGTGTTCAGTACTAGAATGGTATAAAACGGAACGCGCATCGTCACCTTTAATTTGATACCCACATTGCACTACTTTTACTCTAACCTTTAAGACTCTTTTGATATTACATTTTTCCAATATTTTACTTTAGAACTGTCCGCGGGTTTGAACAACTCATCTGTAGCCTAAATGTCAATCTTCTACGCCTAATGGTTCAAAAGTTATGAGGCTATGACTGAACGACGGATACACTACTGACTCTCAATACACGGACTACCTTCTTACTTCTGTTTCCTTGTATCTGAACCCTGAAAAGTTAAAAAGTGTTTGTTTGACCTGACCCTTACAATCATAGCTTTATTTTTTTCTGTGGATTAACGAGGAAGCAAAATTAGAATGCAGTTAAAATAACAGTACGGAACACCGGGATCGACTCGTAGGTACGTAACATTTTTTTTTGTTAGTAGCTTAGATAAAAATTCACGTTTCGCTTCAGCGTCGGTTGCAAGAAACTCCAAAACTTTTGCTGGCATTTTCTCCAGTTAGCTAGGCACGTAATATCAGCTTTTTCCGTATAAAGTTTGTTAGTTATAGGCAGAATAGATTCTTCGAATGCCCGTAAGTTCATATGTTATACCTACACCTCTTTGGTTTTATTAGGAATTTTCTTAAGAATCCTTTATTCACCACACCGCAAATATTGTATATCACCACCTCAAGTGTACAGAAAGATACACCAGAATCGGTTCACTGAACAAACAAAAACAAAAATAGGCACGTTCCACATACTATATAAACTAAAAGAAACAGAGGTGAAAAGTGGACGCAAACCGAAAACTCTTCGCCCGCATCTGTACTCAGAACACACAACTGATGATAATGATTTGATGAAGAAATCAATCTCAATTTGCTTATTGTTCACCTTCTGCATAACATACAAAGATGATTTGTATCTTAAAATCTTCAGTGATGGATACCCTAATCTATAAATGAAATTATATTGAAATTTATAAAGGGTGTCCCAAAATTCACGCAAGATTTGAATTTCACGCCATTTGTGCGGTAAAGTGTTGCCAACGAAAAAAAAAAAAAAAAGTGACAGCGTGGCAGCTGACAGTTCAGGGTTATTAAAAATGGAGTGCTACACGAAAGAACAACGCGTTTTCATTGTTGAGCAATATTTTAAAAATAATGAAGGTTTGGCAGCTACAGTTCGCGATTGTCATACAAAATATGATCAGAATAGTGATTTAACTCCATCAACTGTGGACAGATTAATTCAAAAATTTAGGGAGACAACTGACTCTCAAGGGTACCGTCAAGAATTGGACATTTCGAGAAGTTCTCTACATCGTATTCTCACGAAAAATTTGCATCTTCATACATACAAAGTGCAATTGACTCAAGAACTGAAGCATACTGACCCGCACAGCGAAGGGAGTTCGTTGAATGGATTAAGGAACAAGAACAAGTAGATGCTGATTTTTCAAACAAAATTATCTTCAGCGATGAGGCTCATTTTCATCTTGATGGCTTTGTTAATCGTCAAAATTGTCGAATTTGGAGTTCAGAAAATCCACGAGTGATTGTTGAGAAACAAATGCATCCACAACGTGTCACTTGATAATTCCAGTTTTTGGTGCCTAAATTTCAAGATATGGATGTTGGCGAAATGTGATTACAACAAGACGGTGCCACATAGTATTTTACTCTCAGAAATACTCATATCTTAAATAATTATGCTAGATCGGTGATCAGACTTCCAGCCTACTTTCAGTTGGCATTCCCTCCACAGCGCTGCTACCCCAAACCTTATTTTACCAACTTGAGAGAACCCGGCTGCTTACAAGTTGCATAAGGGATTTATTGTTTTCAAGGCAACGTCCTGCATTTTTCGTCGATCTTATTCCACATAACACCTCTCCACACCTTTCTATGCGATCTGTTTGAATTTGTGACAAAAACGTGTCGTTTTTTTCAGGGTCCAACAATTTGCAACGACCATAAATTTCATTCCATTGTAGATCAGAACATTAAAGCGCTTTAACTGACTTGATAAGATAGTCATTTAGGCTGAAATACATCAAAATGCGTTAGGCAAGTTGATACTTGTACGCTGCTCATGTGTAATTACAAAGTTGCGACAGAGCCCGTCTTTAAGCAAATATAGCACTAAACTCCAAGCTTGTTATAATACGGTTAACTTAGTGAGGGAGACGGCGAAGAAAGATAGGTATACATAATGGTTAAGCATGCCGTCTTTAGGCAGCCTCTGTATGACACCTTCAAAGAAGTCGGGAATGATGACATAACTAGGCCACCACCAAAACAAGTTCGCCAGTTAAAACTGCGTTCCTCTCGTTATCCTTTTAATAATAAAACCCTTTGTATCCATTTGTCAGATTTTGCAAACTTACCTTGCTGTATATGCTTAATCCCTTTTGATTCCAAACAAGATGACTGTTAGATAAATCCTTCTTTTTAAATGTAAAAATCCTCTTTAATCCTTTTCGACTTCCAAGTCATAGCTACAATAATCCATGCAAAAGTACTGAAACCTCGCCAAATGCTACACTTGTCCGTCCACTAAATACGACGAAATACTTCTTCTATTTTTTTTTTTTTTTTTTAATTAACTTGCAAAACAATATTCTACACGTGCCACGGCATGTAAGGAAAAACTTTGCAATTTCAACACTTCTTTCTTTTTTTTTTGGTTTTCTTTTCGCTGTGAACACAAAAATGTATCTGCACGGCAAAGAATGCAAGTTATTTACAACAAAAACACTACGAAAACGTAGTCGCGTCCAGCATCGCTTCTAGAAGAAAGCGATCTTATCTCACAAAATCACTTCAAGCATCTTTTTAATGAAAGCTCCTCCAAGCCGCCGAAAAAAACAACGCCACAGCACACCAAGAGTGTGTAGTGTACCTACAACTACACCCAGCTATTTTCACTGACCCCAATCACAGAGGTGGTAAATTATGCTTTTTAAATTTTTTTTTTATTTTTTTTAAATCTTTGCACTTCAACTTAACTGAATATCTATCTCATCACTTGTACTTTTCAAGGTACGTAGATAGTATAGGTAGATACTATAGAGAAGAATTATTATTTCCCGCTTCAAGAATATGATTTCACGCACTAGTAAGCGCACTGTGTACATACAGTTTACATATCAATCCGGAGACGAACAAATCAAATCGCGGATGATGGACACAGATTTCAATGGCAACAGGAGGAAAATAAATAAAAAAAAAAAAAATTTTAATAATGATGTCAACTTTTGCCTCTTTGATGTATCTAGATAGAAAATAATCATAAATTCCGCTCGAGTTATTTCCCAGGGTATTCGCACAATAGTATAAAAAAAAACGGCACACCTTTCGCGGTAGATAGTATCTATGAAAGTATCTAAAGTAGTTAGCTCATCACTTTACTCATCTCACAATTGTTTGGTTAAATGATACACACGAGTTATGACAAATCGCATGCAATATTAACTGAATTCCACGAAAGTTAATTCATTTCTGTGTATCTATAGATACTTTTTTTTTTGTATAATTGGGGATAGGAATTCACTACACATCCGGAAGGTTTGATCCTTTCTTAGAATTCTTCGAGCAAATTTCAATGCACTTCTTGAATGTTAATCACTTGAAAATGGAAATAGAAATCCTTTTCAATGCAAGGGGTAGGGACTGTGATAATCAAATCCGTAGCGTGAAACAAAACGAACTCACAAGCAATTCCCTCACGCAATGCACAATCAAGCAGCAGAACCGAATGTGCAATGAATTCAAAAAATAAAAGTAAACAAACCGAATATCAACGCCAAAGGACCGGGACGCGGTGAAGTCCTGTCCTGTTTTTTTTTTTTTTTTAAGAACGTGTGACAATTTTTTCGATTTTTCCTTCTCTCCTTTTCCTTTTCGTTCTGATATCGAATTTCACTCAAAACGTGTTTTATTTTTAGAGATGCGAAAAACTGTACTCGATTTTGTTTTGAAAAGATGTATTTTTCAATTTTGTATCTTTTTATCTACACACATAAGTCAGTTGTAAAATATTCTACCGATAAACGCACCTGTAGTACGCGCGCACGTGAATTTAATAAAAATTTAAGCCGCGATATTGGCTCAAGATCGCATGCGCACCTGAACGTATCTTGAATTAAACTGAATGAATCGACGAGACAACTTCATTCAAAGCCACAGCCACAGGCTTTTCTCTTTTGACGGTCCTCCATCTAATATTCTTTTTTTTTTTTTTTTTTTTTTGAATTTCAAGAGAGTGTTACACGCCTAGTTCTCTTTTCATTTAACCGGTAAATAAAAGAATTCTCTTCCATTGATCGTGACAGGTGAAAACTATCTATGCATTGAATGCAGCCATCCCTGGACTATGCATACTCTCCAACATGTTCGATTGTTTGTGTTAATTGGTTTCTCTAATTCGTATTGAGAGTGGCTTTAGATACATTGACTAGACATTTCTTTTTTTGTTTATCATCACTGTGGGTCAGCATTTGAGGTTTTGTTTACATTTAACTGAGGGAAAGACACTTTTTTATTTGAATTTATGTGGGTATAAGTGGGAATGTGTGTCGCAAAAGTTATAGTTTGCTTACATTTAGATACATTTTTGTTATTTGTGTGTCATAAACAGTGATCTGCGATCGATCGTGTTGATCGTTTCTTTTGACGTGTGTATATTTTTTTTTTTTTTTCTGATTTTATTTTAGATGTCAAATTTGTTTTCTTGGCAATTTAGCACCTTCTTTTTTTTCGAGGGAGGGGATATACAAATTTATAAATTATGAACTTAAACAAATTCAGTGACGAAGATTTAAAGATTGGTGGATTCATATTTTAGGTGCGTCATGACATAGTTTTGCGAATTGCATTTAAATATAAATGGTTTATGCATTGCAAATTTGGAGACCCAAGTTTTCCCTTTCTAAAGGGATTCGCTGTGGCTAACTATCTAGTCGATGAATAAAGAAAGTTTTAAAAGTTATCTACTTTCATTTAAAAATTAAAAAAATTAAATATTAAATTTATGTAGGTAATAACAAAATGACTTTAATTAGACAAGTTTTTTCCCACATCAAAATATAAAGAATGCAATGCAAATTCTCGCAGTTCGCCTACAATAAGTCTTTACTTGAACAAAATTTCGAGAAGAAATCAGATCGTGACATTTAAAACCATCGAATAGTCTCAGGAGTTTGCTAAAATATTGTCCAAAATATCGATTCGGTGCCACCAAGTTTTGGTCAAAAGGTTAGTTCCCTAAATTAATTAGACCCCGTAGAAGATACAAATTCTGCTTAAGACAGTTATCTTCGCCTCATGTACAAGTATGCACGTTGGTTATCTAACGCTTGGATAAATTTAAACATGCCAGTCAAAGGCACTTCTTCTGGATCGAGTGGGAGAACATCTCGATTCAACGCTTAACAATGAACAGGCAAGCTTTCGAGCTGGATCCTTCTGAATCGACCACATCATCACCTTGCGGATCATCATTGAACAATGCGTCGAATAGAGATATCTGCTACATTGGCTATTCATTGATTTCCAGAAAGCCGTCAACAGCTTAAATCGAGATGCTATTTGGCGAGCCTTACGCAGGCTACCTATGTTAGTTAGTTTATGTTTAGTTTATTAAGGACTTTTATTTCATTTAAAAGATTTACATATAAAAACATTCTAAGTCTACTTTGGTTTGGCATAACGCCGTCTACAAGATTAACAACTGTTTGAGTTTAAATACTAATTTAAGGTAAGTGTAATAAGTGGACACGAAGTTTAAAAATCTTCCTCGATGATATGCCCTCTGTAGCGAAAAACATTTACGGTGTAGGAGTATAAACAATTCCATTCTTGTAGTGTGTACGAGATATCAACTGCTTCGTCCGCAATCAGGACCTCTGATCTGAAGTATCTTTTACGGAACTCCTTTAAAATTGGACATTCCCCTAGGAAGTGTAGTACGTCCTCTCTCACTCTCTGATTACAGAGACTGCACAAAATTGGAAGTTCGGGTTGGTGAGGTATAAAGTTTAATTTTATTAGCTCCCCTCTCGCTTCAAGAATAGTGCTTATTTTGTCAACTGAATAGTGGTTAAGGAAATAAGTTCTATCCTGCAGGTTGTAGTTCAATTGACTATAGTACAACCGATATTGTGAAGACTGAGCCTCCTGTCATGATGATATGCCTAAGTACTATCCAGGGTAACCTTATTTATTACATCGCCAACACTTTAACTATATAGTCAAGATGCATCTTCAAAGTGTCTGAAAACATTGGTGATGTCCCAGTCTCAAGATGCAACATGTAATTGGGCGTGTTTATCGGCAATCGAAAAGTACGCTTAAGGAAGTAGCGTAGAAACTTCTCCACTTCTTCAAAGGAGCGGTATCCTCACACTTGAGCACCGTACAAAAGTATCGAAACAGCGGTTGAGCGGAATTATTTTTGCTTCGAACTATGCGCTATGTACTTACGTTGAAACAGCGGCCCCACACAGATGAAATTGCTCGCTTAGCTTCAGCTAATTTGCCCTCCAGATGCTTTCTCATATTTAGGTTGGCCGATATCACGACTCCCAGGTATTTATATTCACGGACAATTTCGACCGGTTCACCTTGATACGTCCACTTTTCATTGCGAGAAAATCTGCCTCCGCCTCCTCTGAACACCATCATTTTCGATTTCGCCAAGTTAACAGTCAAGTTCCTGCGTTAACAATATGCGGAGAGTCTATTCATCATTAGCTGCATTCCATGTATCGACTCAGAGAAGAAGACAATGTCATCCGCATGCAAAAGACCAGGAATTCTTGTACGACTGAGATCAATTCCTCCTCCTACGAAATCCGTAATATCGTTAATGAACAGTATAAACAGCAAAGTACTCAGGATACACCCGTCGGTGTTGGAAATTCATTAGATACTGTCTCTCCATCCCATACGTATGCAACTCAGATAAAATTTGTTGGCTTCTAACCCACTTTGCAGGTACCCTATTATGGCGTCTTACGCAATGGTAAGGTGTCAAAGAAATTTGAAGTCCACAGCGGAGTACGACAAGGATGCATTCTTTCGCCACTTTCCTTGCAGTAATCAGTAATGTAATCCGAGCAGCTCTGTCTGGAGGAAACATGGGACTGAGATGGACTATGAAATCATATCTCAAACACCTTGACTATGCTGATGGCGTTTGCCTGCTCTCACACAGGATAATGAACCTGCATCAGGTAGCTAATAATTTGGAGTCAGAGGCGAACAAAGTAGGGCTCAAAATAAATACGGCAGTTCAATTTCTCAATAAAACATCAGCGCCGCTCAACTCAACATTGCCGGACAGCAAGTCGATAAAGTACGCAGCTTTCTATATTTAGGAAGTATGGTCTCAGAAGATGGTAGCACCGAACTGGTTGTGGACAGCAGAATTCGTAAAGCAAAGCCTGCGTTCGGTCTAAATCTGGAAAAGCAATATTTTCAGCAAAAAAACCAAGCTGAGACTGTTCCGATCAAATGTGGGAAAAGTGCTACCAACAGCGTCACAAGGAAGCTACCTACCTCGGGGCAAACGTAAACTTCACAAATGACATCCTGGTGGAGATTCAGCGCAGAATAACCCTAGGCAACCGTTGCAACTTCGGCCTGTCTAAACAACTAGGGTACAAACTCCTAACCCGAATGGCCAAAATCACGCTCTACAGAACATTGATTTTGCCAGTCGTGCTTTATGAAGTAGAAAGCTGGACGATAAGCAGGACGGCAGAGCATATCGTGGGCTCCTTCGAAAGAAAAATCCTCCGCCGGATATTTGGCCCTATCCGCGAACTCTATGAGCTGTACAAAGATGTGGATGTAATCCGGCAAAAATCCGTCGATAATACTGGCTCAGCCACATCGAACGAATGGGCGACAACGCTCCAGCTAAGAGAGTCTTCGAATCTCAGCCCACTGGTTCGAGACGACAAGGACCAAGTGATCGTGGACGCAAGAAATCTTTGTCTTGCCAACTGGAAGTAGCGAGCCCACAACCGTGAAGGTAGCAGTTCAGGCTATGACACTCCAAGGCCCATTAAGTAAATAAGTTAAGTACATAACAGAGAAGCAATAACGAAGCGGGTGGTCATTTTGCTTCAATTCATGAATCAGTTAGACATTATAAGAGAATAATCAGAGGTCTTTATGCATAATTCTCTTCAGACTAGCGCGGTTAATTTCAGTCCAGTTGCTGGGATCTGTGGTGCGTTGATATTCTCAGGTTTAGGCAACAACAGCAATATTATCGTCTAAGCGCACAGGATGAACATGAGGATAACTTGTGTTATCAATTAGCATGCCAATCTCATGAAGTTTCTTCACCAACTTGTGTACAGCAAGCACTGTTGGCGCATTATTTCAACCGAAATTTATTTTCAAAATTCGCACTGTTTCGCAAACACAGCACTCGCTTTGGAAATAAGTTTTAAATGTTTCTCAACGTTGTTCAAGTGTAAATTGAATCATTTCGTACCGCGGATTACATATGATTCTGTGTTTCCGTCAATTTTTTGGGCGCGAAAGAGCTGTCAGTGTCAAAATAACACATAATTTAAAAATAAACCAGTAGATGACCCACCATGTATTTGTGATTATTTTTAGACCTTAAATTGTCAGCTAGGGAGATACAAGTTTATGAAACAATCCAAAGCAGTATACGTGGTGAACAATTTTAAAATCGCCCACAAACACGCCCACTTCTTTTTCGGTAGGATGTATGTTTCTAAAACAAAAAAAAAAAACAAAAAATATTTTGCATTCTCAAAGCTATTAATCGTGAGGGTTAAGTCTTATTGCGAATACCTTATCAGAATCCGTGAACTTCGGTAAGAAATTTTTTTAGGTTAGGTTAGGTAGATGGGTAGTCACTGCTCACCACTTAGACCAACAGTTCGGGTCTGATCATTTAACTGGAAACGCTGTAAGGTCCGCTATTAGAACCACCCAGATAGTAATATAAATCTTAGGAGGTCCGTAGGCTCTACATTACCTAAGTCCTCCAATTCCAAGAAAAAGTAACTTCCGAGAGTCCTCATTCTTGTAATGGATAGGGCAGGACAATCACACAGCAGGCGATTAATTGATTCAATTTCTCTTCGTCCCGCAACTTCTACAATATTCTCTATGTAACACACCGAGGCGCTCCGCGTGAACTCCAATGGCACAATGACCAGTAATTATTCCAGGAACGACCCGCGCATTATAAGGACTAAGTTTCATTAGAGAAGTTGATCTCTTCTTGCTGAAGGCCGGCCATAGCTCCCTGGCCATTGCGCATGTTTCCAGATGAACCCACCGGTTCTTTGCTCGACCGGTGATTTCGTGTTCTATTTTTTTCCTTAGAGAACTGATTGGGGTTACTACAAAAGGGATAGGTGCAGCGCCGACCCTTTCCTAGCAAGCTCGTCAGGATTTTCGTTTACTTCGATATCCATATGCCCTGGTAGAGGGTCACCGCATTGGCTCTGGATATTCCATTTGAGAGTGATTTGCAGGTCTTCACAAGCCTTGATCTAATTACAGCAGAGTTCAGAGCCTTAACGACTGCCTGGCTGTCTATATAGACAGTGATAGTCTTGCCAATGATATTACTCTCACGTATAATTTCCGCAGCCTGTATGATGGCTGTGATTTCGGCCTGAAAGACGCTGCAGTCGTCGCTTATTCTAAAGGAGTTGTTTATTCCTAGGGCCTCACAATAAACTCCGGCTCCCGTGCCAACGTCCATCTTAGGACAGTGGGTATAGACGGTTCCGTTTTCTTCATGGTTCTTCGGTTCCTCCAGAACGCTCTGTCAGGAATTCTTATTCCTTTCAAATGCTAGCGTAGGTGTCATGAAATTAGTTTCCATCGATCTACTGGTAGTCGCCCATAGGAATAAGATGGAGGCATGGCCGTAAAGGCTCGATGACCACAGTCGGCCTTCTCTCAGTCTTACAGTGGTTTTAGTGTCCAGACTACTACAATATATATCAAGCGGAAGGAAACTGAGCATGATTTCCCTTGCCGCTGTTGGTGTTGTTTCTTACAAGTATTGATCCCATGACTCCGATACACGCTGCCCTCTGGACTTTGCTGAGGTTTGATAGCTGGTATTGCTTCTCAAGAGGCGTCCAGCATACTAGTGAACCATATGTGAGAATGGGTCTTATGACCGCTGTGTATATCCAGTACACCACAGTTAGTTTGAAGTCCCACGTGTTGCTGAATGCCTTTTTGCAAGAATAGAAAGCTACACTAGACTTTTGATGCCTTCGCCAGTGATATCCTTCCAGATCAGTTTGGAATCTAGAATTACGCCCAATTATTAAGCTGAACTTGAGAGTTCAATACCACCGATGTTTGGGGGTCTGAAGGTAGGAATTGATCACTTCTTAGTGAAAAGAACTACCTCCGTCTTTGAGGGGTTCACTCCCAGCCCTTTGCTGCTGACCCAATTATCCACGAATTGTAGGGCGAGATTGAGTCTTTCGCTTAGGACTGGAGGGAATTTTCCCGAAACCAAGATGACCACATCGTCGGCATAGGCTGCAGACCCTTTTTCGGATGATAACATCTCATGCGTTGAAAATGTAACCCTCGATTGAAGCATCTGCAGAGGCTCATGTTTAAATGAGCTCTGTGTAGGCTGTCCAGGATCGCGTCAGTTTTCACGTTGTTGAACGCCTCTTCAATGTCTAGGAACGCCCCGAGAGTGAACTCTTTAAAGTGGAGGGATCTTTCTATGCTTGAAACGACCCTGTGCAGGGCAGTATTTACCTTTCTTCTAAGAAAGAATCTTAACTACAGGTTTTCTAAGATAAGGTTTCATTTGATCTGTTCTGGACAGACTAGAACGTTTCTGTAAGTTTTTCTTTCACTTTTGGGGATAAAAGAGACTTATCGTTAAGCCTATTTCAGCTTTGTGATAGCGAGCTTCGCCATCAACATAATAATTCAGAAAAGTCTTCACAATGAACGAATTAGACGTTCAATATAAGGTGCCTCAAGTTTTCCAGATTGAAATTTCTAGGATTTTAGCTAAAGGTAAGACAAGAAGTAAATTTTATTGTAGCTGGGATCTACGAGTATTTCGAATCCTTTTCGAGTGATGGCCAAAAGTAGGCTTTCTTTTTACTTATACTTTTACGTCAGAACTACTGTAAGGCAAATTGAGATTGGAAGTCAGTATTCATAGTCGATACAGTGTATAATCTAATACCACTATTATTTGAATTATCTGAATTATGCTCGTTTAGGCTACCATTTTTAGGAAAAGCCAAACCCACTGGTTAGCCTCCAGTGGAGTGTGAAGGAATCATCAATAGTCATCAATACTACACAGCAGGGGAAATCTTAATTGAGGAGGTCACATTAAGCCTGCATCTATCTCTCTAGGTACTACTCATGAAGCAGTGGTAGTTCACTTAAGCAACTCACTAAAATGTCTTAATTTGTTTGGATTAATGTTGGTATCTTTATCTTAATTATGTAAAGCTTTTTCTTTCAAATAAATTTAAAATGAACCGAACTTGTCTTATCTAAAGCTGTGAGAGTAAAAATGTATAAACTGAAAGATTCCTATTACCAAATTCGTTCTGACTCATGCGATCGTTGCACCAATAATAACTGACACTTAAAATGCTAAAAACAAAAGGAAAGCCTCTAATAAAATACGTAAATCTCTCATCTAAACTCGGAGTCAATACTTTGGAATTTCCTGTCGAGATTCCTCTATAATCTATACCTAACCGAAAGCCTGAGAATAAATGAATACATATTCTATGGATGCGTCACTGAATTTGCCCCCCAAAGATGCATTAACTGAATTTTAATGAAAAATTGGGTCTAGACACTAAGTTTCTAATGACAAATTGAGGTATCTTAAGCAATGCATGTTAGGATATCCATAACTGATGTGTTTGTGTGCTTAAGTGTTAACAGGCTAAGAATGTGGTCAGCTTAACTCATCTTATTTTATGTCTGCGAGAATTTTTTTTTTTTTTTTTCTAACTATTTGGGAGATTGTGTTAACATCAAATTAATTATAAAAAACAGGTCACAGGAATATAGTTTACGAGTAGAGATAACCAATGGTTCGCCTGATGGAATTTTTGCTATAAGAGAAAATTTTATGTAATTAATTTTAATTTAGTGTAATTTATAGTTCAGGAATTTTTGGAATACATGGGGTATGACTGAAAATGTCGAAATATGTCTTAGTTCAGTGTACAGAATAATATGCAGGGTCTTCCAATAGGGACTTCTGAACTTTGACAGTTGATAGCGACCATATTGTTGAAGCTACATCTGTCAAATTGGCTGTCATTTATTTAGTCTGTTTTGCCAAATCATCATGGATGGATACAGCTTTCAACAACATGTGCAAATAATAAAATTGTTTTATCCAAATGGGGTGGGTTCTGTTCGGGCAACGTTCCGCGCGCTTCCCCCATTTTACGGTGGCCATAATCGTCCTTCCGAGAGGACTATTCGCAGTGTGGTAGATAAATTTGGGTCCACTGGTTCAGTAAACGATCAACCAACACGTCGACAAAACGCAAGATCTGCGCTGTCCGTGAGAGTGTGCAAGAGAATCCGAGGCAGTTGATTTCGCGTCGCTCACAAGAACTCAGCCTTTCGCAGACCACAACTTGGCGAATTTTGCATCGTGACTTGGGCCTGCACCCGTACAAAATTCAACTGACAGTAGCTGAAGGTAAACGACCATAGACAACGATGTGTGTTTCGCTGAATGGGCCCTGGAGCAGTTGGAAACTGACCCTAATTTTCATCGAAAAATCATCTTAAGCGATGAGACCCAATTCTGGATGAATGGGTAGCAACAAACAAAATTGTGGAATTTGGGATGATACCTATCCACATGAGACCCAAGAGCGTCCAATACATTCTGAAAAAGTCACTATTTGGTGTGGATTTTGCGCTGGCGGCGTCATCGGTCCATATTTCTTTGAGAACAACGTTGGCCAGGCCATCACCGTCAACGGCGAGCGCTATAGGTTGATGATTACCAACTTCTTTTGGCCTAAATTGGATCATATGCACACCAACAACAGGACAGCGCTACGTGCCACACAGCTCACGCCACATTGGAAATTCTGCTCGAGCTATTCGAGGGCATGGTCATCTCACGTGGAGGTGATGTGAACTGGCCACCGAGATCGTGCGATTTGACCCCGTTAAACTTTTTCTTGGGTTTGGTGGGGTTTTCTGAAGTCGGAATACTGACGACGGTACCAGTGTTGCTCCGTAGATTATGGGTGTCAGATATAGGGTTCTGCAAATAGCCACCTCTTATGAAGAATATTTTGAGGACTTTAAAAAAGTATAAATGTCTTACAGGCAAAATTTTCATTCCTCTAAATAATTCTATGGAGTGGATTACGAGTAAGAGAGCCGATTTACATACTTTTCTTATTGCGCACTTTTGTAAGACAGTCAGCTGTTGGAGTTTATTAAGGTATGTACCTCCCAATGAGCTTATTCCATACTGCAGTCTGCAGTAAAAAAATCCCAAAGTAAATTGTATTTAGCGTCTTTGTAGAGCAGTATTTCCTAAGACGGTAGAAAATACGTAGAGCAGATTGCAGATACTTTTTCAAAATTGAAATGTGTTCGCACCAACGCAAATTGCGGTCAATAATTACACGTAAGTATTTATAGTGCTCTTAAGCTAGCTCATATACGCCTTCGTACTGCATCCGTCAACAATAACCGATCAAACTTGTTGAACATCACCAGGTTCAATACCGATAGGCTTAAGGTCCCCCAAGTGCGTCAACAATTTAGGGAGGTGGTCCCTGCCTTAGAAGCAGAAGCAATTAGCAGCTTAATGCACGAGAGCATGGATGATCACTGGAATGTTGTGAAAAATGCTTTTGCGAGCGGGGCTCACATCTATGTCGGTAAAAGGCAGGCACACCATCGCAGACACCTGTAGACGGATCGATGAGCGTACAACAATAAAGGCTAGGATGGCAGCGGCCTCAGCAGTAGAGAGAACCGAGTTAGAAGCCCAGTACCGTACGAGGAAGAAAGAAGTACAGCGTAGTGTGAGACGTGACAAACGTCAATATATCGACACCCTGGCTTCTAGGGCTGAAGAAGCAGCGAGCAGGTGCGATAGTCGGACTGTTAACAGCATCACCAAGGAGCTCATTGGTGGTCGAAACTCCAAACAACACCCGGCGAAGAGTCTGGTAACCTCCTGATTTCGGATGAGGATCAGCTCAATAGATGGAGAGAACATTTTGCTTCAGTGCTAAATCACTTAGACGATGGCGATATGATCTCAAATTCGAATGAGTATTCCGAAGCAACAAATTCCCGAATACGCATGGCACCTCCCAGCAAAGCAGAAATTATGGCAGCAATCAAGTCCCTCAATAAAAACAAAGCGGTGGGTATTGATGGCATCAAAGCCGAATTGTTTCAAACGGCGCCAAACACATCAGCAGATCTGCTGCATCCGCAAATACAGAGAGCTTGGGATAGCGAACAATTTCCACAGGAGTGGAAAAGGGGGATGATCATTAAGCTTCCGAAAAAGGGAAACTTGATGGAATGCGGAAATTGGAGAGGTATATGTGTTCTTCCAGTTGTAGCCAAAATAATAGCAAAAATAATTCTGGACCGAATTAAAGAGCATTCAGATTCTACTCTCGACGTCGAACAGGCAAATTTTCGCGCTGGATCCTCCTGCATCGACCACATAAATATCTTACGGATCATAATCGAACAATGCGTTGAGTACAGGTCTCCGCTACATCTGTTGTTTATCGATTTCGAGAAGGCTTTCGACAGCTTGAATCGAGATGCTATTTGGCTGGCCTTGCGCAGGAGAGGCATCCCGGAAAAACTTATTGCTATTATCTCAAGGCTACATACGAGGGCGGTAAGTGTCACGTCTTACACAACGATAAGGTGTCAGAAGAATTTGGTGTCCAAAGTGAAGTACATCAAGGATGCATTCTGTCATCACTATTGTTGTTGGTGGTTATCAGCGATGTACTCTGTGCAGCATTTACGGAAGGAAACAATGGAATTCGTTGGACTATGACATCTTACCTTAAATACCTAGACTACGCTGACGATGTTTGTCTACTTTCACATCGGCCCATAATCTAGAAACTGAGGCAAACAAAGTGGGGCTCAAAATAAACACGGCCAAACCAAAAGCCCTCAGCACTTCCAACACTAACGCTCAACTTAACATTGCTGGACAGGAAGTCGAAAAAGTTGACAACTTTCTATATTTAGGAAGTGTGGTCTCGGCTAACCGCGGTGGCACCCAACTGGACGTATGCAGTAGAATCGGGAAGGCCAAAGCTGCGTTCGATATGCTATCCACAATCTAGAAAAGTAATGTTATCAGCTTAAGACCCAAGCTGCGACTATTCCGCTCTAACGTAGAATTGGTACTGCTGTATGGGTGCAGTACCTAGAAGGTGGACACTATTAGCACACGCAGGCTGCAAGTCTTCGTAAATAAATGTTTAAGAATCATCTTGAGAATTTTTTGGGCGAACCGGATCTCCAACGAACAGCTTTATATGAGAACGGGCCAAGAACCTATAAACATTACTATACGAAGGAGAAAGTGGCAGTGGATTGGACACACCCTACGACGCGAAGACAACTCCATGCCATGCAGTGGAATCCGCTCACCCAAGCAGGTGATGATCCTAATTTTCATTGAAAAATCATCTTCAGCGATGAGGCCCATTTCTGAATGAATGGGTAGCAACAAACAAAATTGTGGAATTTGGGATGATACCTATCCACATGAGATCCAAGAGCGTCCAATGCATCCTGAAAAGTCACTGTTTGGTGTGGGTTGTGGGCTGGCGGCGTCGTTGGTCCATAAATCTTTGAGAACGAAGTTGGCCAGGCCATCACCGTCAACGGCGAACGCTATAGGTCGATGATTACCAACTTCTTTTGGCCTAAATTGGATCATATGGACACCAACGACATGTGGTTTCAACAGAACAGCGCTACGTACCTCACAGCTCACGTCACATTGGAAATTCTGCACGAGCTATTCGAGGGCATGGTCATCTCACGTGGAGGTGATGTGAACTGGCCACCGAGATCGTGCGATTTTAGCGGGTCGCCCTAGGCAAACATGGCGCAGAACAGTTGAGGAGGAATCGAGCTCTATAGGAATGAGTTGGAGCCAGCTCAAACGCGTTGCAGAAGTACGAACAAGATGGCGCGCAGGCGTGGTTGACGCCCTATGCCTCCCGAGGGGTTAAAGGACCTAAGTAAGTAAGTAAGTATTTATAGTGCTCAACTAATTCTATTTTGAAGCAATTCGAATTGCAGACAATATTTTCGTCATATAGGACATTGAGGTTTTCCACATAACAAACACAGTATAGCAAGCTATGTCCACAACAAGTAGATGCATAAAATGTATTGTCAAAGTCTAGTGATTCTTTCGCGGTACGACTGAAATACATTAGTTTAGCCTTATTGTTTACAACTAACTTGTGTTTGGTGAACCAGAGTCTTAGCAAGTGGGCATTTTTTTTTTTTTTTATAATTTGCACGTGTTAAAAGGGATATGAATACCCTTATAATAATTTTTAGAAAACGTGCGTTTTTATGGAAAGGGGAAGAGACAGAGGGAAAGACAGAGTGGATTACCACTCAGGTGGTATTTAGTTTCTGTAAACTCCAAGGGTGGCTGTCCAGATAACTGGGGAGTATTTTGTTTTGTTGTCGCTATTATTGTCGTTGCTTATGATTCACAGTATTTTTTTTCAGTCCTCTTGATGTCATCATCACGATCAAGTTGCATTTTAGCCATTTGCAAAGTCGTCGGGAAAAGCCTTTACATTACCAATAAATGGGAGTGCAAATATAGAGTTCACATAGATTAGAAATTGTCCTACACGCGGATGACACATTGATTTACGCTGAAGGAAAAGACGCAGAAGAATGCAAATACAAACTGACATGCAACATTGAACTCATAATTAGATGGCTAAAGATGAACAAATTAAAATTGAATGAACAAAAAACAAAGTTAATGAATTTGAATTCAAATAACGAGACTCGCATTGAAATAAATGGTAAAAATTCGAAAACGTCAGTAGCCAATCCCAGAATTTTTAAAAGAAAATGCATTGCGTTTGTCAAAACTAGCACGTGAATGTTATTATTTATATTACGATTTTTTCGATTATTGTTTTTGTATTGTATCACTATTAGATAATACTTTAAGTATAATTTTTTTTTATGTAAATTTGAAAGTATTTAAAATACTAATAAAAATTGTGGTGAATCCACAGCAAACCCACGACCCGTTGGTCCAATAGCTTCCATTATGAATGAGGGCTCTTCGGACGGGTTGGCCATGGTTTTAACCACAAACAATGAAATGAAAAATGAAAGAAAATATGCATGCTGTGCCGGAGATATGATACTGCGGTTCAGCCTGCTGCGAATGTGTATGTCAATAAGTCTTTCAAAGGTTTTCAGAATAAAGGATGTCATGCTTATTGGTCTAAAGCGCAGGTATGACTAGCTTTGCCTGCTTTGGGGATGAAAACAACCTTAACTTCCCGCCACTCCTTTGGTACATGACCCCTTTCAATGCTAACAAGGAACAGTCTTTTTAGAAACGGCGTTATGTCTTTTTTGGCTGTTTGTAACATCATCGGGAAAATTCTGTCCGTGCCTGGGAATTTGTACGGTAAGAAGGAGCATATTGCGCACTCAATTTTTTTCTTCCGTAACTAATTCAGACGGCGCTATTTCGTGTCTACTACTGCTGTTGCCAGAGATGTCATCTCTATCTACTATACATCCTGGAAAATAAGCAACCAGTAGAGTTTCTAATGTCTTTTCATTGGAGTCAGTCCAATTGCCAGACGTGTCTTTTAAGGAGCCTAACACTACCGGCTCTTTGGAAAGAACCCTTCTTTCTATTTCGCTACTTTCTATTTCGCTACAGAAAGCTCACCAAGAGTTGCGCTTAGAGCGCTGTGCCTCTGTTTTGAATTTTCTTTGACTGGATTTATATATTTCCCACTCTACGTCTAACCTTGTTCTTTTAGCCTTGAAAAGTTTCCTAGTTTCTTTCCTATTGTTAGACAGTTCTGTAGACCACCATGGAGGCGCGTTCTTTTGTTTCTTTATCAGCAGCGGACAGGCATTTTGATAGGCTTTACCCAATATATTTAATAATATTGACAATGCCTCATCAATTTCTGTAGGTCCATTAAAAGCGTGGTCCTGATTCCCTTTCATTCTATTAACCTCCCTACTACGAGTAAAAAGATCCCAGTTAGTCTTCCTAGGGTTTTTATATAGTTTAGGCAATTCTTTCTTAATTTTTAGGGTGAATTCTATCATCCTATGGTCGGAGAAGGTTTCTTCCTTCAGAAGCTTTCATTCCTCTATTTAGGTTGCGCATCTTGGGCCTCGATGTAATCGGAATGTACTCAGTCGAATCTCTATTCCTGGTCGTTTCACTAAGGGTACAAAGAACACTTTTTACACTTTTGTGTCTGAGGGCTTAAAATAGACTAACCCCCAAAAACGGGTGCTGATTAAGAAACCTGATCATGTGAATTAGTTCCCAGGATAAAATATGCATTCTTACAAAAAAATAATTCACGCAACATCTTATTTTATGTAAATATGCCAGATAGCTTGCTATGGTAAATTTCTGTGTCATCACGCACATCAAATAGGTAAATTTTTTCACAGATAAATAAATCAAAAAAAAAAAAAAAAACTGTTTCATCTTTGTGGCTTCGCGTTTTCAGTGTCATTCTATTGATCTACAAATAGACGGGCATAATTAAGACCATTTAATTCATAGAAAAAAAAACCAACTCTGATATCCACAAGTAAAACATAAAACATGATTAGAAAGTCAACACCCAAAAGCAAATTGCCATAAACAAAAGGAACTCTCCACAAAAGTAACACCTAATTAAGTGGAACCGTCCATAAACTCAATTTTTACAGCCCAAAGTTTATGTATATCATAAATTCTTTCATCTATACCAACCATTCTAATGTCAACAACGAAATTTGGCACAAAATCGTGTCATCCGAAAATGAAAGCCTCATCCATCTCTATCTCGGTATCTCAGATCGATTCCATTAAATCAATAAAAACACAATGAAACCGAAAACAGAACACACAACCGAAAGCTACCAAAGGTTCTTCGTCATCCAAAGATGTTTCCCTTTCAGAATCTATAACCTGGCCTGCTAGCTGGGCGGTCCATAATCTGGCCAGCTAATTCATCCAAAAAAAAAAAAAAAAAAAAAAACAGCTTTAAATTGGTCTACAAAAATTGAGGACAAGCGCAAAAAATACTTTTCCTCTCAACAAAGTGATGACAATAAAAACAAAAACAAAACAAAAACCAAACAAATAAATAAAACAACAAACAACTAATCAACAAAAATAATTTAAATAATGCGATCGCCAATGAGGCGATTAGTGGCACCCGTACAGTGCGTACCGCCACAAGACCATGAATTTAGGTGAATGAAAGTTATTCGTTTACAGATACAAATGCTCATTATTGAGAATTTCTAATATTTAGATTTTTTTTTTTTTTTTTCTCGTTTTGCTTAACCGTTTTGCTGAGGCTATTGTCTTGCCCCGAAGAGCTTAAAATCTCAGTCAACAAATTCGCTTTTATTTTGACATAATTGCACTCATTATGCTAGGTATTCGCAATCGAAAGCGGTCCAAAGTGGGCAATTTTTTTTATGGGACGGCGGCTTATAGCGCGAGGCGGCGTCATTTAGTGAATTTGCCCGCGAGGCACTCCTTCAATTCGAGGAGATTTTAATTAATGACATTTTTGATGGGAGAATGGAATTGCTTTGGAGTTTCTCTTTCATTTGAAGTTGATGAGAATTTGTTGTGAGGTAATCAGTTAGGTTGTTTCACTAATGGGCCACACCACACAGTTTAATTAAATCCAAAAACTTTACTACAAAAACGGGCCAAAATCTTTTGCTTACAATTTCAGACATTATAAGGAGTGAGATGTTAAAGAGTGCCGAGCTCACCTTGTTCCAATGCCTTTCCAAATAAAACTTGAACCTTTTCCAAGTATCCAAAAGTCTTATGTATGACGCAACATATCCAATTAAAGTGAGATAAACGGTTATGGAATCAAGAATTAGCTAACAAACTTGAAACGGGGCACTTCCCAAGCTTAAACCTGGGAAGCCCAACGATAACCCATAAAGCTATCTTCTACTCAGTGTTCTGTACAAACTGTTAAATAGAATTGGCCCAGCTGTCGACGAAATTGTACCTACCGAACAAGCAGGCTTCAGACCTGGCCGAAGCTGCACAGACCAAGTGCTAGTGCTAACGATTCACATCGAGGCAGGCTACCAGGCCAAACGTCTGTGGCATTTATAGACTTAACCGCTGCATATGACACAGTATGGAAAAGTAGAATGATATCAACATATGCTCAGCGATAGGCCATTTCAAGTTTTCCTAAACAATACACACAGCAGGTCAATAAAGCTGAACAATGGGCTACCGCAAGATTCAGTAGTAGCCCTGCTGCTTTTTAATCTATACACGTATGACATACGAGTACTCGTACCAGTAAAACTACAACGGAAATTTGTGTACTCTCATGACATCGCTATAGCTACACAACATCAGAGCATGGGCACCTTGATACACTAAGGGAGACTCTACCAAGCATGAGCAAAGGCGAAGTAACGTGTTTCCACCTAAACAGTGAACTTGTCCAACCAAAGCTCCCTGTGTATTTCAACAATATAAAGTAATACTGAGTGTTATATAGATGTTGTAAAGGTCTTGCGAAGAAGAAGTGCGCCCAATTTCAAGCAAAAAGTATAGAAGTGCTTCAACGGTAGTTGGAGGAAATATCATCTTCATCATATGATAGGAACCAGGCTATCCAGGAGCTTCGACAAAACAACTTGAACAACTATCTTCTAAATAGCCGCCCAGAGAAGAAGAAATGCTCAAAAATCATTAACAATGCTCAAGGCCAGCTTCTTGTGGAAGACGACAAAATTCTCCACAGATGGCGACAGTATTGTGAAAGACTTCCGAACGAACAGTTTTCCCGGGTATATTTTCCAAGAGCCGCTCCTAACCATAACAAAGTATCCGACATTACTGTCGAAGAAGTTAGGAATGCGGTCAAATACTCCAAAAAAAGAAAAGCGGTTGAGCCAGGCGATACCCTCTGAGTTCTGGAAAAAGATGGGAGACATCGGGTCCAGATGGCTCATGATTTTTATTTCCAAACTTATGAGCGATGATTCAATGCCTAATCAATGCTAATTTTAAGCGTTGTTGTCTAGCAATAAGTTTAATGAATTATCGAATAAAAATGCATTAAAAATTAATGAAATGAACTACCGTTCTGTCAAGCTGATGTCACACCCCATGAAGATCGTTGAGCGGGTATTAGATGGCCGACTGCGGAAAATAATACGGCTATCTATCGGACAAATCAATAATAGATGCAATCCAAAGTACAAGAATCATAATGGAAAAACATCGTGATTCCTTAAAGGACTTGCACTTGGCGCTAAGACAACGAGGAGTTCCAGAAACTGACGTCGCATGTACATGGACATGTATAAGGGAGCAAGGACAAGAGTAAGATGTCCCGCAGGAGTTACCAAAGAGTTCCCAATCGAAGTCGGTGTACACCAGGGAAGTGTCCTCAGTCCTTTGCTATTTATTGCAGTCGTTGATTATTTGCTTGAAGGAAAGTGACGGACCCCAAAGTGCATCAGTTATTCTTTGCTGACGATGGAACTATCATAAGTGAAGATCAAACGTCCCTGCAACGAGCACTTGATGTATGTGTGGATTTTTTGGGGGGAAATGCGTACCGTATTAGTTCAAAAAAGACAGAGTATCTATACTGCCCGTTCTCTCATCCACACCGGCCTATTCCAGACATTTGCTTGAATCGAAAAGTGCTTCCCAAGTGCGAAAAGTTCAAATATCTGGGACCTATGGTCAATAGCGAAGCAAGTTGTGATGATGACATCAATCATCGCGTAAGCGTAGCGCGGATGAAGTGGCGGGAAAACTCTTCTGTGACCGAAAAATGCCCCCTAAGCCGAAAGGAAATCTCTGCACCGCAGTTGTACGTCCGGCGCGCACATACGGTTGACAATGCTGGACAATGTACACAAAGTATGAGGGCAAATTAACGGTAGCTGAGATGAAGATGCTTCGCATGACTTTTTTTACTTCCTGAGGTCAAACCGGCAAACCCCACAGGCGGACCAGTAGGGATGCAGTAAAGTGGGAGGGTTGTGATCCTTCTTCTTCGGATCATAACCTCGCCATAAGGAAAAAAGAAAGTAATACTGAGCATCAAAGCAGCCACCATACTAAAGAATATGCTCAGCTATAGACCATTTGAAGTTTTTCTAAATAATACGCACAAAAGATCAAGAAAACTGAACATCGGGCTACCGCAAGGTTCAGTCATAACTTCGCTGCTTTTAAATCTGTACACATATGCCATACCAGTAACACTATCAAGGAAATTTGAGTACGATGATGACATCGCTATAGCTACACAACAGCCTACACGGAAGCAATACTTACGGAGAAACTTGATATACTAAGCGCATATTTTAAAAAGTGAAGACTGCCCCAGCATGAGCAAAAGTCAAGTATCGTGTTTCCACTTAAACAATAAACTCGTCCTGCGTATTTCAACAATATCCAACTAAACCACAACCCTACACCAAAATATCTCGGGGTCACACTAGATAGAACTTTAACGTACCTTACCAGCATAGCAGCTAAACTCAAAATCCGGAACAACATAATCCTCAAGCAAGTTCAACACCTACTCGTATCCTTGCAATATTTTTGTACATTCAGGGAGATTTTGACTTCTCTAACTTTTAAAAGATCAATCGCTGCATTGATTATAGCTGTGCAGAGGCTCTGTTCAGTAAACCCCATGAGAAAGTGTACACTGCTATTGAGTCCGCTGAAGGCGAATTTACTGTAGTCAGCTGAATCAAGTTACTGGCACCCTGCAATCGGATGCAATTTGCTTTGATTCATACTGTCGATCTTATCAAGATTTAGACGGTGCTGTTCAAAACGATAAGAAACCTAATTCAAGTAAGTTGACCCGTACTACTGGGCTGACTCTGCGCCCAGTAGTACGATGATACCATTTATCAAATTGAAATACTTGAGTAACCCGCTAGACTAAAATTTCACGGAACACTTACAAGATAGTAAATTGAAGGCTATCAACACTGGCAATATTGTAAATTCTTATCAGATCTTTGGAAGTAGCTCTTAAAATGGTGCAGCAGATATTTGATGTTCGAAAAAGAAGTTTCTAAAATGAAAATAACAGCAATCACAAGCTTTGCGTATCTTACTACTATTGTTGCAATAAAAAGACCGCTACCGACTGAGTCCTACAAAGGGGATACTCCTGTACCTACTGCATGGACTCATATGTAAGATAGACAACAGAACATCTCCTATAGTTTGCTTCAAGCATACAAGATACACCCAATACCATGTATCTATTCGAAATAAATTTGTTTGCATAGGTACCAGTATCTCATTCCGGATCGTTTGGAATGAAGCGGCTGTAGATGAATCGTTTTCTTACTAGCGCTGTCTTAAGAGCTGGAATCCATTAAAAGGAAGTCAGATAGGAATAAAAAAAAAGGAAGCTAGTTTAGGTTCCTAGCTCGAGTCAGAGCCAGCGATGTACCATTGGTGTACAATACGAATTCTGGACCACTTTTGCTGTTTGAAATGAATCCATCCCAAGAGGACCTATTACAAATGATCCCACCTCTTGCAGACATCTGACAAACATCCGATAGTAAAATTGTAATGAAAAGCTTCTCTCAATCGAAAAAATTGTCCTTCGAAAATAGCTGTAAGTCCCATTCATTCGTGCGGCGCAAATTGTTAGTAAACATACGAACCCAGAGAGAACTATTCGTATGTATTGTAGATTCCTGTAAAAATTATTCGAATCTGATGTAGACACTCGGAAATATCTACATAAGACGTATGAAATTTACAATTATTAGTGAGTGCACACAAATAAGAACACACGTGAATGGATATCTCCTCCTGCAAGGCATAGATCGCCAAATGATCGTCGAGAGAATGTATGAAGCCAATTATCAACTATTCTTACCATTTCGACATCTGTCATCCTTATGACATAATGCCGTTTCATGTTTCCAATTTTGTATAGGTGTTGAACTCGTTCAGTCTAAGACGCAGTTTTTCCAATGTTCGCCGATTTTGCACATAGCCGACATGATTTGCAAGGTTTAGTTTGATTGTTAGGTTCAAAAAGTTAACCGGCTTCTCAAATACCAATGGATAACCGGTAAGAGGTCCCAATCTTTGTTTATTGTTTGAAAAATATTTCTCTTCTGATTTCAAATCTTTTGCCTGATTTTTGACATTTCTGGCCAAAACAAATTGTTGTATATGGTCTGCCCGTCTCCCAGTAGCTGACCCTTACGAACTCTTAAACATAAAATGTAGACCACACTAATAGATATTCGCTTTATGATACCTAAATCCCATTCAAAGGCTATTCAAAACTCTAGATGATCCGCACATACTCATAATCATCATTCACCTCAACCAAAATCAATTTCCACTTAATACCTCAAGCAAATGATTGTAAATCACTACCATATAGCAAATCATCAGTGCAACAACCTAACAATTTGTGCAGCCATCACTTTGACTTATGTATCTACCTATCACTTTGATTGCCACCATCATCGCGCACACACACACACACACACTCCTCCGCTACCAGTGGATAAGATCGTATCCAAAGTAAAATAGCAAGCTACAGCAGCTAACTCCACTTAGCCTCGGCAGCAGATTACAAGATCAATGCCCGTGGGGAGACACCATGGAATTAACATCTAAAAGGGATGCCACATGCAAATGCCAAAACCGGAGCTAATCCTAGCAACAGATGGCTACAGCCAGATAGCTCAGCGTAGCCGCTCTCTATAATGCGCAATCGATAACCGCTCAAAGTTCGCATGAGTATTCATGTGCCGCTGCACATCCATGAGGTATAATCCGAGTTTAATGGCAAAACAAGGTGTTGCCAAAGCAATTACCATGTTGGATGAGATGCAACTCGATTGTCTATGGAATACTCGTACAGAGACAACTACAGGCAGATGGATTCGTAAGGAGAAGCAATTTTTATGGATAACTTTTTAATAAAGACATCAGTGGAAGGACACTCCCTGCATTTTGATGACTCTGTCTAGACCTAGCAGTCAAAATCAAATTTATTCGTTTCTTATAGAAAACGAACAATTTCTGTTGGCCTGGCTTGAAGCAAGACTTAAACTATTTTATGTGCACAAACTTACCTCGGACGGATGTTGAGCGGCATTCCTTGTGTTTGTATCCTTTTTATTATGATTTGTCGTTTGGTTCGTTTTGTGTTTTTGTAACGTTTGTGTCTCCTTTTTTAGTTGCCCGATGCTACGTTCTTTGGTTTTTATTTCCTCCAGCTGTGGATCAAAATAAAAGAAAATTAAATTGGGAAATAAAAAGGCTTATATAGGAAGTCAAAACAGTAAATCGTCGAATAGCCTCAGGATACTCGTACTGAACATGAGATATAAGAATGCTACGATTAAATAAGAAATTATCGTTGGGTCTTAGAGGCAGGAAAGCTATTAAAGAAGCTATATCTGTAGAAGAGCCTCAAAATGTTAATAGTTGCAGTTAAATACTCGTATCTCTGCATCCAGTAAATGCTCATGGTTCTTGAAATTTTATTTCACTCACCGCAATAGTTTTTCGTCTTATAAATGTTAAAAAGCGTTTCTATGTGACGAATTGAAATGTATCTACCTTCAACTGTGAAGCGGTCTATGAAGCTGAATTTGATTCAACTTCTATTGTACAGATACTTTTGTCTCTTGGTTTTCTGTGTATTTCAACTCATAGACTGTTTTACACTTCAGCATTACCATTGTGTTCTGACAGTTAAAGTCTATTGGAAGGCGCAGAGGTATGCCGTAGATGAAGTTTTGCAGTAGGTGTGCCGTAGGTATCTACGAACTTTAGTCCACTTCTTTGCGCCAGGAAACTAGGTCATCCTTCTAGATTAAATGAGAAGTCCAGTGAGATATTACTGAGCCTTGAGGGATTTCAATAAATTCCGTTGAAAAACCTATAGCTGCATCCAGGGTATAACCAATAATAGTTGGTATACAATAGGGATTCTGGACCACATTAACGGTTTGTAACGAATCCATTCCAAGGTGACCTGCTGAAAAACGGCACTGTTTTGAACTCCTTTTTGAATGCCACCATAAAAAGCAACGGTACTCCATACAAGATTAATCCACTGATAAGGGACATTTGGAAAATTCTCGCCCAAAGTGATCTAGAACTCCCATTGTATACCTACTGGGGGAAATGAAAACTATGCTATGTTCTGAGACTCAGGGAAGGGGGAAAAGGATGAGCCTTCATTCACGCTTTCAAATTGTATCTCTGAGTCAGCACTAGTGTTTGAGAGGAGGTTTACTATAATAATTTCTGAAAGAAATGATGGCAAATGAAAAAAAAAAGAAGAGATGAAATACTCGTACTACTTTGCGGATGGAAGTTGGATCTCGGGACAACCCCTAGAAATCAATGCCATCGTCTTTCAATATTGTCGGGAATTTATTATACAGTTTACGTTGACAGGAAGTCGGCCGTTAATGCCGCCTGGAGTCATCTATGCCCGGGCACCGGATTACGTGGATCTCACGTTCAGCACAAGAAAATTGAATATAAAACCATTTGAAGAAGAAACGTGCATTGGATTAATTTAAATTCATGTACGAGCATTTAAGGTAATCCAAAGCACTTTTCATATCAAACTGGTATGGGAGTGTCTTGCCAAGCTAAATAGACTTAGCGAGAACAAAAGAATCGTCTTCTACTGGGTACCAGGTCACGTGTGAGTAGAGGGTAATGACGCAGCTGATGAACTAGCAAGAGAACCGCCTTCGTCGGACTAGAACCATTTTACGGGCTGGGACCGCATAAAATGCGGGAAGAAGTAAGAAGAGAAGAAAACTACAAGTAAGCCAGACTTCTGGAGGAACTCCCGAAGCTAAGACAGGCCAAAGAACTTCTCGGGAACTACAACCGGAAAAGAAGTAAGGTCTGTATCAACATCAACAAAAATCGGCTCCGCATTATAACAGGCTTCCTGACGGGCCACTGACATCTCAACATCTTCCGGAATCTGGGCATAGAGAAAAATGGAAACTGTAGATTCTGCGGAGACGTTGAGGAAACCCCAGGGCATCTATTTAAGAAGGAACCACCTGGATGCCTACCAACTATCAGAAGAAGATCTACCATCATTGGATTGACTTAAGATAATCCGGTTCATCAATGCAATTGATTGAGCAACCCCGACTTGAACTCCAAGTCTTGGAGTTCAAGTCGGGGCAGTAAAATAGATCTATAAAGGATGCAGTGCACGTACACCCCTATAACCAATCTACAATCTACAATGTACGAGTACACGAAACCATGTAGAGAGGAGTAGTAGACGATCCGTTCGATTTTTCATGTATTTTTGAAGAGCTTCACTTTAAAAATACCTAAAAGACTCTCACGTCGCTGCTTTGCCTTATTTTTACACTTAGCCCCAGAGATGAACGACTTGTCAATGACAAACTTAGGAACGCTAGGGTAATGGTTGAGATTGAGGGAGGTTTTCCGCAAGGTGGAGGTCTTTCGCCTCTACTATGGTGCCGTGATTACCAACTCACTGCTCGCGGAGGTGCAAAATTTGAGACTATACACTCCAGCGTACGCCGACGATGTCTGAGTACTAGTATCAGGAAAATCATTAAGATTGGTCTGCGATCAAATACAAGCCGCCTGGGATAAAATAGGTAATTGTTACACGATGCATGAACCGTCCGTAATTCTGAATAAAACAACACTCGTGTCTTCAACTAACCTTTAAGGGTAAACCTTTAGGAGTAATCCTTGCTGTGGAACAAACACGTTGAGCTGAAATTTACTCGGACTCTTAGAACTGTCTGGTAGTGCAGCAAAGCTTTCGGCAAGGCATGGGTCTAAGACCTGCTGTAGTACGTAGCACGTAGCGATAATTGCACCAATCTTCACGTATGCATCTGTAGTATGGTGGTTAAGGACGGTACTCGTAATTAAATCTGAAATCTGAGATTTCTATCTTGGAGTACATTGGTGCTATGCGCACTACTCCTGTAGACGCTGTTAACGCTTTGTTAAACTTACTACCACTGGACTTAACCGCTCGGAAGGAGGCAATGAAAGCGATGTATCGGCTAAAGAAAACGAAATTTAGCACGACGAACAGGACCTAGGACATGGAGTATTATTTGGTAGGATTTCGGAGCAATGTTCTTTGTTCACGATGACCATCGATAATATGTGAAGTGTATTTCTCCGAGAGGTTGAAATGAGAAAACCCAAAAGAATTTTTTTTTAGGATTTCACTAACGTCTACACAGACGGCTTCAGTTCCTCTAATGGAACTATAGTTACTTGGTTTTTAGACAGCGAGACCAAAAAGCGAAGCCTGATAATAGCATTGCAAAATTTCTACTCAACTTGGGTAGGAAGAACTATGGTTGGCCTAATCACAGGACATACTCGTAACACCTGTGGCAATTCGTTTATCAGTTTCCTGCTTTTGAGAGAACGGGGTACAAATCAATTTTACTAGGTGTTCTCTTTAGGAATGCTAAGTACAATGGACCGCTTTTGTATCTGAGGGCTTAGGATAGACTAACCTTAATCACCTCTAAGAAGACTAACCTTGATCACCTCTGGAACTTGATGGTATACCTCCAAGCTGCGCCAAATATATCGACAGAGCGTCTGCAGCTTCTCATTAGGAATGCTGAAAAAGGTAGAATGTATTTCCGTTCTTCCTGAGTTTGACAAAACAATAGCTGGCGTAATTCTTGAACGGATCTACAAATTTTGATACATATCTGACAATGGCGAGCAAACATGCCGAGTAAACATCGACCACTTGAACGCTTTCCAGATCATCATAGAGCAATACGTCGACAAAAAACCTCCGCTTCATCTGCTATTTATCGACTTCGAGAAGGCCTTTAAAATTGATCAGAAGACTGGTTTATAGATAAGAGGCCTCACGCTGGACTTCGAAGTCCAAAACAAGGTACGACGAGGTTGAATACTGTCACCACTTTTGTTCCTGGTCGTCACTAATTACTCGTATATACTGCACCCAGTCCTGACGACTGTACGATAGCATCTTATCCCAAGATGACAGTTGTTCCGTTTTGCAAAGTAAAATGTGGGCTTGCACCAAATGGTGAACAATTTCCAAACAGAAGCAAGAAAAGTGAGGCTGAAGATTAATACAACCATCCAGCTTTCCACAGCTCAAATAAGCACTGCCGGACAGCAAGTCGAGTTAGCAGCTTCCTTAATGCGGGAAACTGGGTGTGTCCAGCTGAATCGGAAAAAACAAGAATTACTTTCAATTTGCTGTCAAAAGTTTGGAAAGCACAAAGCCTGGGCTGCCACTATTTCGCTCCAAGTGTTCATAGTATACGTGTAAGCTGACTGCATCTGTTACTCGGAAACTGTAGGCATTCATTCAACAGATCCCATAGCGTTATCTTAACAATTTCTGAGCAGCTACGCCTACAGTTCGAACCAAAAGCTTTGTTAGGAACCTGTACACATCACAGAATGACTAAGGTTGACAGAGCATAAGTAATCAGAGAGACACGTATTGAATACTGATTTTGAGACAGGTTCGTCTACCGCAGTACGCCGACCAAACAAAATTACAAAAAGTGATAGCGCCAAGAAAAAGCTTTCTGCTTAGATGCACCTATATCAATGGAACGTAGCATTAAGTGGTGTGAACCAAAGACCTTCTCTAAAGAATGTGTTTGGCTTTCCCACTAGAAGCTTCTGCTGTCACTTTCCTCGCCCTTTAGGCATCTGTGTGGAAGGCAATCAAGATCCCATCTTATTATAATATCCATCAGTACAAAGATCTCACTTAAAAACCTGTGTCATTCTTCATATCATGTCTAATCGTAAGTGGCACATTCCAATCAACATTCAACTGAATTAAAACGAAGTCCTCCCTCCAGAACTTGGCAACAGGCCATAATTTACCCAAACTGGTAGTCCCACTACCATTTACGCCTCAGGGTCTACAACGAATTGTATTTTTTACTCAATGAACCACAATCGTGGGAAGCGAAAACCAAACCCAAATATCCGAGTCTGAACTTTTTGCATTCTTACCTCTATGCGTGCCATAATGAATGGAGATCTCGACCAAAAAAAGGTCACAAAAAACCGCCGAAATTGACTCCAACAATCTCAGTCGTACGGCTGACCAGACCGCGAATAGTACGGAATGGATAGAGATTGTTTCTGTTCGCTGAAACATGGACTTCCTTTCGCTTACAACCAAAAGAACCTGAGGGCAATAAAACAAAACCCACCACACACTTAAGAACAACAACAACAACAGCAAAGCCATCTAAAGTATCTGAACCTAATTGAACACTTGCGTATAAATTAAATTGATTGCCAATCACTTGACTTCATGAGGACGTGTTGTTGTTGTTTGGGTTTAATGTTGATGTTGATGTTTGGCGCACAGAGAGTGAAAACCCCAAACAGACAGACTTAAAGACGTTGAACGTTCTGAACCTCAGGCCAGATTTTATGGCAACCACAGGAAAAGATGCAACAAAAATGAAACTGAAAGGGGTCAGTGGCCGGTTGGTTTCTCCTCTCCAGCATACGGTTGACTAATAAAAGTCCATTAGTTGATTTGTACTACCTTCGGGCCCGGTCTGGACAAACAGTATTCTTAAGCAGTTCTGTGTACTCGTATACGAACGTTCGTTGGTCATAAATCAAAATTTTGTGTGAGCTGGCCATCTACACACAAATCCCTTTTGGGTTTCAGTTCATTTCATCGTTGTCATCATCATGGGGACCCGTGTCGTTTGGTAAAAGGTGCGATAAGCCGAACACGGGACAAAGTCGATTTACCAAAGAAGAGAACAAAAAATATTAAAGTGAAACCTAAGCGGACTTTTGTAGATACTTTGCGCCGGACTTAAGGATTAATGACAAACAAGCAACTGCTGATAAGAGTTGATGTCGGGAAATGGGTTTTCCTTTGAAATTTAGGAGCAGGGGTAATTTTCTATAGACGAGCACACATCTTTCATTGTTTAGACTTACCAATCGTGATATTTCAGTTTTGGCAGATTTAGATAACTGAGTCAATCGGATTTCGTATGAATCTTTGAGTTCACGTAAATCGGCTGCTTTACGTCGCTCAGCATTATTCCTTATCTGGAATCAATAAATGAGTTGAGATTTTATTTGATTTATTTGGACCTTAAGTTTTGGAACACACTGAACACGGATTAGGGCGGGGACAGCAAACGAAACGCATATGGTGGCTATGTAGAGCAAACCAGGGGAGAGGTTAGACATTAGTTGGGTTCACACTTAGGATGTAGAATATGGTTAAGCAATTTTCTTATGGTATGAATGGCAAGCAGCTTAGCGAATGTTACCATGCAGAGACTATGAATACAATATTTACACACTTTAGGAACACCTTGGTGGGAGCTTATGTTGTACGATGGAGTTTTTGGGTGATTTAAAGGTTAGTTTTACATGCTGTCTTAAATGTGTTTTGACTGCAAGACTCATTGTTTTTAAGAGCAAGCCTTGTCGCCTATTTGAGAAGCGTTAAAGATTAAATACTTACCATACTTTACTAGCTATTGTGACGAATAGAAGATTTAGAAGGAATGTATTAGACTTGGACATTTAGATGCACCCCACAAGATGAGAGAAAAAGTCAGGTTTGACTACCAGGATACTGTCAGAATAAAAAGAAAACCTTTACTGCTCTATTGCTCCACTTGCAATAGATCATGAGGTGGGACCTCGCCACAGTATTTTTTCTTTGACGTTACATCAACCCCCCACAACCAATTTTTTTTTTTTGTAGCCATTGACCCGACTGACGATGTTATTCTTGTGCGTAATTTTAATCCTGTGCCCGATGAATGGAACCTCAGTATTGTTTGCCCGATCCTCAAAAAAGGAGATCCTCTGAACTACAGAGGTATCAGTCTCCTTCACATTGCTTATAAGATCTTATCTGCGGTGTTTTGTGAACGCCTGAAGCCGTTCGTCAACAACCTGATCGGTCCAGGAGCTTCAAATCGATACCCACCACCTTTTCATCGATTTTAAGGCCGCGTATGACAGCATTTATAGAGACGAGCTATATAGAGCAATGTCTAGTTTTGGCATCCATACTAAACTCGTCAATTTGTGCAGGATAACGATTTAGAATGCACGCTGCTACATCAAGGTTAGCAAAGGTCACACCGAGACCTTCGATGTCAAAAAAGGATTCAGGCAAGGCGTTCTTGAAAGAATAGTGCGAAACTCACGCGTCTAATTACTAGCCTACGGCAACGATATTGACATAATCGGAAGAACGCAGCGTGATGTCAGTGGCGGTTTCGTGAGTATTGAGGTGGAAGTGGCGAAGATGGGTTTAATGGTCAATGAGGGCAAGACTTTTCTTGTCAACAAGAAAGGACAACCAACATCGACGTCTCGTGCAGAACGTCACCATAGACAGATATAACTTTGAGGTAGTTAGGGACTTTGTCTACCTAGGCTCTGGTATAAATTCAGACAACGACACGAACGCTGAGATCAAATGAAGAATAATTCTTGCCAACCGCTGCTTCTTTGGACTAAGACGGTAATTGAATAGCACAGCACTCTCTCGAACAACTAAAGAACCCAATCATCCCAGTCGTACTCTATGGAGCGGAGACATGGACTTTATCAAAAGTAGATGAGGTTGCTCTTGGTTGTTTTGAGAGGAAAATTCTTCGGATGATTTTTGGAAGGGGACCTCAATCAACTTAGCGTGCGAAACTGGAAGCAGCTAGCTAAAGATCGAGCTGACTGGAGACGCTTGTTGGTTGAGACTCAGGTACTCAACTACTACTCGTATCTACATCTACGTTGACAGCAATTAAGGCGTCGACAGCTGTAAAAATCAAAAATGCTCTGTCGGGTAGAACTTAGCCCTCTGGGCAGGGAGAACAATGTCCGAATTATTTTCATGCCAGCCCATAATCACTACAACCGAAATGAAAAAGCAGATAAACCGATGCATATCGCAAGCCGATATAAGAGTTCTTGCACTAATCTTAGACATCAAATAATTAAAAACTACCTATCCACAGCAAAAAGCAGGTGCGAAAACATTCAAACCTGCAGCAAAACTAAGGCCCCATGTAGCCTAAAATATGTAAACACAGATCAAGAAGCTTAATATCTCCAAAAAGATCATTGATTGCTCTAGAGTCAAGGGTGATAACGGAACACAACCTCCTAAGAAAAAAATCAGGGCGAATAAGAATTGCAAATGTAGATCATATCAGCAGACGCTCCCCGTAGCGAGGTAGTCCACTTCCAATGCGATCTTCTAGGGTACTCCCCCTACAAGAGCTAGCAAAGGTATCTCTGAAAGCAATCCTAAAGTTTTGCGCCAAGTCAGAATGGGTCCTATTCGAGGTAAAGGGCACAATACTAAACATTCACACAACATAACTTTGATTCTTCTCACTTTGCAGGTGAAACTAAGGATAAACGCTAAGGGCCAGTGTAAGCCTCGAACGTAGCTCAAAACTTCCTTTATGATGCTACTAAAACAAACAAGAGCCATCGTCGCCCAATATGTCTATTGGATACCATGGGAAAGATCCTTGAGGAGATAATTTATAATAAATTACTCGCAGTAGCAGAAGAGAAACGAGCTCTCCGCCAATTTGGCTTCAGAAAAGCGCGATCTACAGTTGATGCCATAAGGGCGGCAGTTGATATAGCAGAAAAGCCATCGAAAGAAAAAAATGGCTCCACGGCACAAATGAGTACTGTGCAGTGGTAACGTTGGACTTTAAAAACGCATTTAACTATGCGAACTGGTCGTTGATTAGAAGATCACTCGCCAGGATGGATACGCCATATTACTGCTGCGTATAGTGACGAACTATTTCAAAAACAGAAAGCTGATTTCAAAAACCGAGTAAAATACTACAACGTCACTGCGGGAGTACCACAGGAATCGGTCTTAGGATCTCTACTGTGGAACATTATGTACTACGGAGTCTTACGATTAACGTTGCCCAACGATAATTGGATTCGCTGATGGCATTGCCATCGTAACAGTTGCAAAACAGGTCTGTACAGTCGAATCGGCTACAAATGAAGCATTAGCTCGGATAAGAGATTGACTAGTTTCCATCGAACTAGAACTAGCCGACTATAAAACAGGAGCTATCGCGAGTTTTCGGGTTGGTAACTAAACAATCAGGTCCAAAGGAACAGTTAAATACCTTGGAGTAATGCTGGACAAGAAACTGCAGTTCAAAAAGCACGTTGATTATTCAGCAAGAAAATCACTGCACATACATGGAGCTCTCTCGCGTATACTGCCTAACATAGGTGGACCTGGATACGCTAGAAGGATACTGCTCTCCAGAGTTGTCACCTCGATTCTTTTATATGCCGCCTCGGTCTGGGTACATGCACTAAGAGTGAAGGAGGCCAAAAGGAGATTATCCTCAACATATAGACTCTGCGCATAACGGACAATCAGCAGCTTCCGAACCATCTCAGACGAGGCCGTCTTCGTCATCGCCATCATCACACACGAGTTGTTCAGAATATACAATAGAACCAACACGATGCCAATGACATTAAGGCAATCAAAATGGAAGAAAAAGCAGCGTCAGCAGCTATGTCGCAAACTCGTTGGGCCAATACAACAAAAGGCAGGTGGATATATAAACTAAAACCGACAATCCAAGACTGGTTAAGCCGAAAACATGGGGAATGTAACTACCACCTTACATAGGTCCTGTCTGGTCACGGCGATTACCGCAAATACCTCCACCGATTTGTACACGACAGTTCACCATCCTGCCCCGAATGCCCGGATGGAGTTAAAGATACGGAGCCCGCAGTTTTTTATTGCACACGCTTCAAGGCATGGAGAACTACTCTGCCCAGTCCGTCGTTACTCCTCGACCATATGTTGCGGTCGAAAGAGAATTTGATGGCAATATGTAATTTCATAACAACTCTTCAAAATGAGCTGCAGAGAAAAGAAAAGCAAAAAAGAGCAGCAGAAGCAAGAGAAATAACAGAAGCAACAGGAGCATCAGAAGCAGCTGACACTAGACGTACGGGTGGATCAATAAGTCCCTGAAAATTAACACAAATTGTGTCGTCACCTTAAATTTAATTTTTTTTTTGTCAAGAATCATCTTTCAAAAGAACGCACCGAATTTTCAGACAGATCTGTCAAATAGTTTTGTTGTGGCAGCCATTTTATATAGACGCCTACTAACATTTTCGTTAAAATGGAAAAAGTGAATTTCGAGTGCTCATTAAACACTAATTTTTGTGAGAAAAACTATCACGCAAACCAAACAAAAGCTTGACAAATATTATGGGGACTCTTCACCATCGATTGGAACTATTCACCACTGGTTTACTCAATTTCGGTGCGGTCGTTCAAGCACAAGTGACGCCGAACTTTCTGATCGCCCAATTGAGGTTACCACATCGGAAATGGTCAACAAAATCCATGGTTTGATAATGGACGATCGGCGAGTGAAAGTGCGCGAGCTTGAAGAGGCCACAGGCTTATCACATGGCTCAGTGATTTCGATTTTACATAAATATTTGGACATGAAAAAACTTTCCGCAAGATGGGTGCCGCGTTTACTCACAATCGACAACAAACGCATTCGTTTGACAACTTGCGATGTTCCAGAAAAAATCGGCTGAGTTTTTGAGCCGTTTCGTAACCGTGGATAAAACCTGGATTCACCACAACATACCAGAAAACAAGGAACAGTCAAAACAATGGACTTCTCCTGGTGAATCGAAGCCGAAGAAGGCCAAGGCGGGTTTGTCAGCAAACAAGGTCATGGAGACAATTTTTTGGGATGCGCGCGGTGTTATTCACATCGATTACCTTGAAACGATCACCGGCGTATATTACGCAGAGCTAATGGATCGATTCCAAGCCGATTTGAAGTAAAAATGGCCGCATTTGGCGAAGAAAAAAGTTCTTTTTCACCAGGATAACGCACCGACGCACAATTCCGCAGTCGCAATGGCAAAATTGCATGAGTTAGGCTACGAACTCTTCCCTTATCCATCATGTTCCCTAGATTTAGCCCCTGCGACTATTTCTTGTTTCCAAACATCAAAAAATGGCTCGGAGGTAAGAGATTTGGGTCGAATGAAGAGGTCATTGCTGAAACAAATGCTTATTTTGAGGGGCTCGGGAAATCGTATTATTTGGAGGGCATCAACAAATTGGAGAAAAGTTGGATGAAGTGTGTATAGCTAAAAGGAGACTATGTTGAAAAATAAAATGTTTTTATACCGAAAAGAGTGTTCCTTATTTCATTTTTCAGAGATTTATTGACCCACCCTCGTATAGCATGATTTGCTAACCAGCCCCGCAAAGAAATACCGAACTGCAGTCCCATGGGGAGAGTGGTAGAAGAGTGCTGGGTGTGGACTAGTATATAGGCGCATTCTTGGCATCGATTATTCGGGCTTGCGGATCGTGCATGCTAGTAGCCCATATTACTAGTATCCTTAGAAGATTACCACATCCATTGGCGCACTTGCACCTGAAACCCATTTATTTTTTGTAAGATCATTGAGAATGTTGCTGTTCAAGTTTGGACAAAAGGGCTCGTACGGTTTCTCTCTGTTAGAATTGTTGATCCCTTTACCAATTAGGAATCCTTTCACATCCAAGACTGGCCATGGTAACCTTTGTAATATTGCACAGGTGATACATCCACATCAGTGTGGATCAGGTATATTTTGAGACTTTATTTGCCAACATTAGCCCTCCATTTTAGCTTCCTGTCTAGTTTGAGACCCAGATAGCTAGTCTCATTATGATGATTCAGACAATGATTCTTACTTTTTTCCTAAAATATGTCAAAGGTAGCGATTATCACTCTACTTTTCTGAAGGAAGTTTAGGTTAGGTTACGGTGGCTGTCAGCAAAGAAATCCAACACACTTAGAGCAGTAATAGATACATTGTGATAAAAACCCACATGGGTTTGGGAAGCGTCCTCTATCCTACTCGTTTTTTTGGAGCTTCTGATGCAGCGTAGAGATAGGTCCCTAACGTCTATTTTATTCAGACCATCTAGGTCGTGCAGTTTCCTTCTTTAGGAGAGAGCTGGGTAGGTGTAAAGAAGGTGAAGAATAGTCTCTTCCTCCTCCTCGTCCGTGCAGCTTCTGCAGAAATCGTTTGAGAAGACGCCAAGCCTTGTTGTATGCTTGCCTATTATACAGTGTCCAGTAATGACATGCCATCCAGCACTGATATGCATTCTATTGAGAGAAATCAAATTCTTAGAGCTTTTCAGATCCAGCTTAGACCAAATCTGCTTTGTCGCTAGACAGGTTGTACCACTTGTCCACTGTTAATATTAAACTGCTCCACCATCTCTATAAGAGACGATCGGCAGTCCAGCGCTGTTACAGAATTTGTTGATGATGATTCCAAGGATTTAATTCCTGCTTGGCTGTCTGAAAAGATGCGGATATCAACGGTCGATATCACGTTTTTCTTTAGCCAAGACAAGACATCCCTTATTGCCATTATCTCCGAAGGAAGCTTACGTTGCAAAACACAAACCTCAGGACATTAAATTAAATTAAACCACTCAACGCCTGATTGCATCCAACACAAGTCCTTCAAAGATTGACAAATCTTATCTACAAGCGCATCGTTCTAAAAATATCCCTCACCAAGAAAACAAATCACCAGAAACACTTCCCAATGACAAAGCACTCCTATCGAAAAAGTAATTAAACCACAAACTTTATGAAAATAAAACACACGCCATGTCCTTCGGTAACCACAAATGAATTTGATTACTCAATCCAAACACATCACTCGATTAATTGCTGTCCATCCTATGACCAAACTGTGACTTCTTCAAGTCCATTAAATAAATTAGATTCCACTGACTTTTCAATCGTATAAAAGACTGAAGAAGCCACAGGAATAATTACAGTATCCTTTCTGCAATCCACTGACATTCAAGAGTCGTTACAATAAAATGGCAAACTGCAGACATTACCTAACCTTGACATTTCTCTGTTGTGTCATTGCCTGCGCATCACTGGATATAGGACATTTTAAGTTATACCATCCTACCCGAATTCCAATAATAAACCGTTCCGCAAAAATTTTGTGCTCTTTGAATGCGTCTACAGTATATGTGTACTTTGAAAATAATAACTGGATAGGATATCCGGGACATATCCTGAGAAAACTGAATGAATGCGGAACGTCCTTTATATCATTGAGGTGAGGTTGACCAGCTGTCCATCTTGAAATCCTACTATAACCCCTTCTTTTCCGCTTTCAGAAAGAAATACAAGACTGACCTTTTGAAGGAAGTCCAAGATGATGGAATACTCATGTATCTAGTGCTCATGATTAAGGACGCTTCTCAAGATATTGACTTGAGCATGGTGAAGAAAAAATCCGGATCCAAACATCGTTCCTACTTTTTTGTTATCGTGGGGGACTCCACGGACATCGATGAGTATTGGCTACGTTCGGCTTTTGAGAAATTCTGGGAAATTTGGGTCCTCAACGCTGTTATCCTGTTCTGGCGGGACAACGACATTCAAATCTACACCTATTCTCCATTTTCGAAGAAATTTCTCAGACGCCTCGATTCGAATGTAACCCTCCGTGATGACCTATTCCCGCCACATATGCCCAACATGAATGGCCGCAACCTAAGGATATGCCTCTATCCAGATGAAGTTCGAGCTCTCTTCCAACCAACTGGTAAAATCCTGGGAGCTGATGGATTTATGTCATCGTTCGTGGCAACACGTTTGAATGCCACTAGAGTAGTGAAGTATCCTCCTAAGGGCTACGGGCGGAAAAACCGTTTTGTTCTGTCCAGTAATATCTCGGGGGACTTCTGTCTCCGTGAGATGCTAAGTGAAACCAGTGATATGTCGTTGAATACGAGATTCTTGTCGCCGGATACGTTTGAGAATCTAGTCGAACATTCGGTGGTCTATGGAAGGGATGACCTGTGTGTTCTGGTACCGAAAGCCCAACCGGCGTCACTATTCTGGAACCTCTTTCGATCATTTCAAATCCCTGTTTGGGTGGCCATTATCCTTATGTTCATGATCACCTATTCCTTCTGCCGGATTCTGCTGCCACACGCCGATCATTTGCTTATAAAGTTGTACTCTACCATGCTAACCCAACCGCTGAGTGAGACTCCACCGAAGATGTCTGTAAGACTTTTCCTTATCTTCTGGTTCAGCTATTGCCTGCTTATTTCTGGAGCTTACAAATGTAACCTGACTAGCAACCTAGTGTTTCGTATATCGCTACCAGAGATCAACAGTCTTTGGGACTTGGCAAACTCTCATTATGAAATCCTAATCTACGGTCGTCACCAGCAGTTCATTGACAAATTCCTAGACTCATCCGTGCCCCACCTGAGTAAGATCAAACGAAAAACCATCCCAGTATCGGAAGACTACCTAATAAAAAAACTCGATGAGAATGACCTGTCCCATGCCTATCTGGAGAAATTCCACGTGGGCTACTTCCGTGTTATTTCTAGGAAGCACACCCATCACGGTCGACCTCTGTTTCATTTGATGAACACGTGCCCCATTCCGTTTCAATCGGTCTATGTAGTGCCCTATGGATCGCCATACTTGGGCTTTCTGGACACCCTCGTGAGGCGAGCCCATGAACACGGATTCGTTGAATATTGGACCAAAATCATGGACACTCAGTTCAAACACTCAGGGAAGAGCGTGGTCCGAAACATTCAAAATGATGACGACCCGGTGGTCTTGAGATTTGCACACCTGCAAGCAGCTTTTTGTTTACTAGGCTTGGGTCTTACACTGGCCACTGGTATTCTACTCTGGGAGATCTATCGGGTTTATGGAATTGGAACGTTTATATACAATCGACAAAGGTGGAACGCGGAGCACTTAAAGGCGATTCGGGGTGCATTACTCAAAAGTTAAAGCATGCACAACACACACAAAATGTAAACACAAAGCAAGCAGTCTAAAATATAAGCAACTAGCACTCTTACCTGTAGTTTCTCTTCTAGGTTCCTATTCGCTTCCCTTAAAGTTGTAATCTCATTTGTCAGTCTTTGTAATTCATGATTTGTTATATTCGCATCTTTGGCACCGTTCGCTAATGAGCTGGTATTGGTGTTACCCGCCCAATTGGCGCAGGCTTCTTCTTTGGACTTTTTAACCTTTCGCATAAGTTCCATTGCGGTTTGGAGTTTCTTTACTTCGTTCTTCCATTTGCGAGATTCGGACTCGTTTTGTGCCCTGAAAAATATGGAGAGGGTTAGGTAGTGAAGTTATATTTTGTTCAACCCTGTCCAGACATCGGACATAAATTTAAAACTAGGCTACTAAAAGCTGTCTATCCAATTTGTTTCAACGTGTATCTCTTAGTCAAATTAGTTAAAGGGGTTGAAATTTACCGTCTAAGGTGGCCTAGAAACACATAGAAACAGGCCTTATAAAGGCAGCGTTACAGAACAATGCAGCAGTTTAAATGCCTGAAGAAGCTTTTTAATTGAAGTCCTAATTCTTCATGATCGTGGTGTACAGTCCTATTTTTTTAGATAAATGAGGTCAGCTGTAAAAGACTTCATGAGACGTCGTGAAACCTCTTAATATTTCGTCAAACACCTTGCGAAACAGATAGTAAGATCTGCGACCTACTGAGACGTGAAACATACTGAAACCTCACGAAATTTCTTAAAATTTTTTAGAATTTGGTGAAACCTCGTAAAACCTCATGCTTCTGAGGTTCCTTTACAACCCCATGGAGACAGGTGTGTACCATATAACGAACTCTATAGCAAAGATACTAGACATCATAGATGCGGCTATTACTTCTTTGATATAAAGAAGCCCTTGACAAGACAAGACAAGAAGTGTCACATACCTGGACCATCGAAAGACTGTGACAGCGCCTTGAGATGCCATCTGATAAACTCCGAAACATATCTACAATATCGTCGTCTTGTGGACAAACTCTTCAACAGGTTATCAAGTCGCGGCACAACCTGTAAAAGATTTCCAGTTGCAAAGTCGGACAGTACCTCTTTGACTTCAAATCACGACCGAATGGCGGCTCTCATTTGGACGGAAAAGACCAACAAAAATACGTTTTCCGTATCTAAAAGCTTACTAGTTGGTGATAGCTGAAATTGACTAGAAACGCGAATTCAAATATCTAGGAATGACACTGGAGCGGGGTACAGACTACGTTGATGAGTCCTATAATAACCTTTGGGGTGATGGTTTGGGTCAAAAGATTCAATCTGAGTACAGCGAAAAAAAACGAGGTTAGTACAAGGATTACCTCCTGCCTGAAAGGGGCAATCATGCCGTGATCTACAGCAAATATTAGAGCTCTTTTCGATCTAGCACTTCGGTTGTAAGTTAATAGGCATTGTTACATTCCACTGCCGTAAACTCCAAAAAAATACCTCAAGAGGCTAAGCCCAGTAAGAGACGGTGGCTGCAGTTTCTCCAACAAAGCACCAGGGACTCAGCTTAACCTTCCGAAAAACGCAGGCCATAAACCTGTCTGACGCCCTACCAAATAGACGACACTTAAGACCTACTCCGTATGCTAAAGTTTCTAAAGTAAACAAGACTAGGAAAGGCGGTATCATCTGAAAAAAACCCCAGCTAGCACTTGGAGGAGGCACAATAGATTGTCCTAGGTCGTAGAGCTCTTGGTTTTTTTTTACCCTCAGCCAAAAGCACACAGAGCGACATGACAAGTGATCTAGCAGCAGCGTGGCAGTGTTATAATATCTAGCATGCACCTTCATTTCGAAACCAATATAAGGTGGAATACGAAGTGAATATCAAATAGCTCTAGCACAGTTCATCGCTGTATGAGACGTGATACGAGGACGGTCTTGCGGAAAATGCACAAAACCCTGCAAGAAGGAATAACAGGAAACTGTACAGAATATCCAAAGTTGTCGGCCAAAAAAGCAACACCAACCAGCACTCTATTGATGTCAATTGAAAATCAGCTACGCAGATGGAAGGAACATTTGTGTGCCCTGCAAAAAGTGCAATCTAAAGATAACTGGTGTTGTATTACCGTTTTGTTAGGCTTTCCGAAACTAATGGCAACTATCATTCCCGAGCAAATAAAGATTAGAATCGTTATTACACTCAAAAGGCATCAAGCTGGCTTTCGCAGAGGTCGAACGTGCGTCTCGAGGCAATCAGCCGAGTTCAAGTCACCGCTTTACCTCATGTTCTTGGATTTCGAGAACGCCTTTGACCGGTTAAATCGGGAATGCATATGTAGATCTCCTCACAATAGACAGCTCTCCGACTCGATCGAAGTACAACAGGGAGTTTGATAAGGTATATTCTGTCGCCAATCCTCTTTCTACCGGCGATAGACGATATACTGACTTTGAAAGGCTGTGTAATTTGTACTATGCCGATGATATCTTTTTCCTGGCAAGTACCATAAGCTGGCTAGACGAGGTGTGTCAATCAGAGTCGATCGGTCTGAGGAACGAAAAAAAGAACAAAAATAATGCCCACAGGCTGCCCCACTCATCAGCGTATTATTCTGATGCAGACGCCAATTGCGGAGGTCGAACAACAGTTTAACTACCTGGGAAGTTTTGTATCATCTGATGGCGGGACGGACCTAGACGTGAAAGGAGAATAAAAAAAAGCTCGCGCTGCCTTTAGTATCCTGTTTCCAGTTTGGAAATCCAGTCAAACCAAATCAAGCACTCTCCAATTCCAACGCTAAATCCACGTGCATGAAACCTATAAAGTCTCGACAAAAATCGCGAGAAAGTTACAGGCCTTCGTTAATCGCCGTCTACTATACATCCTAAGGATTCGTTGGACGCAATTTATATCCAACCATTGTGCCTGAGATAAAGCAGTGAAAATTTCACACACAGAGGAAGTCAAATGACAACATAGCAAAGCCATTCTTCGAATTGTGCTCGTTCAAGGTGCACGGCGGGTTGGAAGACCAAAAACAACGTAGAGATCAGCAGTCTTGGCAGAAGCAGCGAGCTACAGAAAAACCTGGCCACAACTGAAATATCTATGTAGCTGGAGACCGAGAAATATGGAAGAGATTTGTTGCCGCCCTATACTCCACCCGGGGTATGATGATAGACGTAGACGTTGACGTCTATGGCAAAAAAGTGGAGCTAATAGAACTGTCTAAAAAAAAAAAAAAAAAAACTGTAGAGCCACCATAATCTAGACTTGAGTCTTGAAAAACGTTTTAAGGAATCTAAAGCATAAGAAAGATACAAAAACTCACCTCAAAACTCTTACGGCACTTCTCTCTGTGCTTAGATGCGACTTCAGCTCGGTAATCTCTACCCTCATCTGTTCGGTTTGAGCGTTCAACTTTTGTATCGTTGACACATTTTCTTCTAGTTTACGTTTCAACCGTGGTGGTGGCACTTTGGCCATCTGTTGTTGTTGTTGTTGCTGTTGCATTGGTGACTGTGTTTGATGACTCTGCTGCAGCAATATGATTTTTTCCGCCACTTTAGGTGATGGAAGTGGTGCTCGCGATTGGACACGTTCCAATTTGGCCAACGTTGGCTGTTGTGTTGGCGCACCAGATGGCGGCGTCGATGGTGATGATGTTGCTGCTGCAATAAGTTCTTCATTCAACTTGCCACGGCAATTCAACTGAATGCCTTCGATACGCGTTCGTTTCTCTTGATTGACCGTATCACTGACAGATGTTAGACTAGTGGAGAGCTTTTTCTTTCGCTTCAGTTTATTCTGAATCATTTTTGTTATATGCAATGGTAGTTTCATTGTGTTCGCTGATGATGCTACTGCTGCTGACATTCCCTGTACTGGTTCCTCTGCATCCGTTGATGGAGATTCATCAATTTCTGAGTATTTATTCATTATTGATTGATCAATAATATTTAATTGATTGCAATCGGGCTCACACGATTGTCTGGAGGTCGAAATGGTAATATCTGCCATTATGTTATAGTTTCAAAAAATTGTATCTTTTTTTTTTTTTTTTTGAAAATTTTAATAAATTATTTGATCGGTTTTACTCGTCCGACCTAATTCGATACTCTTAATTATTCTGGTTCTGCTACTTCTCTTAATAAATATTATATTTGTTTCGTATTTACGCTTTTTATATATATAGTATAGCGGTACTGTATTGTGTATACTTATTGTCTACTATATTGTGGATAAAAATCATAGCAAATAACTTGCGTTCCGGTCGTTAAAAAAAATTAGCACTTCGATGGATTTATCTTTGGCGTTTCCTATTAAATCTGAAAAGATAAACAAAAGTTAATTAGTATTCAGTAAATAAACAAATATTTTGGTTAAAAGATCCACAAAAAAAGAGAGATGAGGTTGAAGACACCTAAATAAGACCAAGCTGTGTATGTAAAGGGTGATTCAATTGGAGGATTCAATTTAAATTTGGAATGAAACGCTTGGCTTTTAATAATATTCTTTTGTCGATATAATATTGAAACGCTGACATTAAGCTTGGGAAATGGTATCGGCCAAATGGGAGCCACGGCTGGCCTTGCAGGCCTTCGCCCTTCTGATAAAATTTTCCATTACTTTTCGGTATAAATACCGCGGAAGTTCATAAATAACGCGTCGAATCAATCTCATCCTTCACGTTTGGGGTTCATTGGTACTCGTATACACCTTCTGCTTCACATAACCCGAAAGAAAAGCATACAGGATAGTTAAAATCCACCTTGAACGGATCATATGATACCCTTCCTCCATCATTTAAATTACTCATAATAAAGTGAGCGATTTTCAAGAAATTGTATTACAACTCTTTTTAGCAGAAAATAGGCGTGGCTATCCAAAATTTGTAACCGAAGTTCACGGATTCTGATGAGATATTCACAATAAAACTTAATCATCACCGTATACTGCTTTGAAATGCAACATATATTTTTTTTAAGAAAACGCCCTCAAAAAGTGGGCGTTACAATATGGAATGTATGGACAAAATGTTGAGCAAATCTACACCTACATATTTTGCCTAAACAATATTTTTCAGTTTCTAGCAAAAATATTAAGAAAACGATTTGTTTTCGAAAAGTGGGCGTGTCGGCGGGTGATTTTAAAGCTGATTTTTGGCTTATGTACCAAATTTCATGTTCCTAGCTGAAAATTTAAAGCCGAAAAGTGGTGACATATGGACTGACGGACGGACATGGCTTGATCGACATAACTTTTCATGGTCATCACAAATATATGTACTTTTGAGGGTCTATCCTTATAATTTCTTTATGTTACAAACTACTTGTATCAAACTTAGTATACCCTGGAAAGGGTATAAATATCCAGCGGCGTGATACCGCATGATCTTGGTGGCCAATTTTAATCGCCGAAACAAGAGATGACAAAGCCGGTGAACTTTTTGTACAATAACTTCATTATTTCTCGCGCTGTGCTGCTGGTGGTACCATCTGGTTGAGACCACATGTCTTACACGTCAACCAAAAATAATTTTATCATGTCCCAATAACGTCTGCTATTGACTGTTACAGCAGCACTACGAGCATTTTCGAAGAAATTCGGCAGAAAGTCCACACGAAACATTGACTTTTTGTGGATGCATTGGTTGTCCATGAATGGCCCGTGTATTTTCATGACCTCAAATGCGAGACAACTTTGTTTGTTTAGGTAGCCATTCAGTTGAAATTGGGCCTCATCGTTGAAGATGATTTTGTTCGAAAAATCACCATTAACTGGTGATGGTTTTTTGATATCCAATCAATGAAGTCACGATGCTGTCTGCTAGCTTCATGATATGCAGATGCAGGTAAAGTGGTAGTTCAGAAGAACCCAATTAGCGCTAAGTGCGCCGTTTTGATACCACAAAAACTCGTGTACCCTGTTTGTTAACGTGTATTATTGGAGATAGAAAATATAATTAAACCCAGCCCAATCCGATTAGAGGCTATCTCTCTGAAATCGTCAAAGAAAGGTTTACCTAACGTGCGTTGTCTGGTCCTTGCCAGGGCAGGGCAACTGTAAAGAAAGTGGAAAAGAGTTTCCCTCTCGTTACTGTCTTTGCAGCTGCGATAGAAAGTGTTGTGAGGAATGCCAAGCTTGACCGCGTGGTTCCCTATAGGCCAGTAGTCTGTAATAATGGCTACAATTCTGGCAATATCAGGCCTTGATCTGCCTAGTAGCTAATTTGATTTAGGTTTGTTGAAACTGAACTTTCTTGATATGGCACAACTGGTAAGGTTGTTCCACCCGAGATTGTCGAGCTGGAGGAAGTGGAGGTGTAAATTGACCTTAACGACTCCTATCGGAATATTGACTCTTTCCGCTAGCGAGCCGTTAAGGGCTGACTCTCATCTGGCTAGCTCGTCTGCTCGCTCATTTCCCTCATTATTACTGTGTCCTGGGACCCAAATGAGGGTAATTCCAGAATGGATACTTTGTTCGTTTATTTCAAACCTGCATTGCTCTACCAGTTTTGAGGATATGGTTAACGAATCAATGGCCTTGTTTGAGACTTGGCTATCAGAAAAGATAAGTTTTTTTACATCCGGCAGGCTTCCCGAATCGCAAGAAGTTCCGCTTGAAAGACACCAGCACAGTCTTGGAGACGGAAGGATTTCGATATATTCAGTTGGTCCGAGAAAATGCCTGCGCCAACTCCGCAATCCCTTTTCGAACCATCCGTATATATATAGATATCAAAGTAATTGATTACCATTCCGTTTTTCCATTCTGCTCTGGTAGGGAACTTTACTGAAAAATGTTTGATGAAGTTGAGCGTGGAAGTCCTGTAATCGGTCGAAGATGTCACCAGTTCACTTGGTATCATCTTCAGGACCTTACAGTGGCCATATGGCCTTGCTGTTCAGCACCCAATTTCCCTGTACCGGACTGCGCTGCATATAGCTGAAAATTTAATATGGAGTTCAAGGGGGATCAGATGCAGGATCACGCTTAGAGCATCTGTTGGACAAGATCTCAATGCTCCTGTTATGCCTATACACGCCGATCTTTGTACTTTTTTGATTATGTTGATGTTATATTTTTTTGAGTAAGGCACCATACGATGGCGCCCTAGGTGAGAATTGGACGCATAATGGCTGTGTACATCCATAGGGTCATCTTTGGCTGGAGACCCCATTTTTTGCCGAATGTTCTGCTGCAATCATGGAAAGCCACACTTGCTTTCTTAACCCGCTGCTCTAGTTAAGTTTCCAACTAAGTTTCGGATCTAGAATCGTGCCTAAGTATTTTGCACTGGAACCTAGTGAGAGTGGTTGACCGTTTAGCTTGGGGGAGTGAATTCCTGTAGCTTGGTTTTTGTGGTGAATAGCATCATTTCGGTCTTGTTTGAATTTATTCCAAGGCCACATCTCGTAGCCCAAGAGTGTATCTTATCCAGAGCACTTTCCATGATTTGACTTATCGTGGTGAGGAACTTTCCAGTCCCTAAAAGAACCACATCATCAGCGTACGCAACCACCTTAACCCCCTCCCTTTCAAGTCGAACCAAAATTTTGTCGATTCCCATTATCCATAGCAAGGGTGAGATAACACCACCTTGTGGGGTTCCTCTATTTACGATCTTAGTTGTACTGCTATACTGTCACTCTACTCTCACCAACACTGACCCGGTTCGATCGATTTCTTAATCGCGGCACGATATGGACGGTTATTTCACAACGCGCAAATTGTGTTTTCCCCATTTCGGCATTGTTCTCTTGCATATTGCAAATGTCAATCCTTAGTATTGACAGATGTCAAATGTCAGCTGTTTATCTAAGACAAAACCACAGTACTGCCAGATTTAAATTGTAACATCCAATTGAACCGAGACCTTTGTATCGTTAAATTTCTTGGATAAAGGAAGAATACAAAACAAAGAACCCAATTGACCAAGTGTCATGTTGAGCTCACCTAAAAAATTAATTAATCCTCAACGATAATTTTCTTTTAAAAGGAACACTGAATGGACCTCTTCGAAGTGAAATTTGGCAACAAAAGGAGGTTCAAAGCAGAATAAAGAAGGAAACTCAAAAGAGTCAGGAATGACTGCAATGAAATTTTCGTAGCCAAAACCGAAAGCATTTGCATATTCGGCCGCTATAACGCATATATACTTTCGTCTTAACCTTGAGTATAGCTCCCATAGCTAGTCTCCTGATCCCAAGATCGCACTGCACCTAGGTAGGATCTAAAATTGTGCATTTAACCTAAAAAAGGACTGAAATATAGTTCTATAGACTAACTCCAACCAGCGTTGCCATATTGTACGATTTATGGAACGCCATACGATTTTTCACAATTTGTAAATTTTTAGGATTTTCTTAATATTCATTTCACTTCACGTTCAGTCGAGTGCCAATGGTGGTCTTTTGTATGAAATGCTGACGAATATTATTGTCAGGATTAAATCATCTAAAATAGGGGATCAGGTATTCTTCATACGCATGGTTGAGGCTGTTATGCTGTAAAAATTCACATATAAAGAAATAGCTGTCTTTGTCCTAGTGCTTAGTTTAATTTTATTAATCCATAGCTTGCTCCATGTTTTCTTCGTTCGCTACGAAATGAACATTATTTCCCACTGCAGATTGTAGATTCACACGGTACATGGACATAAATTTGTAATGAAACCCTCCTGTCCATCAAACCAATTCAAAAGGATTCACCATACCACATCAATTAAATTCACTATTGTTTCACTGCCTGCGGAAAAAAAAGAATGTTTCCATTGCCTCAGCCACATAACATACACATGCATGTAGATATATACAAAAGAAAAGGACGGGAATTAGATAGTAAAAAAACAGCAAACAAGACAGTGGAACTCGCTGAATGGAAATCAGCTCTGTTTTAGAATAACTTTTAGCTCTAATATTCCTTTATCGATATACCCTATCGATAAAGGAAATTATATTCAAAACGAATAAGTCTTTGTGGGTATTTTGCGTGTATAACATTGACAAATGTAAATTTTGTATAACTGCACAGCTTTTGCAAAGCGAATTATGATAATTAGCTATCCATACAAATTTTGAGAGAACTAACATAATCAACAAAGGAAACCGCATTGAAATCGATTAAGCCGTTCCTGAGCTACACGCATACATCGCACAAAATTCGCACAAAATTGAAATTTAAAATCTAGCTCACAAATTTTCCATTTAACTCCTTTTTCACTAATGCTAGCCCAGATATAATGACATGAAGCTTGAGTCCTGGTAAAAGTTGAGCCTGAAAATTGCCTTGATAATAGGAAAATTACTAGAGCTGGGAGCACTGGTGCTAATGCAGCGCCACAGGTTTCCTTTTGTGCAACGCACTTCACATCCACTGAAACTCACAATTTTACCAAGAATTTGTAATGATAATGAATGGTAGTAGGTAATGGGAATAATCTACTAAAATCCCTAGGAGCGACAAGATTAAAGAAATTAACGGAAACGGTTGAAAATAAAAATGTTATACATTCGAGTAGAAAGGGTTGGGGACTGCTACGTAAGCTAGGGAGGTCCAACACATTTATCAATAAAAACACCAAAAATCGATCCAGAACTCGTTGCCAAACACATTGCGGAAAAAGAGCACACTAAGAGCTTATCAAGTGCTGTCCCTAACTACCAGCATCGAGAACGGGCAAACTTAAGATATCAGCAATCTTCGTAGATCTTTCTGTCGCATACGATGCCGTCTGCTACTCTCAATAAGACTCTGCAAAGATATAGCAAATCTAATAACCAGCATGTTAAGTAATCGCTCATTTCAAGTGTTTATAGATGGATTATAGGAAGTAAACCAAAAAAGCTCAACAACTATCGCCACCCCTGTCACCCCTGTTGTTTAATCTCTGTACGTATGATATGCACAAAACAACTTGGCTTCAGTACCAAGGCGGGACTTTATCGGTTTTAAGGGAGCGGACTATTCCTGTCTATTTTCAGTGAAGTTCCGACAAGCACCCTCTTTCGCCAGCTCATCCGCTCTGCAGTTGCCCGGAAAGTCGCTGTGTCCTATTAATAGCCCTACGCCATTGCTTTTATCGCTGCCTGATTATCTGTATATAGTACAATAGCGCTACCCTCTACTGCGTTAATTGAAAGATAAGCCGTAACTTGATGACATAGCTTTAACAACGCAAACCAGAAATATGCAAGACGCAGTAGAACTATTTCAAGTAGATCTCAAGATGCTAGGTAAAAATTTCGTAGATTGGGACTAAAAATTAACAGAACACAGCAGAAAACATGTATGAAGTTGAGAACAAGAAATAATTTCCTCCGAAAACTTGCGACAACAACAAAGGGTGCATCACCCACAACGCAAAAGTCGACAGCCAGCTCAATACACCACTTAATATTAAACCGTCAAATGCGCTGATTAGCCAGAAATCCAAATCCAGAACTTCCTATACAAGAAGACCTAAATGACTGCCTTAATCGATATCCGCGACTCACTGAAAAGCGCGGCAATGCTTAAGGATTTCAGATTTCAATGGAATGGACAGTAGAGAAGCTTTTTACCACCAAATAATGTCGTTTTTGAAAACCCAACTGTTCCTGTTCAGGGTCAGAAACGCTATCTTTGGACTATGCTAAATCATATGTGCACCAACCATGGACGATATGCCGACTTGGTTTGCAAGTGGGGCGAAAAATCTTTGAGCCCTAACGTAAACAAAAAAAAAAAATACCCTAACAGCGTAAACAAATAATATGAATTTTGTAATTCGAAAAAAATTACATAATAATTTTTCTCCAAATTACGGCCAATAGTTAGAAACAGTTGACACTTTTGGAACCCACAGTGCATTTCATTCTCACAGCGCCTGATATTATGCAATCAGAAAAATAGACTAAGTGCTCAAATAAGCAAATTCTCAAACCAATCACCAAAAGTAACTAAATTCACCAAAGAGGAAATGCGACATCACGTTGATTGGGAGTTGGTCCTGAACGATATGGAAAACACATAGAAACCCTGTTGAAGCACGGGAACATAGGTAGAAAGACCCAGCAAATTAGTACCCCAACATTAGTATTCTCAAGATTTTAGGAGAGTTAAGGGTTGCTATTCTAAAGCGACCGTTGAATATAAACGATCATAACACGATCGTTACCAACATTTGTTCTCCAAACCAATGGACAACCTTAAGTTTATCCTTTGGTGTAGTGTGTCGATTACCTATTCTTAGTCTTTCGATTTAATCACGTTGACAATTACCTCATAGTGCGGCACACTATCACGCTTTCTTCAAAAGCGTACATTCAGCTCCAGAAATTACGCATTTTACCCAAACATATTGAAGAAATCGATAAAAAGGTTGGTTGACCCACCGTCCATTCAACTTCATCTCATCTACCATTCCATTTATGCATTAATTATGTCCCCAACTATACTCCAGAAGGCAAGCCACGATATAAATACATTTGCTTACTGGGTTACGCGAAGCAAACGGATCACATTTCAACTATTTGCGGACAGAGTAACCATTTCGAGAACTCATTCAAGGGTGAAATACTATTTGCGTGTTTGTACGATTGACGTAGGGTGCCACCAAAGCACCCCCAATTGTCTAAAATGGTCGACATTATATCATTCAACTGGCCTCGCGGATATCGTTTCACTTTCAACACATTTTCAACGTGATGTTGGAATTACTAGTACTACGGCGCGGTTAAACTGTGCTATCATTTGTTAGCATAGTGAGGGCGGAAAGTGACCGCATCACAAAGTGGCATGAGTGAAAGAAGATACACTTTCCTATTTTGTGTTTGGATTTTCATTTTCTATAAGAGAAGCTTCAGAGCGGAATAAGTTTCTGTGTCACATTATATTCTCATCTCCAAGTTGTGTTGCAGTTTAACGTCATTCTGTTGAATGCGGAAGCAAATCTGTATATGGGCCGTAGGTGTGCCTGTGGTGTTATGCCAATAGTGGAAAATATAAATTCTTTGGAACTTATTTTAACTGTATCGTACTTTCTTCTGGTCTTCATACTACCGTCTGATCGTACCATCAACAATGTTGGCTCACAACCAACATTTGACTTGACCCTGTCCAACAAGTATTTCAAGCCTATTACCAACTGGAGAGTTTCGCCAGAAATTTCCCTCTCAGACCATAGATACATTGAATTCCAAATCGAATGCGAAGCTACACCTTTGCAGGAGAGAAGGAATCCGAGAAAAATCAACTGGATACATTTAAGGAAGAGTTAGGCAAATCTATCAAAGATCTACTTAATCTTAGAACGAGACAAAAGGTAGGAAGCCGTTCAAGACCTGAACAGCATCCTTACCAGATGTTTTGAACTAACGTATCCGCTGACAAAAAACCCCTGCAGAAGGTCAGTTCCGTACCTCGTATAGAGTTTTTTGTGGCAAGATCGAAACTCTCGATGAAACCAGTAGATTGGTCAAAGTTCTCAAGAATGGAAAACCAATCAAGCCGAAATCACTTAGGAAACCTGATGGTACTTTCACTGAGTCGAAAGTGGATGCTTTCAGTCTTCTGCTGGAGACTCACTTCCCAGGAAATCAGGTCACCATCGGTTCGCAACCGGTTTCAACTAGTGAAGCTGTTAGCGGGCTGAGCCGAACAACTCGGCGCAGCTGGTATACTGCATCGGGCGTGGCGACGGATGAAGCGGTCGCATCTTTTGACAGCTTCAAGTCACCTGGCACTGACGGAATATACCCAGCTATGCTGAAACAAGGTATTAGTCAGTTGCTGCCAACTCTGAAGAGAATTTTCACTGCTGGCTTGGCACTGGCAAATATACCAACCTCCTGGCGAACAGTTAGAGTAGCTTTCATACCAAAAATCGGCAGAGATGACTACTCTCTTGCCAAGAACTTCTGACCTATTAGTCTGACGTCCTTCCTGTTGAAAAGCATGGAAAGACTGGTTGAGCTACATGTGCGCAAAGTTGCTTTGAGGGTGCATCCTCTGTCAGAGATGCAACATGCCTATCAACGTGGAAAATCCTGTGAGACTGCTCTTCAAAATCTGGTCAGCAGAATAGAATGTGCGCTTGACAGTAAAGAATACGCGATAGGCATTTTCATAGACATTGAGGGTGCCTTTGACAATGCGACTTTTGACAGCATGTGTAGCTCCGCCAGAAGTCACGGCGTAGAAGAATCACTAGTGTTGTGGATCAAAGCAATGCTGGTGAACAGAACATTGACTGTAAATGCAGATTGTAGCCGGCGTGTCATGGCAGGTGTAAATAGGGGCTGCGCACAAGGCGGTGTTCTGTCTCCACTGCTTTGGTGCACGCTGGTTGACTCCCTGTTGAACACACTCAATAGTTCTAACGTTAACGCTCAAGCATATGCAGATGATGTCGCTGTTCTGTCTGTCGGATCTTGCCTAGCGACTGTTTGCTCTAAGGTGCAGTTGGCCCTAGACGCAATCGACGATTGGTGCGCTAGGAATAGGCTTTCAGTTAATCCTCTCAAAATCGAGGTGGTTCTCTTTACGAGAAGGAGGAAATTGACTGGTCTGACTCAGCCAGTGCTAAAAGGCATCACTATCGAACTCTCCAAGGAAGCCAAATATTTAGGAGTAATCTTAGATAGCAAGCTTCTTTGGACGAAACATGTCGAGCTGAAAACTTCCAAAGCTCTGTCAGTCTTTCGGCAATGCAAAGGTGTTTTCGGCAAGACATGGGGCTTGTCGCCAAGGGAAGTCCTTTGGATCTACACGGCAATGATAAGACCCTTCCTCTCGTATGCGTCAGTTGTTTGGTGGAATAAGCTCTCACGTAAATACTTTACTGCTGCTTTCGCCAAACTCCAAAAACGGTCTGTCTCGGCTGCTTGGGAGCTTTCCCCAGTACGTCCAGTACGTTTGGCTCTGCTCTAGACGCCTTGATGGAACAATGCAAGGAGGAACTTGCCTCGCTGGGTCATCAGTTCAGGATCAGTTTCATCATTTAAGCAGATGTATATTTCGTCACATTTAAGCAGATGTTACCCAACTACAACTGGCGGAGAACACAAGATCTACAAAACAGAAACCGGGCAAATATTGCTAGAATTGTGGCGATTAGTACAGGCGACTGGCGCATTGGGGTCTAGGCATCACATCTAATGCACATTGTCGCAGCTGCAATACTGCTCTAGAAGCAAATGTCCAGCTCTAGATAGGGCCAGACAGCGCACATTAGGCAAACCTATCTTTGAAAACATAAAGGAGATTGCGGACAAAAGCATTGGTGAAGTTATCAGCTTTCTTAATGGCACAGGGTGGATTCAAATAAGGTTTACGCTAACCCCTCATCTCTATAGTTTATCATCCGAACAACACCCCATAGGTCAAGTGAGTTGTGGCATTAAAATGGCGCTAAAGCTCTAATTAGGTTTCAGCATCGGATGCTGTTACAGCCACCCTTACCTATCCTCGTATTAGTCCTGTGAGCTCAGCCGAGAATATTGCTGCTGTTGCCGAAAGTGTGCACCTAAACCCGAGAACCTCAACTCGCCACAGATCTCAGCAACTGAACATTAGTCGTATTAGCCTGAGGGGAGTTATGCATAAAATGACCACCCGCTTCGTTATCGCTTCTCTGTTTGGGATGAGGTGCATTTTCATCTCGGCGGCTATGGAAACAAGCAAAACTGCCGTATTTGTGGCTCGGATAAACCACACGTAGTCGTAGAGAATCGAATGCATCGTCAGTGTGTCACTGTTTGGTGCGGTTTATGGAATGGCATCATTATTGGTCACTTTTTCTTCGAAAATTTCGTTACCGATTTTTTTTTCGACAGAAACTGAAGAAATAAACTTGGATGATCTTATGGACGTAGCATACAAGCCGTCAAACAATCGATCGTTTGCGCACTAAGTTCATCATCCATTTTGTTTATATTCCTTGGCCTCCGTGGAACTGCAATTGGACGTCGTTGGACGTTTTTTTAGTGGGGTGCCGGTAAAGATCGATATTATGCTGACAATCCAGAATCGATTCTGGCACTTACGCACAATATTGATCGAGCAAAAAAATAAATAAATAAATATTCCACTCATGAGAACTTTGAAATGGAGTCAACTCAATTCAAGGGCAATTGGACAAAGAACATCTGAAAAGTTCAAAATTCGAGTCGAGACACTTGGTTCGAAGCACTTGGTAGTTTCGAAATATTTCTGCTTTGGAAGTATTTTCTTTTATTTGCTCGAAGTATGTATACTTAAAGAAAGTCCTAAAGCGAAAGGCTCTAACTAAAACAAAAACAGATCACTTTATTTTATATTTATGGAGTTTAGATACTACATACCTTTTGAAGCAAAATTGCATTAAAGCATATGGAAGCACTATTAGTACTACCTATAGATACGAGTACTTATGGTAGATCTTACATCTTTGCAATCACATTACGTTTAACAATGATTTAGGAAATATTCATCTTGGAATGGATGGGGTTCACTTAAATATATCACTCTCTATCACATTTTAGTAAAAGCCTGCATTTATTTAACAAATTCCGTCGACATTTTCGCCAAAGAAATCCTCTGTGAAACCGCAACTAATCCGAGTAGTCTACCGTGCACTTGAATCTACCCCACAAAACTAAAATTCAGTGAAGCCCATTAATTCCAAGGTCACTTGTGGGGAAGAACAAAACGAAAAAAAAGAAAAAAAAAACCGATAAATTCAAATATTCCGCGAGTAGAGTATTTAAAACAATTGAACGAGATAAACCGAAAAGAAAATAATTCTTTTCAAAAATTCCGCAGCCAAGATCCTCCGATGGTGGTGGTGGAAAACGTTGAAAACACGCAATTTGCAATTCAAATCGTTGATCTTCTGTTCTGTATCTGTGAGCATGTGTGGACTGAGTGTAGGCGTGAACTTTTTGACCAAAAAGATAAATAAATATTTTAGCAGCACAGGCCAACAGGAGGTTTGTGTCTGTTTTTGGATTGTTATTGCATTCAATTTTGTTTTATTGAGGAAAGCTTTGCATTCGTTTTCTTTTTTTTTTTTCTTTTTTTCATTTTGTATGTCACGGATGTATTCGAGGTTATTTTCTTTAATCGATTTTGCAGTAAGTTGATCGATTAATTTGATTGGGGATAGATTAAGAGGTTGTCACTACCCACGCTAAACTATCTGAGATACAATTACAAATGTTATTGGATTGAAAGTGTATAATTTGCATTAAAATACGCAGTTTCTTTGGATGACTAATTGTTATAATTGCCTTTAATATCCACAAACGTGACTACTCGTACAAGCAGTCTCTTCAATGGAAATGGAGTCTTCGCAAGCTTCGTGAGATTTCATTGCAATGGGTTGCATAATAAAACTGCATACTTTTTGGCGGATTTGTAATTTGAAGAAAAAGTGAAAATCCTTTTTTAGGATGAACTCATGAACGGGTGCGTTCCTCTCATATTTTGAACACATATGTAGGTACGATTGCAGTTTTTCTGTGAAATGTTTATTCTTTTTGATGTGTGAGACGGTGTTCACACTGGACTGACGGACTGGATTTTTTTTTTTGACATTTCGTGTTCAGACTGATAGTCCTGTTTGAACACTTCCGCGGATTTTTTTTGACATATTAATTGCCAGTGTCCATCAAATTGGAAGAAATTTAATTAAACAATGAGTGATAGCAGTGATACGGAATTATTTTTTCATTTTCACAACTTTTTTTTAACACTTTTGTCGAGTGACAACCGATTGGCATTTTCAAACGTCAGAAAAAATCCTCCACTTCCCCCTTTGCCAGTAAACGTTAAACTAAATCCAGTCCGTCAGTCTTGTGTAAACACCCTCTAAAAGATAAAACATTCAAGTCGATAAAGCATTACTGCCCGAACACAATAGAGAAGCGCTGCAGCAGACGAAGTCGCTGTCGAATAAGTCGCTCACTGAAGTAGCAATGCACGTACACAATGCTGAAGCGCAGATCGATGGCTCAAGGTGTCAAAACGGAAAGATAATAGCGCAGTGTTTCGTGAAAATGTTTTTTTTTTTTGTGGTGGATTTATTTTATAATAATGACTGAGGAAGAAGAAATCGGATGCTATGAATTTCTCCGTAGACGGCTCAGCCATTTTCGTTTTTTTTGTTTTTGTTTTTAACTGTCAAAAAGTAATGCAACTCGTTCGGAAGTTGGAGGTGACTCAACTAGTGTTGTAGCTACTTTTCGTACTTCAGTTGCAACTTCGCATTGTGTTCATAGGGAGTCAGTGTATTTCAACTTTGACAGCTTCAGCTTCACCATTGTGTTCGGGCAGTTAGTGCTCTAGACCGTGACAAAATGTTTTGTGAATAGTTGAAGAATTTTACGATGGTTCTGTGCGAAGCAGATAAAGAATGTACTCTCGCTCTTCATGGCGAACATTTTTCAAATAGACGAATCGCAGACGTTGTGGTATACCATACTGTGAGACGGTTATTGAAGAAATTAAGCTCGACGGACAGTACTGAGAGGCAACCTGGGAGCGGAAGACCCAAAAAAATGACAACGCATGCATGTCTCTGAACTACCGGTTCGCAACTGTCAACGAATTAAGAAAAGACTTGAGCGAGAGATTATATTAACATCAGCACGTGGAGTGTTTAGCGTCGGTTAAATGAAGTGGGTCTTCAAGCCCGTATACCTACAAAAAAGCCGATTCTCTCTGCAGTAATTAAGAAAAAAAAAAAAGATTAATGTGGGCCAAACGGCACCGGGAATGGACCGATTATATTTTCTGATGAATTCAAATTTAATTTGATTGGACCTGACGGAAAGCAGACAGTGAGAAGGAAAGCTAAGGAGCGATATTTAGACGAATGTTTGCTTCCCAAAATTAAGCATTCACCATATGTTATGGTTTGGGGATGCATGACAAAATGGAGTCTTGGCCGCATTTTGCTTTTGGACGGTTCCATAAATGCAACGAAATACAAAGAAATCGTTGCTGATGGTGGTGTTCCTACAATAGAGGAGTTATGCTGCTGCATCCCAAATACCATATTTCAGAATGATTCCGCACCCTATTGTTTTCTTTCAACAGATAACCCAATATAAGGCAGAAATTGACCAGGAAATAGCTCTGACCTTAATATAATAAAGAACTTGTTGTCAATTATGGGTCAGAAGTACGCAACAAGGTACCTATAACAATTGAAGAACTTAAAACAGTCATAGAGGAAGTGTGGGCTAAAGATATAATAACAGAGGAAATCCAAAAACTTGTTGACTATGCCACGAAGGGTCCACGCGGTACCACACAAATTCCTAATATATATCCTTTTCTGCTAGCGTCTACCTGATCTTGCACCTTTGTCGCATTTGTGGGAAATTTGGCCACAAATAGGTAGTTAGTGTTAGGAATGACAAAGTCTCATAAAAAAAATCATAGATGTACTCGTATTTAAATTTCAGTGAAATACAATACGTTTTAGGAAAGATGCATGGGTGCGGCGTTTTTTTTTTTTTTTTTTTTTTCTTTTTTGGGACAAAGTGTATAAGTTTTAACGCCCGATTCTGTACCCTGTCTAGAATGTGCAGAACGGTCTTGGGTGCACCAAACCAGATGTGAGCGTTATATTCCAGCTTTGGGCGTATGAATGCCTTATAAATTGAGGCCAAATTAGACGGGGTAAAATATTTCTTACACCGCTTGAGGAATCCTAGACATTTTGCAGCATTTTTGGCGAACTCGAATATGTGATTGTTCCATCGAAGTTGGTTATTAATACATATACCGAGAATGGCAGGTCTTTCGGTTTCAGCGATGCAAGTACCATTCGTGGATAATGGTTGAAGGTTTTGGTTTGGCTTGAGAGACAGAGCTGTGTTTTGGAAATAAATTCCACCCCATTTGATTATGCTGTCTAGGTCGGAATTTAATGTGTTTAACATACGTTGTTGTTTCCCTTCTACAGGCGAAAAGCAAGGACATGAGTTAGGGGACGAATATGAAAAACTGAGATAAGGAAGAGAGTCGGAGACATAACAGAGCCTTGGGGAATACCAGCATTTATATGGTGAATTGCAGACTTGAAGCCGTCCAAGACAATTTGCATTGAATGCCCCGAAAGGTTATTTCTAATCCATTGAAGAAGAGACTCATCGATGCCATATGCACACATTTTCGACAAAAGAGCCTGATGCCAAACTCTATCAAGCGCAACCACCTTAGTTTCCCCGAAGTGATAGAACGATTGGTTCCACTTCTCGGTGAGATATGCCATCAAATCACCAGTGGACCTGTTGCTACGAAAACCATACTGCCGGTCATTGACTAATTTTGGTGAATGGAGATGTTTCCTAAACTGATGATCTATCAGCATTTCCATGACCTTGGAAAGAAGGGACGTAAGTTGAATAGGTCGGTAATTGGATGGGGATGAAGAGATTCGCCTTTTTTAAGGACGGGCTAGACATATGCTGTTTAACATCTACTCGGAAAGAACCCAGTAGATGGGATATATAATATATCCTAAAATATCCCAAAATAGCACCAAATATCCCATATAAAGGCAATTATCCCCATTATATCCTAAAATACCCCAAAATACCATAAAATATCTCAAATTACCATCAAATATCTCATATAATACTAAAAACCCCCACACTTGTTAAAATATCCCAACATACCACCAAATATCTCATAAAACAATAAATACCCCAAAATATCATAAAATATCCCTTATAAGACTAAATACCCCATTACTTCCAAAAATATCCCAAAAAACCACCAAATATCAAATGTAACACCAAATACCCCAAAATATCATAAAATATCCCATATGACACTAAATACCCCAAGATATGCTAAAATATCCCAAAATACCATCAAATAATACTGAATACCCCAACCAAATACCCATACCAACATTTCAGCTGCGTTACATCACAAAATCACAAAATAAATGGTTCTGAAATCTACTTATCAACGTCTTAAAAATTGCATAGCACATGATGAATATACCACAATGATTATCTATACCACGGAATAGGCATGTGATCAGTGGTGCCACTAAGAAAAAATGTTCCGTAGTACAATATCGTGGAAAAAAGGCAAACAGAGTATCAAAAGTAAAATTCTTTATAAAAACATATTTATTCCTATCAAGGAGTTTCGAAAAGGTTGAGCTAGACATATTTAGTTATCATCATCGAAACAGTCTCCAGCGCACTACACATGCTCAGACTTACCTGAAATGCCGACACAATACTTACAGTGCACAAGTACCACACGGTGCGGTTGATCTGTTAGTTTTCCCCGGCTGTGGTAATGAAATTGCCACAATCAGGCAGCCTTATCAGAGTGGACTGAGAATATATTGCAGACTTGCTATCTAATCTGGACAGCAACCTAGGCAAAACCAACAACATTACCCTATACTGGGTGCCAGACCACTTTGTTGTGGATGGCAACGAAGAGCAATGATAGACTCGCGAAAAGGGGGAAGCTTCCCCGTTCGAACCATTTTGGCAGAGCATCTAACAAAACAAGTAAAACTACTTCAAAGAATTTTAAACCGAAAAAGATCAAAAAAATGCACCAAATTAGATAGGAACAGTCTACGAATACTTTCAAGCTTCCTCACAGGATGTTCATCCCAGGAAATTAATTCTATAAAACAACGAGTTATTCAGATTCTGTGATGAAGCAGAGGAGACGACGCGAATATATTTTAAGGAGTATTGACTCACAGCAGAGTGAGCTACCTGGGAGCTCTGTTCTAGGGGAAACTTGATGGATAAACAATAATAACCTAGAAAACGACCTCAGCTTATATCAGAAGGGGCACATTTTTGTTTTGCTGTTATTGTCGTTGCTTATGATTCACAGAATTTTTTTCCGTCCTCCTGATGTTATCATCACGATCAAGTTGCATTTCAGCCATATGATCACCCTACTGCCAGTGTTATGCCTTCGCGGTAGAGTTGACATAAGCTTTCGCAATTGATCAATTTTTTTATTTATTTCATGCGAAATAGATGGTTCTTGACATCAGAATTCGAACCGTGAACCTGCAGCGTGACAAGCGGTGATGTTACCACTACACCATGGCCATCTAATATGATTGGAAGAAAAGTAAGGTAAAAGATATTCAAAACCGAGGAAAAGTCTAAAACGTAACAAATTCCGTGAATTTGGTGAAAGTGGGTAGCAAAGTAGCAAATGGATTTATTTGTTTAAAAATGTAGCAAATTTGCTACAATTGTAGCAAAATGGTAGCCCTGAAAAGAGTTCTTCGAATATAATCCAAGAAAAAAAATAATTAAATTTGTTTAATTTGTGCTCACAGTGGTGGAATGGTTGCGGAAAATATGTGTGTCCCCCCCTCCACCCCGGGCGACAACTTGTTGATTACCCAATCGGCGTTCTGCGCATTCCATGAACTCTATGGTAAAATGTAGCAATTTCAATGCATTAAACGGTGGTTAAACGATCTACATCGTAAAATGGCAAGGAAAGAACTAACTACCTGTCACTATGGATGACAGATGCCATATGGCAGGGATGTGAAACCTCGAAATGAATAACCCTTTATCCCAAATATTGTTCGATTGCAAATAAACTTGCTTAAAGCATATTCAAACTAAAGCTCACATAACAACATTTTTAAACTTTTGAAATGCAATCTTCTGCAGCTAAGTCCTTTAAGGCTTCGCAGATCTATAAAATAGAACCTTGTTATCGAGAAAATGATAAATAAAATGAATATGTATATATTTTCCCCCGAAGTCTATTCGTTAAAAACTTTATCAAAGCAGATTCAAACATTCCCACGAGTAGCATAGCTATTCCCTTAATTATTGTAAATGACCACATTTATCACTAACTACCAATAAAAGCATGCAAATGCACATTAAATTCATTTATGCTGTTTATTTTGTTCATCCATATTCGCTGTTATTGTTGATATATTTAACATAAACTTCCGTTGACTGATCCAAGCATTATTCATATCGCCACAGATGGATATCATCATTTGTGAACCTCTATACAATACTGCATCTCTGTATAGTATATAGGTACTTGTATCTATATTTTCCCTCAACAATAATAACAATTCCATTCCATGTGCATCATTGCGAAGCAAATTATCACTAGGTACGAGTACTCGTACTTTATTATTTGACTGCGGGTAATGTATCACTTCCTCCTTCTTGAGTTTTTGTTTACATAGAAAGGTAAACTACGGGGGATTGATGGTGTAAATTCAAACGAAATTCAAAGTTCGTTTATTTTGGTAGATTGACTTTGCTTTGAATATTGAATACTTAGAAAGATGACATCATAGACAAATAGTAACTGGTGGCCACTGAGGGAGAGATTAATTCTTATCTATTGGCAGTGCATGAATAATCATTATGAGGTTCTATAAAAATAAAATGTTTTGCAAAACGTTTCAACGGGGTGCTATTTATTTATCGTAAGGAGGTAAACATTTGCAATAATTGCACAACAGTGAATTTACATAATTCATTTTGAGGTTGGGATTTAACATCCCTGCCATATGGCATATGTCAGACATAGTGACAGGTAGTTAGTTCTTGCCTTGCCATTGTAAAGGGTGACCAGATAGCAATGATAGTTACCAATGACAGCTGTCAAAATATTCAGTAAGGTTTGCCATTTCATAATGCATCGAAATCTTCTTCAGCGATGAGGTCTATTTCTCACTCGGCGGCTACGTAAACAAATAAGATTGCAGAATTTGGGGTTCTGGGAATCCAGATATGATCGTTGAGAGGCCACTGCATCCACTATGGGTGACAGTTTGATGCTTGCTGTGGGCCGGTGACGTAATCGGGCCTTATTTTTTTTGAATACGCTGTAGACGTCACTATTGTGGTGAATTCTCTGCTTAAAGACATTGATGTGAGCGATTTGTGGTTTCAACAGGACGGTGCTACGTAGAACACAGTCAAATTTGGCTCTATTGCAAGAAAAGTTCCCTGGACGTTTAATTTCGAGATTTTGTGACATCAATTGGCCACCATGATCGTTTGATCTGACCCCGTTGGATTTCATTTTGTAGGACTTTGTAAAAATATGGTGAAAATTGATCAAAAATTGTCTCACAATAATCAAAGTTTGCAAAAACTCCCGTGGCGGCCATTTAACCGATGTACACTGCAGGGTAAAAGTTTGAGTCCTACATGGTCAACTGATTTTATTCATACATTGAGATTAAATTTTATGAATTACATAAGTTTTTTTGCCTAAAATGTCTACCTAAACAATACACAGCACATTCAGATATTAAAAGTCGGATTTTACACTCACGTTTTTCCACAGCGGGAGTTTTGTTTACAAATGTGGGAAACCACTTTTGTGGTTTATTGAGAAGTGTTTAGTATTAAACTTTATGACTTTTGGTTGTTGATTCAGCTCTTGTTTATAACTTCTTACATCAAAAGGGTTCTTAAATCCCAAAATTTGTCGACCTAGATGCCGACCACAATTTGAATTCATAAGAATTTATCTGAGATTCTTTACGTCTTGTTTAAACAAAAATGGGAAAAGTCACCACCACAATCGAGAAAAGAAGAAAGTTGCTTCGCAGTTGAAGGTATCAAGGTGCTGCGTTCAACGTACCATTGAACGACACGCTCAAACCGGAAGTTTTGATTAGGACGGCCTAGAGCTACAACTAAACACAAGGATCGACTAATAGTCACAACAAGTAAACGAAGTAATAAACCGCTGTCCTTGACAACGGTCAAACGAAGATTAAGACATGCTGGACTATTTGGGCTAGTTGCTGTTCGAAAACCCCTGCTGCGACCACAAAACAAGGAGAAAATGTTAGATTGGGCCAAAAAGCATAAAGATTGGACGGAAAAAGAATTCAACAGAAAATCAATTCAACGTTTATATGCAGAGTCGAGGGATCGAGTTGAGATTTCGATCTGAGTATATCACACACCGAATCGAAAGATTGAAAAGTTCAAACGTGGTTGAACTGACAGATTAGTATAGCAGACATTCTGCTTTTGATTGCATTAGTGTTCTGTTTTGTTAGATCCGTTTTCTGAAATCACACAGACACATAGACAACATGTCAGTTCAACCACTCAACCCAGGGATACTCGAGTCGAGTTGAGTCAATCCCATTTGAACTCGATCGGCGTTTATATTAATTTTAATCCGGGTTAAACCTGGCTTTAATTATGCATATAAACGTAGTAAGAGTTTTATGGAGCGATGAATCCCAGTGAGATATTTGGCACAAAACGGAGAGTTTTCTTTCGACTCAGCGCTGAACAAGAGATGCTACCAAACTGTCAGGTTCCTTCCGTCAAGCATGGAGGCAGTTCTGTTATGGTCTGGGGATGTTTCTCTTCAAGTGGAGTGGGAGATCTGACTCGAGTGATTGCAAAAATTAATAAGAAGGCATGCAAAACAATATTGAAAGAAAACGCTGTGACCTCTGGACTAACATTAATTGGCGAAGGATTCGTATGTCAACAGGACAACGACCCTAACCAGACGTCAAGGCTTCGTCGAAACTACTTGAAACCGAGAAAAGTAGAAGAAATCTTACAAATCATGATATGGCCTTAGCAATCACTGGATTTAAAGATTGCTGTATTAATTTATAGAGCTGTTGTAGGAGGAACTGGATAGAAAGGTCCGAGATCAATGCCCATCATCAGAATGCTCATCAGAATCTTTAGAACAAAATGAAAATATTTTTCTTCTTATTTTAGTTTTATATACTTGTATGTTCCCCGTTCATTTTACATGATTTACTATTCTACTAAAGAGTTTTTTTTTTTCGATGTTAAAATTTGTTTTTCCTTCGAGCACGCAGGGCGGCCTCAAACTTTTGGCCTCCAGTGTATTCCACACCAAATTTGAAAACACTAAAAAAATATTAATAGGAATCTTTAATACTTTTTATTTTATTTAAAACTAGTTGACCCATGCTCGCCTTGCTTCACCCGTCCTTAGCAGTCAAGATAATTGTGTAATTCATACCTGGTATAGCGCGCTACCTATCGTACATTAACTGAACTACTTTCAAAATCATCGACAGCACGTAGACAACAACTTGCCAGAGTTTCATAGCAATCGAATGAACGATATAGGAGCCTATAACGACCACACACATAAAACGAAAGTGTTCGCAATATCGAATGATATTGTGTACTTTTTTTTTATAATATTACCTAATTGAAAAATGAGTGTGCATTTTACATCTGTACATGCACTTTCAATTCAGGATTTATAAACAAATAGCCTCGACTGTTGGATCGTATCTGAACGCCAAATGTTTTCGAATTGTCACGTTTGGCCGTTTGTTTTGTGGACGTTCCAAATTATTTTGTGCATTAGGTCCAACATAGCGAGTTGAACTCGACTGTATCCGTTGTTCCGGAGTCATAATGGATCGCGCTTGAAAAATTCTTATTCGAATTGCCCCTAAACGCTGTCTGCGCTTTTCGTCAGTCTCATTGACTCGACGATCGTGTAGTTGGCTTGCGTAAGGCATACGCCGACTGATATTACGACGCCTTACTAGTGGCATTTTTTCCAAAGAAATAAACCACAAACTGAAATCAATTGAATGTTTGCAACACACCAAATTACCACGAACTCAATCTTTGCAACACACGAAATTTTGCGATATTGAATGCACCAAAGATATTGTAATATGCAAGCTACGGCTCGAGTAGATAAAACAATATTCTGTGAAATTTATTTCTTTATTTTCTAGTCTATAGAACAATTCAGGTTCACACTATATTATTCTTCGCAATTCTTTTCTTACAATGGTCTCTGTCCTCTCAAATCACTTTATCTCCTTTCGGTTACTTAATTCACAAATCCAAACTAATTACTTCTTCTTGTTAAATCTCAACTTTCAATTTATCACAAAATTACAACTTCGCCCATTATCACTTTTCTAATCTCTTCGCCACAGTTTAAAAACTACTGCTGCTTTCTCAATCGCCATCTGTCCTTATATAGCAGAAGTTTCTGATAGCCAGAAACTTCTAGCAAATTCTTCGACCACTGGAACAAGAGAAATAATTCTTGCAGTTATAATTCCCTTTTATCCCTGATATTATTCGTCTCTTTCGTTGACATGAGCTGTGGAGACTTCGTCCTAGACACGAACCTCGAATGAAAGGACAGTTCGAACCAAAATTCTGCCAGAATGAAAAGTCACTTCGGAATTTGTTGCGTCATATTTTTAGGGGGCGTAGTTATTATTATGCTACAATATGATCACCACCGATAACACACTGAAATATCGCTTTCAATATTAAATACGGAATTTGTTGTTGTTATTAAAACATGTGACAGCAGAACTGTCAAACTGAACGTCAAATGTTTGTTTGTTATAAAAGCATGTGGCAGCAGAACTGTCAAACTGAACGTCAAATGTTTGTTTGTTATGAAAACGTCACATATTTTTTATTGAGATGTTCATTCAAAAATCCCATCCAAAAAAAAAATTTCTTTCATACAAACCTTGTCCTAACAATTAGGAACACAAAAGAAAAAAATTAACCAAATCGGTCGAGCCGTTCTCAAACGATGATCTTTCATACATGCGGCAATAGATTTTTACTTATATATTGAAGAAGATTGAAATCCTAAAGCACAAAGTGAATAACCCCTTATGTTCAAGTGTTCTAATAATATATAGAACATAGGGCCTCTCAGATTTATAGTATAGTATTTATTTCCTACCTCAAAACCTAAAAGTCCCGGTTTCTACTAACGAAAAGGTTATCATCTAAAGCTGATCTCTTGTTGTTCTTGAATGTCCACATAAATCACACAAAACATAACTAGATGCCTTGTTATTCTCAGACGCTAACAATTCTCAATTATTTCGATTAATTTAACTCAATTTATCGATGGCGAAATAAATCAATTTTATTCAGACTTCATTATTAATTGGAATATTCATGCTTGTATCACATGAACTTGTATCGCATTAGGTCATCTCCTAGGAGAGAAATAAAAAAAATTAATTTTTGGTTAATTTAAAACCATTTTACAACGCCAAATAAATTTAATAAAATTCCAAAAGAAATACAAGATTTCCTTATGTCTCCTAGGGGAGCAATAATTTAAAATCAGAATCCACCATTTCAGCCACATGTACTCGTACATTTCTTGTTCAAAAATTCGTCTTTCTAGTCATGAAACATGTGTAACTTTTAAATGAAGAAATCACAAGTAGACTTCTTTTTTTTTTTATGTATGATACATTTTCGTTTTGTTTATTTTAAATGATGACAAAATAATATGATGAGTATGATCGAAGGAGAATCAGCGACTTTAGGCTGATTCATTCGTTATTGTTCGTTGTTGCATGGTATACGTACGAGTGGATGTAAGATTTGAAAAAAAAAAAGTGATAATATATAAAGAAAAAAAAAAGTCTATTTCTAACGAGCAAATTTTCTTTTATTTAATTTTTCTTACAATTTCTCATGAAAAGAAAATTTGTTGGACTTAGTCCAACAAAAGACGGAGCGTGATATTATTTGGGGCTTTTATTTATTTCGGAAGTCGAAATTACAACTAATTGGAAAATGATGAATGTATTTTCGATTGAACTTCTTTGACGTCGAATCTGAAGGATATATTCAACCAAAAAATTATGTAATTCTGAAATTTTGTTGAAAATCGGAAGGCGGGTACTAATTGAATCATTTCTTATTAAGGTACATCGACTGGCAGTTTTGCGTGATGTTTGCTTAGGGTGACGGTTTGTATAGAAAGTCTATCTACCTAAGTCAAAAATACTACTGGTGCACGCATTTTTGCTGATAAAGAACGAACAACTATTTTTTCTGTAAAACTTTAGTTGATTATTTAGGAAAGAATTTATTCGAAATGGCCTCCATTTGCATTTATGGAAAACTTAAGTCGCTCTGGCCACTCATCGATCACAGCACGCACCTCGTCCATTGGAAAAATGTTCAAAGATTCAATATTTGAGTGTCGAGTAGAACAAGCCATCTCCTCTAAAAAAGGCCACAGCTTATAATCCAAAGGATAAAGGTCTTGACTGCCTTGCGGCTAGTCGTCTGCTGCTATGCAGTCTAATTTTGGGCGCACCCTTGTGTTGTTTTTGACATTTAATCTGGCACGAAGTCTTGTTGAAAAGTCCACTGATTGTTTAAGAACAATTGTTGGTTAAGTCCCTTCACAACGCCGATTTTTTCACTCCCTTCTCGCAATAAAGAAGGTCGGTAACGCCTTCGTAAGCTGACTCCCAAACCAAACCATCACAGATGCTCGCTGATGCTTCTTTGGATGACCGGGCATAGGCTCTGTCAATTTGCTTCTTGAACGATTCCTCAGTAGTAAATATTTTTTCATTGATGAACAAGATTTTCCTGTGACTATTTTGCTCGCACCGGCGGTTGTAGAGCTTTCGATCTTTCATTCCGTTTTTGTTTTAATTGGGCTATGAGTAAATGGCCAAAGTGTCTTTTATATGCTTTGATAAAGCTTTGTTTGATAAAGCGAGACATTCATCGCAGTGGCTTTAACAGCTTTGATCGCCTATGTAGTTCTGACAGTGCGAGAGCGCCCGGATCTTTGACGGTTAGTTACTCCACCAGTATCCTCAAACAATTTAACAGATCGATACACAAAATTCCGGATGATTCCAAGCGGTCGCAAGGTCTGGAAAATATCGCCTCTTTCGATATCACACTTGTGAAGGCCAATTAACACAACACGGTGTTCAATATCGCCCTCGCACTCCATATTTACAAACGGCTTTTGTGATCTTTTTGTGCGATAACTTATTAAATGGTGTCCCAAAATTCACGCAAGATTTTAATTTTGCGCGATTTGTGCGATAAAGTGTTGCCAACGAAAAAAAAAAAAAAAACAGCATGACAGCTCACAGTTCAGGGTTATAAATGAATTGCTGCACGAAAGAACAACGCGTTTTCATTGTTGATCAATATTTTAAAAATAATGAAGGTTTGCTAGTTATAGTTCACAACTTTCGTTCAAAATATGGTCAGAATAGTGATTTAACTTCATCAACTGGGAAGAGGTTAATTTAAAAATTCAGGGAGACTGGATCAATTAGTGATCTTACACTCTGGCCGTCCTTCAACAAGTCAAGGAACATCAATTCGGCACCGTGGTCAAGAATTGGACATTTCGAGGAGCTCTCTACAGAGTATTCTCAAGAAAGATTTGCATCTTCATGCATACAATTTGCAATTGACTCAAGAACTGAGGCCTGCTGACTACCCACAGCGAAGAGATTTAGTTGAATAGATTATGGAACAACGACAAGTTGACGCTGATTTTACAAACAAAATCATCTTCAGCGATGAGGCTCATTTTCATGATGATGGCTTTGTTAATCGTCAAAATTGTCGAATTTGAGGTTCAGAAAATCCACGAGTAATTGTGGAGAAACGAATGTATCCACAACGTGTCACTGTTTGGTGCGAATTTTGGGCTGGAGTTATCATTGGACAATTTTTCTTTGCAATTGTGGCTGGTCAGGCAATAACAGTTAATGGTGCTCGCTATCGCGACAAGATAATCCAGTTTTGTGTGCCTAAATGCAAGATATGGATGTGGATGATTAGTACTGTATGAGTCATTTTCTGATATGCTATTCTATACATCACCCTATACTGTATACTTTATGAATCAATAAAATATTTACAATGTTTAATTAAAAACCTGTGTTTTCTTTCAAAATGACTTCTTGCGTGAATTTTGAGACAACCCTTGTAAATGTCACCTATTGAATATAGGATAGATATGTTCACCTGTCAATATTGTAATGTGCGTTCTTTGTTGAAATAAAACAGGTGTCGTAAGCTTGGCTGTCTGCGAAGTTCGCCTGTCTGCGCTTTTATGACAGTTGCATTTAATGACATTTGATATAAAGAAGGCACATTCAATTTAAGGACATGCTTACATCTACATTGCAAATATAGAATGGATGTGTTCAACACTAGTTTCACGATGAGTGCGTTTAAACGTATACCAGTATTTATGAGATGACTCGTTAGAAAGTAGAAACATTTTGAATACGGTGTGAGTAAGTGTATGGGGGTGAAAAAAGCAATGAAGTATAGAGATACAATCTTAGTTTTAAAGGGCTTAAACTCTAATTTAACATTAATTGGATGAAAATTTGATATCGGTAATATTTTAGTGGAAAATCAAATGTTTATGAATTTTTGTTTGGATATATTTAGCCTGTTGAATTCAGATTTGTTCGACTTTTTACCATTATCCAGTGACAGATGATAACCTCACTTAATTCTTTATGATGGTTTTAAGGATATGTGGTTTATGTAGGAGAAACCAATTCAATATGATTTACAATATAATTGAAGAATAATTCTGCGCACAAAAGACAAAACGATAATAAATATTTAAATTTACTGAGTTGAGAGACACATTTCATCTGCACATAGAGTTTCGTCAATATTTAACAAACTGTGTTCTTCTTTTTTCTATACTTTTTGTTAGCACTGCATTATCACTTTGGGCGCAGAAACGCGGCCTATTATGACATTGCCAATTATATTACAGGTACTCGTATATGGTATTATATTGCAAAATAACGATGACGATTTTTTAACTTGGTTGGTATTTCACATCTCTACCACATGGTATATGTCAAATCCATCTGTCATACATAGCGACAGGTTATTACTATTATCATTACTCGTATTATTGTATAGGGTTATCTTGCACTGCTAGCTAATAGTCTATTGTGCTCCCTGCTAATACCTAGGAGAGGTGCCTCGAAATATAATTCCTTCAGAATTGTGTTCGAGGGTCAAACACTCTTACTTTGTTTTGGCAAGGATAGTTCGCTCTAGAGCACCCTCTCTAATCCAGTTTCTCTTAGGAATCTGAGAATGAGAGTGGGTGTATGGTTAGCATAGCCTCATCTGATAGTTGGTACTTGCCCAAGTATTTCAATCTTTTGTAGGTCAGTGCCCCACAAGACTCCGGAAGATGTTCTGAACTCTCACTGTACTCATGGCAGAATCTGCAAAGGCCTTCGTTTGTTATGCCTTAGATGCTTCCCGAGTTTACAGTAGCCCGATAGAAAGCCTGTTAGACTGGTAGTTAGTTCTTGCCTTGACATTTTACAGTATGGATCGTTTTAAATTGTTGCATCTTATCTGTGTATTGATTTAAGGACAGATTATAGTCGACATAATCGCCCAACGGAGCAAATAATTCGAAATACAATCGCAAAATTGAAACAAATCGGTAGTGTTTGTGATGTCGTAAGGCCTGTATATCATCGTAACGCTCAATGAACTGAAAACATAGCCGCTACTCAACTAAAAACATTTGCCTCAGTGGTAGAAAACCTGGAATTGTAAATTCCGCACCCGCTCAGCTATTGTGCATTTCCTACAGCTCCTTTTGGCGTATTTTGCGTTTGGATTTGCATCTTCATCTACTACTTAAGCCTGCTGACCATAGAACGCGCAGAACATACGCCGGTTGGATACTGGAAAATCAACAAGTTGGCGCCTATTGCACGAAAAGTTCAAAGGCCGTTTAATTTCGAGATTTGGCGACTTCAATTGGTCACCAAGATTATTTAATCTGACCCCGTTGCATATATTTTTTTGGGGCTATGCTAAAGATCAATCCCCACATTCTGGAGCAATTAAAAACCAACATCGGGGAAATTATGGCCGTAATTCAACCGGAAATGAACCGAAAAGTCATCGAAAATTTCCTCTCAGGAATCGATGTTGTACTCCATACATAATGGCATGGTCAAACATTTAAAGCAGTAAAAAATATCATTGAAATCTTTAATACTTTTTATTTAAATTTAAATGATTAGACCTGCTTTGATTGAAGTAAAGTCCTATCACTGGTCAGACGTACAAGACATCCTTTGAAAAATCTGAAATGAATACTAGACCGTATTCATAAAGAAAAGGATATGCTTATACTTGCAAAATATTGTAATATGCGAGCTACGGCTCGAGTAGATAAAACAATATTCTGTGAAATTATTTCTTTATTTTCTAGTCTCTAGAACAATTCAGGTTCACACTATACTATTCTTAGCAATTCTTTTGTTACAATGTTTCTTTCCTCTCAAATCACTTATCTCCTTTCAATGACTTAATTCACAAATCCAAACTAATTACTTCTTCTTGTTAAATCTCAACTTTCAATTTATCACAAAATTACAACTTCGTCCATTATCACTTTTCTAATCTCTTCGCCACAGTTTAAAAACTACTGCCCCCTCTCGAAAGCCATCTGTCCTTATATAGCAGAAGTTTCTCATAGCCAGAAACTTCTAGCAAATTCTTCGACCACTGGAACAAGAGAAATTCTGATGTAATAATTCTTGCAGTTATAATTCCCTCTTATCTGTGATATTATCCGTCTCTTTCGTTGACATGAGTTGTGGAGACTTCATCGCAGACACGAACCTCGAATGAAAGGACAGTTCGAACCAAAATTCTGCCAGAATGAAAAGTCACTTCCGAATTTGTTGCATCATTCTTTTAGGGAGCCTAGTTATTATTATGCTACAATATGAAGGAAATCCTTCTGCTTGTATTCATAACAATTTCGAGCAGAACCTTATACTTTTCGAGTAAAAGCAGATCCTCTTATTTAGATAAAAATAAATGGGTATGCATAAACTTGACCTTTCACTTTAAATAAAAAGCAAATCCTTCAAAAAGTCTAAGTTAGGTCAGTAGCAGACTCATCTCGGTAGTAAACGGTTGTGTTATCCGATTTTCAGCGCGATGGCAGATGTTGTGCATGTGAGGGATGCTAAATATTACAAGCCCCGCTTATCTACACTTGTTCGTGATTTTAAAGATTTATACCGTTTTGAAGAGAGAAATTTACAGTAGCTCGCGGACAGATTTTTAGGTACGAATGAAGAAACTCGTGGAGGTGCCTTGTCAACTGCCCATAGAATGAAGGTATGTTTGCGATATCTCAGTGATCCTGGAAAGGTATCGGTGAAGAACTTGGTGTTAGTCAAGCTACGGTATCTCGGACTGTGAATGCAGTGGTTGGCAGCATAGTTGCACATGCAACTGATTGGATCAAGTTTCCAACTACCAATAGTGAAATAACGGAAGCAAAAGAGTTATAGCAAATGAAGTTTAAGTTTCCGACAGCTATTGGTGTAATCAATTGTACTCACGTAGGGATACTGAAACCAAAACTCTATGGAGATGACTACATTAATCGAAAAGGTAAACCTACTCTGAATGTTCAAGCCACTTGTGATGCCAAAGAAATTTTTACTAGTGTTGACGTTAGTTGGCCTGAACCCGTAAATGGCTCGAGAATATGGAAAAATTCACAAGTGTGTCTAAAATTAAGAAAAAAAAGTACTGAGCGAAGAGAAGGAAAGGGAGCTGGCACAACAAAAAAATTAAAAGATATTCTAGCATCTAGCATGTCATTCAGCGTTCTGACGAGTCTACCTTTACTTCTGCTTGAAGGATACCCTCGCAAGTACAAGGTACTCATTATGAATACAAAAAGAAAAGAAGGAAATGCTTATACTTCAACCTTTTACTTTAAAGCATTACCTTATACTTGGGAGGATATCCTTTGTTTTTATGAATACGGTTTAATACTTAAGTATTTGCAAGTCGGGAAACAGCTTGAGGATATGAAGGGTAAATATGTTACCAAAGCGATAAGACCAACAAAATAGTGTGTACGTATCTGCTTCACTGCTTCTACAACAAAAGTGTGATTATTCAAAAAATTAAATGTGACTGAAATATTGTAGACAATTAAACTTTATTTTTATCTAATTTTATTACTTGTTGCTCAAAGATTACAAAATAGACTTTTTAGCACAATGTTTTATATCAGACAAGACAAAGCCGGAATCTCAGCCATTTCTCCCTCTTGAAGTTGGCTGTGTTTCTTGCTTTCCCAAGTGTGCCACGGTTGTCTAAGGTGTAAGCCCAATGCTATCCTGTGGCGGAGACGCAGGACTTATAAATTTATTTCGCTTATTTTTTATGGTTTACAATATGTAACAAGAAATTAATATAAGAGCTAAGACGAGTAGTACTCCCAAATTTGGCTTCCATTGTAGTGCCAATTGGCTAAGAAAACAGGAAGTGTTCTTCATTAAATAACTTGTTAGCTCAGAATAATTCGTTTCTTGTTTGCAAATCTGTATACAGAAACACAATAAGTATGCAAGTGGATCGTAAAATTCGTTCAAATTTCTCCAATGAACCGGTACAGCTCCACAAACAAAGAGCTTTAAAGTCTAAATAATGCAATACATTATTCTTATTTAATAATTAAACAAAATTACAAAAATAAAACCGTCACAGTGTTAGCCAAATGACTAATCAACATACTCGTACACTATCATTCAGTAAATTGTTCACACATTTTCGACTACACATACTCAGTGTATCTGCAAATGCTCATATGGCGAAAACCACCCTCCCACACTCGAATTCAAATTATAGTGGCTTTGCCGGTCGGCGTCTTCTTGTGTCACCAATAAAATTATTAAATTTGTTTTTTTTTTTTTTTTTATATAATCTCATGTATGATTGGTTCAACAACACAGTCAGTTACACGCGCTCAAATCGCGAAGAATTCTTTTGATTTAGGTCAGTCTATTATTAAAATTAAAATAAGTATCTGTATCTGGTGTCTGGAAGTGTGAATGGTTTGTCCTCCCCAAGAGTGATGCCCCACAGTGAAGGGCACTTTCACAAGTGATGACAGATCAACTCAGGCGCAGATGTTATACGAAATGTATCTATTTATGTTGTGTCTACGATTTTGTACGAGTATCTATCTATTCAAAGAATTCTTTCAAATTTCCCATAATCAGCTAATTTCCCAAAACGAATTCCATTCGAATTCATGCTGCCATTAAGCAATATGTTTACTGCCTCGATGTTTATAAAGAATTATTTTGTTTATCGATTTGGGGAGTGCGATATTTTTAAGAGTCGATTTAATGTTTGGAGATACTTTCTCACATATAAAAGCTCGTGTCGGATGTTTCCTAATTTCCTTTTAGTTGGTGATGTAATATTTCTGTTTCAACATTTTGTACGCATCATACAATTGCTTTTAGTTTAATTAAGTTTTCTTTGCGCCTAACGCTTGTTGTATCTATTTCAATTAAATGTGGTAAAGTCCTTGAAATTACACGCAAATTAGGAAACACCTAGTTGACTGCAGATGTGTGGGCGTGTGAGATAGCCCATAAATTTACAGATGATGGCAGCGGTTGAGTTGGGGATTGTTGTCTTATTTATATTTCTTTTTAGAAATGAAAGGGAAAGCTTCTGTCGGAGAATTCTATGGAATTAATTTTTCTTGCTGCACAGCGGAGAGCAATTTATTTCCTCTTCGTCGAGAGCATAATCTTATCTCGACGGAATACACGATGACCTCTTTGGTCATTTCGCAACCAGATGAATGGACTTTTGAGTGTAGTTTTCAATATAATTTCATACTGGACGTCATATTTTTGCTTTGTCCCTCGAGATATGGTTGCGATACTTTTACATTTTACGATAGTCTATTGAATTGACGTGCGAAAAATTGATTATTTAACTCAATTTGTTTCAATTAGAATGGAAGTGTAATTGCTGAATTACACATATGAGTAGTTGACGTATGTGTCAGTAGGTAAGGAGAGCACCAATGTTTGACCTTCACTTGGTTTGTAACACTAATGCTAACGAATTATTCGTTTCGAGGTTGGGCTTTCAGGCATCTGTCAAATCCATCTGTCATCAATAGTGACAGGCAGTTAGTTCTTGCCTTACCATTTTACAATATGGATTGCTTAACCACCGTCTATCGCATTAAAATTGTTGCATCTTACTACAAAAATCTGCATCGCGATTTACGGATTATGGTCGTTATAATCGCCCAACTCAGCAAGCAATTCGAAACACAATCACGAAATTTTGGTGGGTCACCGATAGCTCCACAATAACAAGAAAAGCCAAAAACGAAGTGTTCTTGGTTGCTGAGATAGAAAGTCATTAGGTGGGAGCCAGAAGGTCTGCTATACTCACCAACCTAAAATTTGCTGATAGCCTAAAGTAACGTGGCTATACACTTGATTGTAGATTCGGGGATTTAATCCCACTCAAAGTGCCCAGAGGTAACAGAAGGGAACATGTGCTAGAAGATATCATCTTATTAGACCTATAAGGCCTCCTCTCACCCTACCATTCAACTTCTTTAGCAATCCAACGGCCACATCTTCTATGTCATCCGCGATTACATCATTAAGGGATAATCCTGCTAAAACAAGCATACGGCCTCTCAGTAGACCTACCGGGACCTCAGGAGAGGAGAGCATACCAGTAAAACTGAAAGTCCCTAGTCAAAAAAAAAAGGCTACTCGGTCACAAACCCCAGAGATGAAATAAAGAACAGCTACATTAAAGATAAACCCCAACAGAACCCCAAGTCCTAACGCCTCATAGCATTCAACTCCTCGGCCATTTCTTGAAGCACAAAGCATAGAAATGCCCACTTACGAATCATTGCGCTGCACGATAATGAGAGTTGATGTTCGTTCAACCGAGCAAGGTTGCAGCCTGTTATTTTGATTTTGGTGGTGAACACCATCAATTTAGTTTTGCCTGGTAAAATATAAAGTCTACGGTCTGTAGCCCATGCTTTCACTTCCCCAGAGCGTCTTTCATACAGAAATGATCCCTGACACCAAGCCAAACACGTTATTCTCATACGCCACCTCGACTAACCCATAATTCTGGTGCTGCTGTCTGCATGGAGAACGACAACTTCAGACTTAAGCAAACATGTATCCGTGTTGAACTATATTTTAATGAATGGGAGGACGGAACGGGATATTTACGTTTATAGCGACAGCCATCTACATCGTTGAAGCTTGTCGTGCTCGTACTAGCGATCAAACAACGAAACGCAACGTAGCAATCTGTACGGATAGTCAGGCAGTCATTGAGGCCCTTGCTCAGTTACTACATCTTCTAAACTAGTAGAATAGTGCCGCCTGCCTGGGAAATCGTCTATCGATCGTAGTAGTCTGGGTCCCGGGTCACAGGGGAATAGAAGGCAATGAAGAGGCCGATGTACTATCAAGGTGTGGTCCTGCCCCTCACATGTCCCTAGCGGAAAGAGTTCATATACCGATTGGAGCAGTTAAGAGTAAAGTTTTTGCACACTATCTGACACGAGTGCACCTTAAGTGGAGTGAGCTAGATAGCTGCATCATATCCAGAAGGATATGGCCTATATACAACCTCAACGAACTCGTTAACAGAACCCGCACAGACATTGCCCGTTTTGTGCCTGTATGGGTTTGTGCCTGTACGGGTCACTGGGCTGTAGAAAACCATGTAGCTAGACTGAGTATCCCATTTAACACTCACTGCCGAAGTTATAAGGACGTGGACGATGGAGAAAGCTATGACAAGTTTCTTTGCAAATATCCTGCTAAGCCAGAGATACGCAACGTAAACCCATCATTTCATTTTCAGAGAAAAAAGTGGATGACCTGCTACTCTTCTTAAAGTTCACAGCATGAATCTATGACCCGCAGTTGGGACTTCCCCCCTGAACGTCAAACACTCGTTTATACTCATCAAAACCAACAGGTTACAAGAGTTGTGGCAACAAAAAGGCCCGCTACAGCTCTAATTGAGTGTCAGGCATGATACTGCCACTTCTACCTACCCTACAGGATCCGTGGAGTAGTCATGATTACGATTCGGAGTTTGGCTGTCACAGCGCTTTAAGTTCGCGTATCCCGAGATAAGTTATCAGTGATAAAAAAAGATATTTCCACCTGGACATACTTCGCTTTAGCTTTAGTAGAAATAACCCGACGCATAATCTTATCGGTCAAAAGCTTCCGAGGCTACAATCTGTATCTAATTTTAGTCAAATTAAAGCGAACCAATATCGTCGCATCTCTAATTCAATATTTATTATTTGCGCTACAATAAATGTTCACAAGGCAATCCACAGCATGTGGTTTATTTATTGAACTGAATGAATGCCATACGCAATGGTGTGACACAAAAGTATCTATTCGTAGGTGGTGACGATGGCGGATCAGTGTAATCATAAAAATCACCTTATTTGTTTTAGTGGAGGAAGAGGACTGTATCTTTTATATTTACTCGTGCCTACACCTACTCGTTCAATAGCTTTCTATGAATAAAGTTTTGTTATTTGCCTTGTAATTTGGCAAGTGGATAAGAGTACTTTCGGCATTTTGAGCATCTTGATGGTTTTGCCTCTCTTTTTTTTGGCAAATTAATTGGCGGAAGCGATGAAAGCCAGAATTATGCTTTTAGGGTTATTTAATCTGCAAATTACTAATGTTATTGTGTGCACTTAAATAAGGTACGAGTATTTCAAAAAGTACAGAGTTAAAAACGTTTGCACGTGCTATTTGTCTAAAGAAGCGACTACACATACAGCTAATGGTTTGTATGAACAAATTTAATTACGATGCGTATGATAGGCAAATATTAGCTAAAGCGAAGTCGAGTTATTTTAGCCTGTTTTTGGGTTAAAAATTAGGACAGTAAGTCGTAGAAATACATATTTTAGCAAATATTCTGCATCTGTCTTTGGACGGGAAATTGTTTAAAGAGTAGAAAAATGGGTACACTGCTTGGTAATTCCTTCTGTATGTTATTCGCTTACTTACATACTTAAGCATCAAAGAATTAAAGTTTAATTTTTTTGAAAAATGCAAGCCGTGTTTTTGCCAATGGTTAGATAAAAATATGCCAGACGAAATAAACCTCAGCATCGTTTGCCCGATCCTCAAGAAAGAAAATACTCTGAATTGCACCCACTACTGAGGTATTAGTCTCCCCAACACGCTTATCCATATTATTGCGAACGCATCCCAAAATATCGAACTACAGCTTGACGAACCGAACGCACCCTAAAATATCGAACGAACTGGACGAAGTCACCATCTTGCGGAAGTTGAAAGCAAGTGCGCTTTACTTTTGCTTTTTGTTTCCCTTGGTTCAAGAGACGACAGCGTGTTAAAGTTAAGTAAAAAACTGAATTTGTAATTCTCGCTAATTATCGCTAAACCTTTTAGCAAATAACTAAAACCAAATCGAGTATTCACAAATCAAAGTAGTTGCGTAATTGCCGCGACACATATCCTGTCTGCCTTATTATGTGAACGTCTTAAATCTTTTGTCAACAATCTGATTAGGCCGTATCAGTGTGGTTTTATGGCAGGAAAGTCAACTATAGATCATATTGCGGCAGATCCAGGAACTCTAAATCGATACTCACCAACTTTTCATAGATTGTAAAGTCGCCTATGATGGGGTCTATAGAGACGAGCTATGCAAAGCCATCAAAGCCTCCCTACCAAATTCTGCACAGGATGACGATGGAGGATGCACGCTGCTCCATCAAGTTTGGTAACAACATAACCGTACTCCGACGACATTGACATAATTGGAAAAACGCAGCAGGCTGGTGCTTTCGAGAGTATTGGAACAGAAGCGGCGACAATCGGTTTAGAGGTTAACGAGAAGAAAACAAAATATATGCTATCATATGTCACAATAGCCGACTACAATTTTGAGGTAGTTAGGTACCTAGACTCTGCTGTAAATTCAAAGAACCAGCGCAGAAATCAAGCGAAGAATTATTCTTGCCAATCTCCGTTTTTTTGGGCTAAGAAGCAAATGGAATAGCAAAGCCCTTTCGTGGACAACTAAGGTGACTTTATATAACACGCTCATCATCCCAATCCTACTATATGGCGCAAAAGAAATGGCGTTATCAAAGTCAGATGAAAATACCCTTAGTTGTTTTGAAAGACAAATTCTTCGAGTGATTTTTGGTTCCATTTGTATCGACGGGGAATAAAGATGAATATACTCGTACAACAACGAACAATACCGGTTGTACAACGACATGGATCTGCTCAGAAGTGTTTGAATTCGCTGGCAAGAATATGTAGAACGAATGTACATCAACGCTCCGCCCCAGAAGTCTTCGAATTCAACCTAGATGAACGACACGGTGAAGGAAGACCTCACTTAAAGTGACATGTGGAAAGGGACCTCAACCAATGCTGTGTGAGAAACTGGAGGTAGCCGCACAAAATATAGCTGGCTAGAAACGCTTGTTGGTTGAGGCGCACGTCCACCACAGACAGTAGCACCATCTAAAGTAAAGTAGGCAGAAAAAGTAAATAACTAACAAAAAATTAATTATTTGATCAGCAGAATATAATTTTGTTTATGAGCCGAAGACCAACAAATATGTTATGTTACTCGTAGACCAACTGAAGAATTGTTTTTTTGCAGCAAAAATAAATATCAGCAGAACATATCGAATAGAAAAAATAAAATTTCAGCAGAAAAACTAAAAAATAAGCTGCATAAATATTAAGAATTATATGCAAAGGAAAAAGCTCTACTTTTCAGCAGATCAAAAAATTATTTTCGGCTGATAAAAAATTACTTTCTGCTGATCGATGAATGAATTTTTTGTTGATCAATTGCTAGCGTATTTAGCTGGCCTTTTAATTATTTAGCTGATCACTAATAATATTAGCGTTGTTTGAATATTGATTTTGAACAACATTATCTGTGAAATAGTTAATTTTAAAATAATATAAATTAATTCTTATAAAAAAACTTTAACTGTATGAATTACTTTCCGAAAACCTGGTACACCATCTATACGAGTATATATAACTGAAATATGGAGAAAATTAAATTTTTCAAAATCGGCCCGTAGTAAAGTACCGTTCATTTTGAGGTTCAAGTGAAAATTCAGATTTGTCTTGGAATTCTAACATGTGAGCTTCCAGGTATTAATTAAAGTAAATTCATCCAAGCGTTTAGCTGCTGTTACCTGTATATCCACACAGGCAGAGAGTACTAAGAGACCCACTAACTGATCAAATTTCCACGTGCAGATAATTTCAAAAAGAATTTCAAAGTGCTTTAGCATATATTATATGTAACAAGGATACTTTATATAGTATACATATCATACATACTCGTATGGTACGTACGAGTATCTATCAAAGCAAGGATGTACGAGAAATTTGAGATCCCGCAAGGGTGTATGCTATCACCAATGACCTTTGAACGCCTTTTCGTAATCAATAATAGATTAGTAATGATGAACGGTTGAACTCGACGTCGGATTTGTACTAGAAATAACGTATAAGGGATGAATAGTGTGAATGATTTCAATGATATTCGTCGTGTGATGCCGGAGATTTGAAATTGAATACACCTTCCGCCGGATACATGTGAATCGTGGATTAGACTTAACATCTTGATTTAAAAAAAGTCCCGGACTTCAATCCACATACATACATGTAATGTCAGTATGTCATAGTGAAGAGGAAAAAAGACAAAATAACTTAAACCGAATGCAGTACTTTGGTTGTATACGGGCGGCGGTTGTGATACCTTTGGACAAAGTACTATTTTTCAAGCTTGACTTAAAATCCAATGGGCTGTCTGCATCAAGATGACGGGATACACATATAAAATTGACAACTTTTTTTTTAAAATGTCTTAATTACATTTTTAGCGTAATTTAAAATGTTGATGAAATCATCATGAAAAAGAACTCTTAACTACATGTCTATTCTGGTAGTACACTGTATCAGAATTCATGCGAATTCAGTTCACTAGAACTCTGACAAATGGATTAAAAATATCTCATTCCCATTTTGATGAGATTAATTACAAGTTTTTGTGCGAATTGTGTAACTTGTTGTTTCCTGGAAAAAAGGCTTTATGGGATGAATGTGTTTAAATACGGGGTAACCGTGTGATCATGTGACATTGTGGAACTGCGAAAAGGAGGGGCAAATTGCAACTGTTTAACCGTGTAAACTTGTTGAAAAGCATAGGATCGTATAGAAATATAATATTACCACAGTTCCAATTTACCTCGGTGTTTTTAACACAAGCAATTACAAGGTTGCGCAAAAGTAATGATCAACTGTTTATGATTTTTGCAAATGGCGTCTCCTGTCATCGTGACATTGACAGTTGTGCAGTAAACGGATGCAAAAAGCACGATGGTGAACGCTATACTCCTCAAGAACGTGGAATAATTGTGGCGATTGCAGATTTCTTTGGGGTTATTTGAAATTATTGGTCTATGTGAACAATCCACAGACTCTCGCAGTCCTGAAAGACAACGTTAGACAAGAAGTAGAGAACATACCGGCGGAAGTATTGAGAAACGTGATGGGAAATACCATAAAAAGGGATTAAATTTGAGTAAGCGCTGGACGCCAACATTTGAACGATATCATCTTCAGTATTTAATGGAACAAAATTCAAGGTCCAAATAAAAATAACAAAAAATAAAATCATCTTTTTTTTAATTTAAAAGAAAAGTTATAGCTAAATCAAATTGGGTCATTACTCTTGCGCCACTTTGTATCATTTTCTATAGAAACCTATAGACCAACAGACATCTATGATGCACACACAAGAACTTTTCAAACCTAATGCTATTGCATAGATTTCTATTTTTAACAATTTTGCTTGTAAAATATATTTTGACTTGCACTTGTGGCCTCTGTACAGGTTTCCGGAAAAATTTACTGTAAAAACAAAGGCTACAACTACTAGTCTACGTGAGCCGATGACTGATGTCGTAGGGCTTTCATCTACGTACTTACCTACAACTCTTGGCAGTCATTTCTTCTAGAAGCTAGAAGACTTATGTAATGTTGAGCTGAAGAATCTTTTGGGATTCATATTTATATCCGAGTGGTTCTAATTCAAAGGTTTTTATTTTGAACTGCTGGTCTAATTGAGCAGTGACTGTCATCCGAGAACACATCAACCTAACCTACAACTTCTGAGTTGTTTCTCTTTCCCGTTTTTTTTTTTTTTTTTTACTTCTCTTTATTCTCTTTTTCCTGTGACGGGTAATAGCCTTGCGCCAATACGTTACTACGGCTCTACTAGTGAAGACTGAAGGTGTAGACAATCTTTCTTTCACTAGACAGTTTTTTTTTTTAGAACTGATCACAATAGCTTTCCAAATAAACTGTCTGACTTACAGAGATTTTTAGCATATCTTTAACAACTTAATGTCCGGTTTGTTTAGATAAGGTTCGACCATTGATTATATGATCTCTGGTTAGCTTTAATCAGAGGTTACGACTTTGTCTTAACCGAAAAGTGTTTACTAAGTGTGGGTTACTTAACCTGTGATTTTATTAGAACTTCTTAATAATTAACTATTAAATTCTTTTGATCTCTTTCTTGTTCTCAAAATAATTTTTGACAGGAAAATTTTAAAAAATTACGAAAAAAGAAATCTATGATATGGAATCTTTCTTCATTTCTATTTTTTATTTAACGATTTGACAGTTTTTTCTTGATTTGACATTTGAATTTCCACGACTACTCGTAAGAAACAAGTGAACGTAGATTGTCATTTTATTCATATGTGGTTGAGCCAATCAGTGGTTGAGTTTTTTACCAGAGAATCTTCGGTCATGAAACGAATGAACACTCATTTTTATCGCAGATCTCTGGTTATCAAGGTATTCAAATTCTACCCGAACTAAACAAACTGGGCACTATTCCATACGAACATCGTATAGCTGGCTGCTGAAAATGATATCCGTCTTGAGTTTGTTGCGGATGAAAATATTGTAAAATCCTGGAAGGTAAAACCCATGTGCTTCTGTCACACAATGTGCGGCACACTAATCAGAGTCTGACCCAAGTGGAGCGGCTGCTGCACATATAAGTAATTGACATGCATCTCGAGGTGCTGTCACAGTGTAGTATGTCCGCTTTCCTGTGTCGTTGGGTTGCTGACACACATAGAATTTCGATGGCTAGTTGGTGAAGAAAGCTATTAAAAAAAATATTCCTGAAAGAACTAGTATTTTATCCAGAAAATTTATTTTATATTTGTCTGCGGGCAATGCTTTTTAAATCTCATAACTCATTCGTGAAGTCCTCGATTATTCCTCGACACTCTTTTGCGCCATGATTGCATTGGGCGACCCTTTCTTCTACCGGATTAGGTAAGAAAAATCCACTGCATTGCGTATCTTGCAGTAAAGTGTGACTAATCTACTGCCACTTCCTTCGTCGAATTGTGACGTCTATAGGTTCAATTTCGAATCTCAGTAAGACACCAAAATGTTGTTTTAAAGACCTACAGAAGCTAGGAACTATTATGGGCTGTTGGCCCAAAGCATTTTTGTTTTTAATTTTCCTAATAAAAACAACAATCATTTTTTGACGTTCAAAGCATTTTAGACTTATAACATTAGTGACTAATAATATGAGTGTTGTATTTCGAAATCACTGAAACAGACCACCCCTGAACTCATTATGAGATTCATTTTAGGTAATAATATTAGTCACTTTTATGAAACAGGCTCCTGACTTAATTAAATAATCATAAAGTAGTGGAAGTTTCATCGAAGTCGGTTCACAACGCCCGTGTCCTGTAAGTATTCATAACCTCTTTGGGGCGCGCAAATTATAAAAAAAAAAAAATAGTTTTGGAGATAATTCAGAACAAAACGGAAACTGAGAGAGTCACAATTCATGCATTTTAAAAATACATTGTTATTCATTTTGTGCTTTATTCATTTTTGGGTCTTTTGCATAGACACGATCTTCAGCATAGCACCACAAAAATAAATCCAACGGGATCAGATTACAAGATACTCGTAATGGTGGCCAATTGATGTTGCCAAATCTCGAAATTAAACGGCCGGAGAACTTTTCGTGCAATAAAGCCAAATTTACCTGTGTTGTGTGGCATGTAGCCTTATCCTGTTGGAACCACATGTCACTCACATCAATGTCTTCAATGCACAGGCCTTACAACATCACAAACACTACCGATTTATTTCAAATTAGTGACGTTGTAATTTGCAACAACTTTAATGCAATGAGCGGTGGTTAAACGATCCATATTGTAAAATTGTCTATGGATGACAGGTGCCATATGCAGGGATGTGAAATTTTAACCTCAAAATGTATAACCCTTTACTTCTTTAATTTATTTATCGCTCAACAATAATATAATAAAAAATAGTTATGGATTGCACTTAACATTGCCAATTATAGTTCAACATGTTAACACTTCGATTAATGACTAAAGTTTCCTTTAAAGGCAGGCTAGTTAGTCTTACATTACATTTTGTTTACTCCCAGTGAGCTCTAAAACAGTTTCGCAGATACATGCTTTATTCATTTTCCCACCCTCAATAAAAAAAAAAAAAACAACCCCTAATCAGTCGATGTTTACCACAAATCTAGAACAAGCCTATCCCAAGTCACCCCCAATAGAAGCCCCTCCCAATCGCGTTTGAGGGCGCAGAGGTCTGAGATTTAAACACAACCACATTGTTTACACAGATTTCCTAAAAAGATAATTTGTAAGTTTAATGCACATACCTAAACTTTTTAAATCCTTAGTCGTTAATTCGTATCCTGTTGCTAGTGCCAATGCACTGTTGCTTCATTCAAATTCACTCTATTGGGGTGCGTGTATGTACAGTACATATACAATTTCCTTTTTGCTTGGCAACAAACAGCCCGCAATTCACTCACAGAGCAAATTTCCCATCCAAATTTCAAAACAAAAATTTTACCAAAAATATCTTCCAAGAAGAATCTTTCTTTTCAAATTGTTTCTACACAAATTTTCAACTCAATTTCTTACACACGCACACGCATTAGTAAAAATGACGCCACAAATTTATATCTCTTCTTTTTCCAGTCAACAATTTGTATCAAAAATTTTGACGCAATTTCCTTTTTTATGTCAATTATAATTCACATTCACTTCTAAAATACGAGCGCAATAACGGTCTATTTCTAGTTTTGAAAAAAAAAAATCGTTACTCGAACATAAAATGTTTATGTAGTAGATTCGCTGTATATTTTTGGTTTTCTAAACTATTACTGTTTATTTATTTAATTTTACTGCTTTTAGTTTTGTGGTTATAATTTTATGGTTGTATTTTATCTATTTCGTTGTCGTTCACTCGTATTTTTTTTTTTTTTTTTTTTGTAAGAGTGTGAGTAGGAAATTATTTCAGGCACTTTTCGTTGATTTTTTCTTCTTAAATATTTTTTTTTTTATATTTTTCACGTATAGTACAATTTTGTTATACTTTTTTTTCTTAAATTTTATTCGTTAATTTGCAAGGTATGTAGAGTAGATACTCGTATATGTATGTAGATACTTATTTATAATTTAATAATTCTCTTTAGTAGCAGAGTTCTTGTGACTTTTTTGTTTTCGTTTTCTTGACTTTTGTATTTCAATTCAGTTCTCGCGCTTCTATTCGATTTATTTCAATATTGGTTTGCTTCAGTTTTGACACAAAATGAAATAAACGGCGTATTTTAAATCGAAATGAAAATAACAAAAGGAAAAAATTTAAATAAAAAACTGAAAACTAAAGGACAAGAACGAATTTATTTTCTTCTGAGAGATCTTTCGTTTCGGCCGGACACCGATTGACTAATTTCATATTGAGAGCTTTTGCTGTCTAATTGAATAGTTGAAGTTTAATTATCATACTTTATGTGTGGTGGAGCTTTCTGTTGCGTGGGGTTTAATGGGGGCTTTCGTGTTGGGTTGTGTACTCGTATGGTGAATGGAAAAATGCCGGCTATGTGTGGTCATTTCGTCATATCCGTTGTTGGCCATTCGTGAAAGCTGGACTTTAGGGGGTTGGTTTATGTTACTTCGTCAAATGAGTGAAATACTAGGGCGTATGAGTGATTTCTATGAACAGTGTGGTCACATTTTGAGCAAGTAGCTGGGTTAAATAGCACCAATGCTTTGTACTGAACCAGCTACCAAATTAACTAAATTTCTATTTTTGTTCGTACTAACATTATAATTGCCTTCCGAGTACAATTTTTCGCAATCTAGCGGTTGAAATATGCTATGAAACAACTACAAGGTGGTGCAAAATGACATTTGTGGTTTAAATTCGTTATAACTTTTCAATTTCAATATAATTTGTTTTATATTTTTTCATAATTTTTCAAACATAACTTAGGGAACTTTTGAACGATGTACAAGAAAGCAAAGAAGAAAAATCGTTGAAGTTTTGACACAGCGTCGATATTTTAATATGTGGATCGCACCCACAATACTCGTACCAAGGTCAGTAATTTACCTTCCTAGTACCGGAAGACTACGTACGGCGCACACTAGTGAATATATTCAGCTTTTATTGGAGAGTGTGCAGGATAATCCGACTCGGCTCAACTCCGGCTATCGTAGAGGTCCATTCGGAGAATTTTGGCCACATTGCACATACAAGTATAAAGCCCAGCTTGTGCTACAACTGAAGCCGAGAGACTGCCTGCAACGGATTGATTATGCCATTTCCTTGCAGCAAAGAGCAGAGCAAAATTTCGTCCACAGTTTGACAATGAGTGATGAAGCCCATTTCCATTTAAATAGCTTCGTTAACAAGCTACAGAATATGGCCTATGTAGAATCCAATAGCCGGTGCCGCAGTTACCATCAATGCTGCTTAATATCGGACGATGTTGGAAAATTTGTACATCAATAAGCCAGCGACCATCCCCCAACTGAAAACCAGTATTCCCAATGAAATCCGTGTTATAACACCTGACTTTTTCGAAAGTGGGTGCGGCTCCCAAAACTTGTGACCAAAGTTCATAGATACTGATAAGATTTTCACAGTTAGATTTAACCATCATCGTAAATAAAAAGGCAATATATATGGCCATGTATAATGTATGGACGAAATGTAACGAAAGTCAAGGTCTACATTTGGACAATATTTTTGTCAGTTTCTAGCTAAAATATTGAGAAAATCGATATTTTTTTGAAGAGTGGGCATGTCTGTGAGCGGGTTTTACACTTAATTGAGGCCCAAAAAATGTTGACATACGGACTGACGGACGGACGGATATGGCTAGATCGACATAACTTTTGATAAATAAATAAATATTTTGGCGCAGCCACTCTTGCTGTGCGCCTCACGAATGGATGGGACCTACAGTTTTATACCGTTTCCGACGGGCCATTTTTTTCAATTGAGAGAAGCTTTTCATGACAATTTTACTGTCGGATGTTTGTCAGAAGTTCGCGAGTGGTGGGGCAATGAGAAAACTTTTTTTTTATTTTTTGTGTTTTCTTGGATTCGAACCTTGAATCTCTAGCTCAGTGATCGTGCACTTAACCACGAACCACGCCTCCCAACTAACTAACTTTGATTCTGATCACAAATGCATACATATGTAGTATATACTTTTGGGGGGTCCATCGTTATTATTTATCTATGTTACAAACTTCAAACAGTTGTCAACTTTTTGTCGCCCAGCCTGTGAGAATGAATGAATTCGAAAATAATTGCCATAAAGATGGAGATATTGTAAATCGTTTTAGTATAGATGCGTAAACAACATATCAGTCTTTACTCCTCTTTTAGAGTGTGCGTTCGGCACCATACATATATTTAAGAAAAAGCAACAAATAAGGACAATAAAATGACATTTATGGGGAAATCACCGACTTTTTGCTACTGAATAACGGGCCAATCTGTTCTATCCAACAAGGCATTTGACGTCATTTCTCAAAATAAGCGACAAATAGCAACATTATAAAGAGAAAGTTAATAATTGTACATTTATGGCACGTATTGTGCGTACAAAAACTGTGTGAAGTGGAGATAATACAATCATATTCATTGTAACACATTCAAACAAACCGCGCTTGAGATATTGTCAAAAGCTTTTTTTTAGGTTGGTACATCTGTCATCTGGCGCTCAAATATCTGTTTGAGTGCCATTTGTCGGGAGTTTGTACGTGATAGCTTTGCAAACAAGTCAGTGTTTGTTGTATTCTGAGAATTTGCTGAATTTGTTGCAGAAACAACATCGCATTGATGTCGCTAAAGAAATGCATTACTGGGTCTATGAATATGACATTGAAACTAACGAACAATCATCGGAATGGCGCTTCTCAGACGAGCCAAAACCCAAAAAACCACCACAGAGTCGATCCAAAATCAAGGCTTTGTTGACCGTGTTCTTTGATTGCCTTGGTGTGGTTCACTCCGAATTTCTTCCGCCAGGACAGACAGTAAATAAGGAGTGTTACGTGAGCGTATTAAAGCGTTTGAAGGGAAATGTTGGTCGCAAGTGGCCAGAATTGTGGAGAAACAACTCGTGGTTTCTTCACCACGACAACGCACCAGCTCACACATCTCATCTTGTACGCGACTATTTGACCAAAAACAACGTTCATACCGTTCCGCAAGCTCCGTATTCACCTGACATGGCTCCTTGTGATTTTTTCTTATTCCCACGACTCAAGTTACTACTTCGCGGAAAGAGTTTTGAGACGATTGAGACGATAAAAGAGAATTTGCAGAGGGAGCTGAAAGCGATTCCAAAACCGGCCTGGCGCTTCTCAGTCTTCAGTGAAAAGTCTTTTGAAGATTGGAGGAAGCCTTGGAATATGTGTATTGCGTGCAATGGAGATTACTTTGAAGGGAATAAAATGAATATCGATGAATAAATTGAATCGTTTTCGTTTTATTGAAGAATTCCGAGTACTTTTTGATCGGAAGGTAAATATATACTCGTAAGAGCATACTGATATTCGTTATCATTCCATCTCATGCAAAATTAACTGAGACCTGGCTTTTTATCTTCTGATTTGTTTGTTTCTTCTTATGTTGTCTATCGTATGGATCGTCCGATAGAATCTGGAATGGAACGAGGAGGAGGAGTGTTAATTGCAGTACGCTCTAATTTTACCAGTCAGCAGTGCGATTTACCAACATATTCTTCATTTTTTGATCAACTCTGTGTGCACGTCAGCTCTAGTAAAAATGAAATTTGTTTTATTGTGAGTTATATTAGGCCGCATAGTAGTTTTTATTTATATGCTCAACTTATATCTAATATAATAGAAGTGGTGAAAGATTTGACAATTGATCAGTTTCCATGTGTGTTAGGTGACTTCAACATTGGTGACGTAGACTGGCATTTCTTGAATGAAGAACAAATTCTTGTCCCATTTAATGTCACGACGTACATAGAGACTGAAGTTGTCGACTCTCTAGCCTCGTTAGGTTTATTTCAAATAAATTATTCTAAAAATTGTTTAGGTCGAACATTAGATATTATATTTTGTAATAATGTAATAATATGAAATACTATTTATATGAATCTGATTTTCCTTTAGTCAATAATCAACTACATCATAAAGTAGTTTATGTAATTTTTGAATTTTATGAATTTAGTTCTGAATGCTTAACTGAAAATTGTTTTAACTTTAACTTCAGGAAAGCCGACTTCAAGGCATTAAACAATTTCTATACTTCAATTGACTGGGAACATAGATTTTGCAATAAACCTCTTAGTGACATGTATACCACTTTAAAAATTTTATTTTTAACGGCGTTGATCAGTTTGTCCCCGTTTTTAACAAAAAATCTTCTTATAAGCTCCCATGGTTTAATAAAAGATTAAAAAATTTAGAAAACGTTAAAAATAAGGCATTGAAAAAATCGAAAAAATCAGGCAAATCAGAGGATTGAACTCGTTTTCTTAAACTCCGGAGAGAATTTGGTTTTTTTAAACAAATTTCTTTATCATCAGCACATAAGTCTTGCCGAAAGAAATATTAAAAAGAACAGCAAATCTTTTTGGGTGTTCTTAAATTCTAAACGACAAAGTTCTCTTCTTCCAATTGCAATGGAACTCGACGGTGAAAAATCGAATGACATCAAATCGTCCTGCAATATCTTTGCAAAGCACTTTCAATCGAATTGTAACAGAGATGTTATTTCTAATATAAAGGATTGGTATTCAAACATAGTCCCCAATATAGATTTTAATTTAATTTGCTTTTCGGACCAAGATCTTTATGAGGGTCTATTTGAACTCGATTCAACTAAAAAGGCTGGAGTGGATAAAATTCACCCGCTCTTACTTTCGAAGTGTGCCTCGTCACTTTGTAGCGCATTAAAAATCATTTTCAATAAATCTTTATTAACTGGTGATTTTATCCATGATTGGAAAATATTCTTTGTGAATCCAATTTATAAAAGTGGTCTAAAGCACCTAGTTAAAAATTACAGACCAATATCGAAACTCTCTGCAGTACCAAAGCTATTTGAAAAATTAGTAACTCAGAGATTATATTTCTCAGTCAAAGAATCCATAGCCCCAAAACAACATGGATTTGTTAGCGGCCATTCAACTGGCACCAATTTGTGCCTCTTTTCACATTACTGCTTAAATTCTATAGAAACCAGAATGCAAGTCGATGTCCACAGATTTTGTTAAGGCCTGTGACAGAGTACACCATGGCCTCTTATTACAAAAACTTCATAAGTTAGGACTTAATTTAAATTTTTTGGAATGGTTGAGGTCTTACTTATCTAACCGGAAACAAATTGTTCAGATTGATGGTTTTCAATCTTTTTTCATTGAGATGGAGTCAGGTCTCCCACAAGGTAGTCACTTGGGACCACTTTTGTTCATATTGTTCGTGAATGATATTCCTGACGTTTTAAAATTTTCGGATTGTCTGATGTTCGCGGACGATGTTAAAGTATTTAGCTCAATATCTTCATACAGCGACTGTCTCAAATTTCAAAACGATATTGATTTATTTTTAAACTTATGTGAATACAACCATCTAGAACTAAACGTTTCGAAATGTAAAATCTTCAGTGCCTACAGAACGTTGTCGCCCGTGGCTTTTGTTTATAGGTTTGGAAATCTACCACTTTCTAAAGTGAGTGAGGTTAAGGATTTAGGGGTTATATTTGACATCAAACTAACTTTTTCGGCGCATATCGATTTTATTATATCGAAAGCAAATTCTTTGTTAGGTTTCCTTAAACGAACTTCAGGGGTTTTTAAGGACGTGTATACAGAATTGAAAAAATACAAAAAAGATTCACGCGTTTCGCATTAAGACATCTGAGATGGTCTGACGAAATGCCTGATTATTTTTCAAGATGTGCGCTAATAGATTTAAAAACTCTAGAAAGTCGCAGACAAGCCCAATGAGTTATTTTTATAAAAGATATTTTAAATATATAATAATATCAAATCTGAGGAGCTTAGTCTTAATAATCCATTACCTCGTTCGTTATCGTTGTATAATTCTATTTGTAGTGAAGTCGACCTTTAAATGAGAAAGGATACTTTTAAAAACATTGTACAATATTTATTTAATTCTTAAGTTGAGCAAGTTTTAGCCACCTTAAGTAAGAAATTTTCTTTTTGTAATCAAAAGATTGTAATCCATTGATGGAATAAATAATAAATAAAATTATGCTTCCTCCCTAAAGAACGTTGTACAAATTCGTTGAAACTAATGCTCTTCCTTACTGCCAGAAGACTTTACGCTATCTTATCCAGCTTTAAATGAGGAACTCAAAGTGGTGACCTTGTTGTGTGAATATAACTGTTGTGGGTTTCCAAATGCAATTTAATCTTCTCAACAAACTCTTTCGTTGTTCAAATTGTTCTATAAAATGCAAATCTATATGTAGACCTTTCCGATCCGATCCATTCATTATGTGCAGCTTTCCCTCAAGTTTTCCACTATTCAGTGCTTAAGAGCCTTTTTTAAAAAAAAAAAAATATACTGAGATATAAAAGGCTTAACACTTTTGTTCCTAAAATTAATTTTTAGGGAGTTATTTTTGAAAAACGCACTGCCCACAGGATAGAGACAAGTTGATATGTTCCATACGACTTATAATAAAACAATTTAGACCATTTCTAGCTTTACAGGAATTACTTCAAATCCCTGACGACTGGCCCATATTTATTATTATATAATTTTTTATTTAAACGTGTAACCATAAATAAGCAAACTATGTGAATATAGTTTTTGCAAAAGAATAGTTGTTTTCAATAATTTAATTCCTTTTTATTTACCTTAAATTAATTGAAATTGCACCGAATTCACCACGAAAATATAAAATGGCAGCTTCCTACAGTTTCTGACAGCTCATTTTCCAAAATGGCCGAAAATTTAAGCTTACACAGGTAAGCCTTAAGTCAGAGATTGTTTAAGAAGTTATTTTTGGTAATCAAGCTAATCTACGAACCCATATCGAGGAAAGTTCTAGTCGGTACTAGTACTAGTACTATTCTTGTCTTTTGATATTAGCTTATATTTTCGAACCAATCTTAAATAAAGGATGATTCAATTCGAGGTTACAATTTAAATTTGAAATAAAATACATTGGCTTCTGATCTGCTGGTATGGTATAAACATAAAAAATGATATCGGCCAAATGGACGCCACGGCTGGCCTTGGGGTAATTCATAAATAACGTGTTGAATCATGTCCTTTAACTCTGGCATCATTTGGGGGTCATTAGCATACACCCTCTGATGTCACATGATCTTGGTGGCCAATTTTGATCACCGAAACGAGAAATAACGCGACCGGGAAATTTTGAGTGAAATAACCGCATTGTTTCTCGCGCTATATGACTGGTGGCACCGTTTAGTTGAAACCACATGTCTTCCACATAAAAATTATCCAATTGGTGCCAAAAACAATTTGTTATCAAGTCCCAATAAAGTTTACCATTGACTGTTACAGCAGCACAAGGAGAATTTTCGAAGAAGTACGGCCCAATCACCCCGTCGCCGGTCCAAAATCAGCACCAAACAGTGCCTTTTTGTGGATGCATTGGTTGTTCGTGAATGATCCGTGGATTTTTTGACCCCAAATGTAGCAATTTTGTTTGTTTACGTAGCCATTCAATTGAAAGTGTGCATGAAGATAATTTTGTTCGAAAAATTGCCATCACCTTGGTGGCTTTCTAACACATAATCAACGAAGTCAGAACGCTGTTCATGGTCTGCTGGCTTCAATTTCTGAGTCAATTGGATCTCGTAGGCATGGACATACAGATCTTTTGTTAAAATGCTCTGCGTGGAGTGGATATATTTACATGTGACAGGCCACTATGAGGACGCACTGGTCTTTGATCAAATTGTTCCATTAATTTCTTAGCCATGGTACGAGATTGACTTTTATGTAACCGACAATTTTTCACACATTTTTTTGCAATATGCCAATCGTGTTGGTTAAATTTTCCACATTTCGGAGATGGATTTTGACAATTAAAATTAGTTGTTCTCTCGAATACCGCTCCATAATTATTAATGTCAGTGCTTAGTCTTCACAGATGTCAAATACTCGTATCAGCTGTTTATCTTTAACAAAACCACAGCAGTGCTCGATTTAAATTGTAGCCTCCAATTAAATCACATTTAGTTCTTTATTTCTAAGCTTATTCCAATTTAGTTCCCGATGATTTTGTTTTGAACTCTGATCCAATTTTCTGGTTACTATTGGAGGATTCTATTTTTTCCAGCAGCTGTCAACCTCTATCGAACATAGCCTTTAAAATAATTTTAGGCCTCATCATCAAAACATGAGATTGACATGAGCACAAAGAAGATGGTCTCTGGTAAATGCAAGCTTGAAATTACTTTTTTTTACAACTTTTCCCTAACCCCATGGGTGTTCTTTCGTCGTCGTTAATTTGAAGATAAATTTCTTAAACGTCATCCAACAGTTGAGAACTTTTTTACATTGTTAAATAAAGTGTATCCACAAGGTGGCGCAAAAGTCATCGGAAGATGCTCTTATTTTTACAAATGGCGTCTTATGTCATCGGGACTTTGACATTTGTGAAGTAAACAGAAGCAGAATACACATAGTGAAACAAAGTGTGGCAACACTATAAGTGTTTTAAAAGGAAAGGTTTAAAAATAAAGAGAGAAAAGGATAACAGGAGCTACCGGTGGTAGAAAATTTTTTAATTATCATTACGCTAATTCATGACTTCATCATTGTTCGTTCGATTGTCAATGAGGAAAAACCTCTGCGCAAACAAAAGTAAAACTGTGTAATCAAGTGTATTTATATATATATATGTATGTCTATATATTGGATAAAGTAAATAAAGCCATGCATAGAAAAACTGTTTTTCTTTATTTTAAAACGAACGCTAAAGAGTGAACCACCCCTTACACATGGATTGCTATACTCCTCAAAAACGCGCAATGATTGTGTCAATGTTTTTGACAAATAATCAGTTGGTGGTTTTGGCTCAACGTGAATCGACGTCGTGTGGCACCAACTGAGAAAACACTGCGGTATTTAACTGCCCTCCTCGATGAGCTGAACAGGGGACAGTAACAGACGTGACTGGCCCCGGAACAGTCATTCGGTAGAGAATATCGCTGCCGTGGATTGAGATGTCCAAAAGGACTCTCAATAATCAACCAGACAACGGGTCAAGCAATTGGGCATCTATAGGTCATGATCATCGACGAATTGGATTTGGAGGACATAGGGTTCCAGTAGGAGATTATAATCGCACACATAGCACAAGCGACAGTGGACATTCTGCAGCAAGCGTTTCCCGGCAACTTAATCTCTCATTTTGACGATTTGCACTGGCCAGCAATATCGTCCGATTTAACCTTCCAGGCTACTTCATTCGGGGTTTTTTGAAGTCACGGGTCTATACGAACAAGGCACAGACCTTGACAGCCCCAAAGGAGAACATCCGACAAGAAATGGAGAATTTCCCGCCAGAAGTTTTGAGCGAGGGTGGCCGTGGTGTAGTGGTAACACCATCGCTTGTCACGCTGTTGATTCACGGTTCGAATCCTGATGTCAAGAATCATATATTTATTTCACATGAAATAAATAAAAAAAAAGTCGATCACTTGCGAAAGCTAAGACAACTCTACTGTGAAGGCATAACACTGGCAGTAGGGTGGTCATATGGCCAAAATGCAACTTGACCGTGATGATGACATCAAGGGGATGGAAAAAAAATACTGTGAATCATAAGCAACGACAATAATAGCGAAAACAAAACAAAATACTCCCCAGTTATCTGGACAGCCACTCTTGGAGTTTACAGAAACTTAATACCACCTGAGTTTCAAAGGAAAACGAGTGAGGACTTTTGCGTCACCTTGTATAATGCTTTGTTAGTTATTGTTTTTGTCTTTTTTTTTTTTTTTGTTTATAATGCCACTAATTTTGCCATTTGTTAATATAAACAATGTAACATGTGACAACAAAAAGAAAAAAACTAAAACTATTATTTCTAAACAAAATATAAGATTTTAATCAAACTTACAATTGTCTATAAGAGAAAAGTAGCTGTTAGAACAAAGCTCCTATCAACATATCAGTTTACGAGTATAGCAAAAAAACATATAATTTTATTGACTAACTGACCGGCAAAAACTTCTCTGATTAATGGGTATATAAACCATAGGAATGCCCTGACTAAGTCATCAGTAAAGTGAGTTTAGCTTTCAACACAACAAAATGAAAAAGTTGGTAATTCTGACAGCTATTATTGTAGGCATCATCCTAATGATGGTAAGTAGATATTTATTATTAAATGTAAACAAAATTATTGTATACGCTTTATTTTTCTACAGGACTTGACAGTTGGACAGCAAGAAGATGCAAATACCCTACAAATGCAAATGTATTCACCTGGCAGAGTACTATCTGACAGTCAAGAGAAGAATGACACCTCTGACGAAGGTGCGGCACAAAACCAAGATCAAGGACAAGCAAACGCTAAGGAGTAGAAATGATACATGATTTATAAAAATTGTTTCCAATAAATATGGGAATATTTTTAAAAGAGCATTCAATTCTAGTACTTTTTTATTTAGTGAAAATGTAAACTTTGCGACAAATTTGGTATTAAATTTCTCAAATAGGAAATTTTTTTTTTCTTAAAAATAATATCTGCCGAAAATTAGGGGACTACGAGTAGGCTTAGCCGTGATAAATTTCTCAATTACAAATGATTTGAAAAGTTTTTGAAAACTCGTCCGTTCCTATTTGAATGAATATTTTAAACGGTACCATCTATACCTGGATTCTCAAAAACTCCCTTACGACATCTTTGCTTTGACAGAAACAAATCCAACCCCGAATATGAATAACAGCGAATTATTCTCCGCAGCTTTTTTTTTTTTATGTAATCTGAACGCACCGAAGGGGATATAAATACCCTTAAACTGTTTCAGGGCACGGACGTTAGGAAAAGGGGGAAGAGGAACAGAGGAGGATCCTGTGCACGTTGCCTTTAAATGCTTGAAGGTTGTAGTGATGGGGAAATACAGAGCCTGGTAGATCATTTCACATTCGTGTAGTTCGGCTTATAGGTAAACGAATCCCTATATTTGACAGGACGTTAGGCGAAGTTAGGCTTTAGGGTGAACTAATGTGCATTCGAAGCATGACGCGTATTGCGGGTAAAATTTTGAAGAGGAGGAATGCAACTGGCTATTTCGCTGGAGCATTTTTTGTAGAAAAAACTATAAAACAGGGAGAGACATGGGACATTTCTCCGATGTTCAAGTGAATGTATGGAATTCACAATGTCTCTATCATCTATAAGTTTTAACGCGCGATTATGTACCCTATCTAGAATGTGCAGAACGGTCTTGAGTGCACCAGACCAGATATGGGCGTTATATTCCAGTTCAGGGCGGATTAGAAGTTGCAGACAAGAGATCATTTATAAGAAAGAGAGTCGCATACAAAACAGATCCTTGGGGGACACCAGCATTTATTTGGTGGATTGCAGACTTGAAGCCATCCAAGATAACTTGTATTGAACGCCCCGAAAGGTAATTTCTAATCCATTGAAGAAGAGTCTCATCGACGACATATGCACACATTTTCGACAAAAGATGATGCCAAACTCTGCCAAATGCCTTTGAAATATCTAGCGCAACCATTTTAGTTTCACCGAAGTGATGGAGAGATTGGTTCCACTTCTCGGTGAGATATGCCATCAAATCACCAGTGGACCTGTTGCTACGAAAACCATACTGCCGGTCATTAAGGAGTTTTCGTGAATAGAGATATTTCATAAGCTGACTATAAGGGTTTCCATGACCTTAGAAAAAAGGGACGTAAGTACAATGGGTTGTTAATTGGACAGGGAGGAAGATTCGCCTTTTTTAGGGACGGGCTGAACAAATGCTGTTTTCCACCTGCTCGGAAAGATCCCTGAAGAGTAGGATAGACAGAAAAGCTTACGCAGAGGTTTTGCCAGCGTAGAAGAACACCTCTTCAAAACTATGGGGGGGGGGATGCCATCTGGACCAACGGATTTGTGTATGTTAAGACCTTTGAGTACTCTTGGAACTGTACGAGTGCGAAAGTGGACTTGTCCCATGGAAAATTTTACGCTCTCAAATACAGGTGGAGACAAAGCACTATCTGACAGCGTGGAGTTGGCAGCAAAGTGAGCAGCAAGCATAATGGCTTTGTCTAAGGAGCTGACAGCTCATTGTAAATGAGCATGAGGATGGCAGACAAGGCAGAATTTTTAATATTTTTGACGAATGGCCAAAAATTGTTGCTACCTTTGGGACATTGTAGGATCTTTTGCCTCAAATTTTGGTCTTGCGGAAAGCTTTTTCATGTCCAAATATTTATGTAAAATCGAAATCACTGAGCCATGTGATAAGCCTTTGGCCTCTTCAAGCTCCCGCACTTTCACTTGCCGATCGTCCATTATCAAACCATGGATTTTGTCGACCATTTCTGGTGTAGTGACCTCAATTGGGCGACCAGAACGTTCGGCGTCACTTGTGCTTGAACAACCGCACCGAAATTGAGTAAACCAGTGATGAATGGTTCCAATCGATGTTGAAGAGTCCCCATAATATTTGTCAAGCTTTTGTTTGGTTTGCGTGATAGTTTTTTCTCGCAAAAAATTGTGTTTAATGAGCACTCGAAATTCACTTTTTTCCATTTTAACGAAAATGTTAGAAGGCGTCTATATAAAATGTCTGCCACAACAGAACTATTTGACAGATCTGTCTGAAAATTTGGGTGCGTTCTTTTGAAAGATGATTCTTGACAAAAAAAAAATTTAAGGTGACGACACAATTTGTGTTAATTTTCAGGGACTTATTGACCTCGTATTTCAAGTAAATGGGTAAATATGCAACTTAACCTCATCTTCTCGTCCAACGTCTGTGAGGGCAATAATCTTCTTTCGACGGTGAACCGTCTTAATCTTTTCGTACAATGATAACTTAAACCCAGTCTCAGAGCACACTTATTGCTTTAATTTGCGTAAAGCATATTTCGCTAAACTCAATAGCTCACTTCTTAACATTAGTCCCGTCTCTACACTTTTACCCATCGGCCATGCCCTCGCGATTTTCTAGTCTAACATCTTTACCTGCTTTGTCCATGCCTTACCTGCCTAAACAAAACTGCTCGTCTTCTCCTCCCTGGTATAACTAGGAGTTACGCTCCGGCAAACTTTCGCCTATATACCTATTTCTCTGAGCTCTACGAAAAGCTCTATCTAAGTTCATTGTCAATGAAATGACCACGTCATTGACCCTGATCTTCTCCGTAGATTTAACCTCGTCAAAAAATAAGGTTAATCAACTGAAGGATGACTACTCCCCAGGTCCTGACCGTATCCCCTATTCAATATTAAAAAAATGTATGAATGAACTGACAAAACCCTTTATTGCCTTTTTTCAACTTTTAATCTCTCAAGGCATTTCTCCTCAATTATGGAAAAACCCTTATATTACCCCTGTCCACAAAAAAGGGTGCAACAGCGAAGTGTCTAATTATCGTCCAGTTGCCAAGCCAATCCTCTCCACAAAACAACATGGTTTCCTTAAAGGTAAGTCAACAACCACCAACTTAACCGAATTCGTGTCTAGTATACTGAACGCTCTGGAAGGTGGCAACGAAGTCGTAGCAACAGATTTCAGTATGGCTTTTGACAAAATTCCTCACCAAGTTATTCTTCTCAAGCTAAAAACCCTTAGATTCCAACCTCGGTTCGTTTCCTTAATCAAATTATGTCTAGGGAACAGCGAATACAATATCACAGCAATCTCTGGGGTCCCTCAAGGCAGCCATTTTGGACCATTAATCTTCATCCTTACAATAAATGATGCCAACCGTATCATCCGAAGCACCGATCTTCTGGTCTATGCCGATGATACGAAAATCTTTAGACGTATATCATCGGCCGCTGATTCCCGTCCTCTACAGGACGATCTAGATAGTGTCTCCATGTGGAGAAACTCCTGCAAATGTCTCACACCGCCTGTAAACTTAGTCACATCAGCATGCGATTTGGGTGTCATATGCGATAGTGAACTTACCTTTCAATCACACATTGACATTGTCATAAGTAAAGCCAACTCAGCACTTGGCTCTGACTCTTACGAAAAAAAGATCCTCTATCTCAACTTCGTTAGACCCCTCCTCGAGTATGCCAGCCATGTATACCGTAAGAATCGAATGATGTTACGCGAAGTCAAGAGTACTGTCATCTTCAAATAAACAGATTCAGTTGCGAGTTGAAGAGAGAAGCTCATTGATATATATACGTACATATGTAGATCAAAAAAAGGTGTCGGATGGACGACATAGTCCGCGGGTAGATTGTAGATTGATTGTAGGGGTGTAAGCGCACCGTGCCATTTGTAAATCCTTTGTGCTCTCCCGACTTGGAGCCTAGAGCACCTCCTCCAGTCCAATTTCTTTGATAAACCGTAGTATCTGGAGTGGTTTCAACGATAGCAAATCTTCTCCTGGTAGTTGATATGTATTCATCCTTCTTTTAAGGATAAGTGCTCCACATTCCTTAAGTAGATGCTCTAGGGTTTTCTCAAATTCCCCGCAAATATCTTCAATCTCTATTTTGCTTTGTACCCAGTTTCTTGAGATTTTCTTAAGTCTACCGTAATTTATAAGGAAGCCTTTAAGAATGCGAAGACTGTTTTTGTTGATGTTTATACAAACCATACTACTTTCCGGTTATAAAGGGTGACCAGATAGCAATGATAGTTTTTCCAATTATTATGTTTTAGCAGCTGTTGAAGTTACCAATGACATTCAGCTGTCAAAATATTCAGTAAGGTTTATTATTTTTTCATGCAACGTATGACGCTTCCCGAACGTGTGGAAATTATTAAAAAATTTAATTTTGGCTCAGTTGTAAATACGCAACGTGAATTTCGTCGTAAGGTCGGTCGTCTGCATGGCTTCAGTGCGCAGGCAATTCGTCGCACCGTGGAAAAGTTTGAACGTGAGTACAGTCTTCTAGACCTTAAGCCACCATCCAGACAGAGATCGGTGCGAAGTGAAGAAAAGATAGCCGCCGTAGCGGCCAGTATCGAAGAAGACCCAAAAATGTCGATCGATCAGCTGAATTGGGCATCGCCAGAGAGTCAAGCAGGCCTATTTTGCGGTTGAATTTGGGCCTACATCAATACAAAATTGTGCTGACGCAAGAATTGAAGCCGGATGACTGTAGAAAATGCCGTGTGTTCGCTAAATGGGCGCTAGAAATGTTGGCCGGAGATCCGGATTTTGGCCAAAAAATCATCTTCTCGGACGAGGCCCATTTTTGGCTTAGCGGCTATGTCATCAAGCAAAATTGCCATTATTGAAGTGACCACAATTCACAAGTGTTCGACCAAGCATCCATGCATCCACAAAGATAGATTGTTTGGTGCGGCATCATCGGACCATATTTTTTTCGAAATGAGGAAGGAGACACCGTTACCGTCAATGGTCCTCTGTATAGAGCAATGTTCACCGATTTTCTGTGCCAGAACTCGACAACATCGATATATCCGAGCTGTGGTTCCAACAAGACGACTGGGTCATCTCACGGCGAGCGTTCATCAATTGTCCGCCACGATCATGCGACTTGACACCCCTCGATTATTTTCTCTGGGGCTACGTCAAGTCCTTAGTCTACGCTAACAAGCTAACAACTTTGGACGAGCTCGAGGCCATCATTCGAGACGCTATTGCCGATATATATCAACCAATTTGATATATCACACCCTTGTTGTTTTATTTAAATTTCTTTTCTTATCGTTATTATCTGGTCACTCTATAGCTACCGAGAAGTTCTTCGAAAAGTCTCAGCTTAGGGATTTTCTCCCAAAGTTTGACTCTTTTGCAATCCTCTTTCTTGATCATCAGCTGCTTGTTTCCCTCTACTTCCAAGTGAGAAGTGAACTGGTACCAAGTAGAGGATGACTTTGTTGCTCTGATCCAATCACTTTATTTTGGCAATACCCTCCTATACCAGTTTAGACCTGACTTCATCAGAGCTAAGTGCCTTGATGGCACTATACGAGTATAGTGCTGCTTTGGCTGCACTAACTCCTATCGGGGTTAAATTGGGCGTATGTTTCGATGGCACAAAACCTCTGCTTAGGAGATACTGGTAGAAGTTTCCATTACTTCCGCGTCCTGGGTATACCAGCATGGCTACACCAGGAGGTGTGCACGCCCGAATCCCCTATAAACTTTACACTTTTCTTATGAGGGCAATCTATCGTGCACTGTATAGACATCTTTGGAGATATCTACAGCAACTAGTCTATATTCCGTCCCTAGAGGAACGTTTTTGTCTGAGGCCATATTGCCGGTCAGGAAAAAGATGATTATTCTAGATAGCTTGCAAGGCTCAAATTTAGAAAGCACTAACTTTAAAGTTATGGGTCGATAGTTTAAAAATGGATTGTGGAAGAGATACGAAAAGTGACCGAAGAAAGCGGGTTTCTTCAGACATTACTCTGAATTAAATAGTTTTGCGCAGGGTGTGAGACACAAAGTCTATCTGTTACATCTTTATAAGAATCAAATGATAGCAAACATGATAGGTTCCTATTTGAATTTCTGTGGTTCACCGATAGGATGTGATTTCCCCCCACACATTTCCCGGGAACTATTGGAGACACTCAATTCTATAACAGATTTTGTAACAAAAGGCCTGACAGCACATTATAAACAAAACTCGTTATTGTTTAGTTTATAATGCAAGAAAAATGTAATAAAACTATGCGATATCTATCAACATTATAATATAGTTACCCTATTATTAACCAAACAAAATATTAGATTCAAATCATAATATCAATTAAATCTGTCACAAAGCAGTGCTAACAAAAGGAATAATTAAACAAATTAATTAGACCAATCTATTGATCTACAAAAACTTTTGTGATTTGGTATATAAATTACGAGAACACCTAAGCTAAACCATCAGTAAAGTGAGTTTAACTTTCAATACAACAAAATGAACAAGTTGGTAATTTTGACAATCGTTATTGTTGGCATCGTCCTTATGATGGTAAGTAACTGCTAAAGCCTGGGCCATCTGGTGGTTCTTTTTTAAAATTTCAATATCATTTAATATTTTTCAAAGTATTTTGCTTTATTGAAGAGAGTACACTTTCCGATTATTTATGGAAAATAATTTCATTTAAATAGCTACCGCAGCTGGCATGGCAGTAGGGCATCCTGTCAACTCAATTTAGCACTATATATTCGATGGTTGGGGGCTCTATTTCATGAATAGCTCGGTCAATATTGTGTTTAAAGAGCAGAACAGAATGTGCACCTGCGTCTGTCGCTGCCGCTGAGTAGCAAGCTGTCAAAATTTAAAATGGAAAGCCGTAAGCCGCAACACAATGTGCATCTGAAACTGAGTAGTGCATCGTGAAATTGAATTCCGTTCAACTTCAAGCAGCGCTGCAAGTTTGATGTCTATATGTTTGCACACAAAAGCTGTAGTGTTCGCGCAAATGAGATTTTGTGGGAAAAAAAATTGTACTGCTTTCTCATCCTGGTTGTTTTAAAATAATGTCATTGTTGTGCTCTTCGAGATGTTTGAAAGTTGTTTCTCTTTCTTTTCTTCCCTCATAAAGGAGACGAACAATTCATCTGCTTTCGAAAGCGACTTCTTCTTGTTCGTCCATCTCTACAAATAACTAACTCGTTAAACAATAGAAATATTTTGAAGTAAAAACACGAGATGCAAATTTGACAGTCGCTTTCATTGTGTTTGCTTTAGCCGCAAGCCGCGCGGCAAAGTTTTGACAGCGTTGCAAGACTCAGGCCCAAGTGCACATTTTGTTCAGTCCTTAAATGCCTGAATCGATTTTGGATTGTCAGCATAATATCAATCTTTAACCGCATGAACAGAAAGAGAGCATACATGGTTATTGAACTACGCAAAGGATCGATTGTTGGATGCCTTGTATGGCACGTAGCTTTATCTTGCTGCAACCGGAGATCATCCAAATTCATTTCCACAGTTTCTGACCAACAAAAATCTGTTATCGTGCCTCTGTAGTTCTCTCCGTTGACAGCAACGTTTTTGCTATCTTCAGCTTCGAAACAATGGACCTATAATGGAGCCATTCCACAAACCAAATCAAACAGTCACCCACTGAGGATGCATTCTCTTCTCTACCACTAACTATGGGTTTTCCGAGTCCAAAAATATGGAAGTTTTGCTCACGAACTTTCTTCACAATCTTGCGTACAACAGGCACGGTTAGTGCATTATTTCGACCGAAATTTCTTTTAAAAAAATCGCACTGTTTCGGCAACACCGCACTCACTTTGGAAATAAGTTTTCAATATTTCCCAACATTGTTCAGTCGAAAATCGTAAACGAATAAGCTGTCAGTGTCAAAATAACATGTAATTTAAATAGAAAAAAAATAATACGATTGTATTTTTTTCAGGACATGACCGTTGGAGAACCAGAACGTCCAGCACCTTCTGAGTCAGATAATACGCCGATGACGAAAATGCACGAGCTACGTAACCGCGCAAGGCAAACTATTAATAAAGCAATTGGAGGAGGCAAAGATAATGGCAAAAAGGACGAAGGTTCAGGACAAAATTAAAGGCAAACGCTAGGAAATGCGACAAAAGCACATATACTACATACAATGAATAAGAAATGACACATTTAATTTGAAAATATTATTGCAAATAAAAACTTTTAAAAGAGCATTCCAATAAGAGACTTTTACATTAATAGAGATTAAAGTCAAGTTGTAGAGGGAAACAGGTACTTCACTGAAAACTCTGCATAAGATTGGCAGGAAATCAGGAGATCCTTTTATCCCTTATTATCCGTTTTGAAGGCTACATGAAACTGACAACCCCTTACGACACTTCTAAACACGAAAACATTGTTTACAACGCATTTTCAAACTTAAACAACGTTTCATAGAATTTGTGTAAGCTAAACGCCAAAATCGGTGTTTAAATCCCGTGTAGACCCTCTGTAAATTGTTTTTTTTTTTTTGTTTAAATGTCAGTTCACTGTCATACGGCGACAATGGAGAAAATCTGATGGAATGGGCGGAGTCAAACCATATGCAATTAATCTTCGATCCAAGACATAAAGCGACCTTTCACTGTCGTAGATGGCGAAGAGTATAAAACCCGGATCTGTGCTTCGTAACCTGCGATACGGAACTCCATCCGCTCCATGCTTTCAGAGCAGTCCTGCCGGATTTTCTGAATAGTTAACACCGCCCAGTCGATATCGGAATCCAAATGCACTAAATGATCTGGCGATAGAATTTCATCAAGGCCGTTTGGAATAGCATCGCTAATGACCTGGACTCGTGCTTAAGGTGCATTCTATCGTTGACACAGAACTATGACGAATTTCTTGAAATTGTTATAGGAACTGCCGAAAAACATATTCCCCGTGGTTTTTCGGAAAAAGAATATCCCTGCATGGATCGAAGAAGGCGAAAGACTCTGTGACAACTATGAAATATCTGGAGACTGTGAAATTGGCAACGAACTACTGAGATCGCTTGATGAGACCCGCAAAAAGAAATGAATATCAACTGTCAACCGTCTTAACTTCATTCACTCTAGGAGGAAAGCGTTGAGTCTGCAATAGCTCTAACACCACAAGCTCCTGCATAAATTCGAACAAAGTGCCTTTCTGTAACGTAGACGTTTATCACGTCCCCGTGGACGAGGAACATATAATCACCATAAAACGTGCACTGAGGAATCTCAAGAACAATACCCCACAGACATCACAGTTTTTGGACAATTTCACACCTGCAGAGGTCAGCATACCTCTTTCGACAGTAAACACGGGAAAGGTGACGGGGAAATCGGAAAAGACACAAGACGATGGCTAGCATCTACGGCAGTATACTGGAATCAGGCACAACCCCAGCTGCGTTCAAGCGAATGATAGTCATAGCTATTCTCAAGCCAGGTAAACCTAAATATCTACCGGAAATCTATCGACCTATAGCACTCTTAAGTACTTGCTACAAACTACTTAAACGCCTCATCAACAATCAAATAAACCCTGCCATCAGCGAAATTATACAAGCTGGATTCCACGCGGGTGAAAATTGTACGGACCAGGTGCTATCATTGACAACGCACATCGAGGCAGGATTTAAGAGCAGGTTCAAAACATTTGTCGACCTAACCGCAGTATATGACGCCGTTTGGAAAGAAGTGCTCATCTTCAAGCCACTGAAAGCAATCGCGTGCCTGAGAACATCGTGTCTTATCAACAACCTACTATCAAACCGCCTCCTACAAGTCTTCATCAATGATAATAAAAGTAGAGTGAGGAAGCCTAATAATGGTTTGTCCCACGGTTCCGTCCTCGCCCCGTTGCTCTATAATCTCTACATCAGTGATATACCTGCGATCACATCGAAGAAATTTGGGTACGCGGATGACCTCGCAATTGCTATTCAGGATAATGACGTAGCGAACAATGGAGACTATGCTCAAGTATGTCTAAAACAGAAGTCTGCTCTTTCCACCTAACCAACCAAATTGCAAATTTAAGACTGCATGTCCAATTTAACAACACCTTACTTAACCATAGCCGAAAACCAAAATACATATAGATCCAACCTGAGGTTCAAGTGCATCAACGCTTCGTACTTGCGGGGCTTGCTTTCGTGTACTCTACAGCGGAATACTGCACTCCAGAGTGGGTGAAGAAAGGAATACTATACTCGCCAAGATCGTGGAATAATTGCATCTATTTTTTGCGGAATAATTCATTAGTGATAAGAACACAATGAGAATTTTGTCGAAAATTTCCCCACCGTTCGCCACCGATTGGTCGAATAATTCGACGGCAAGCCGCATGCCTCAAAGAGCCTGATTTAATACGAAATAGGGCAAGGTCTGGCAGATCAAGAACAGGCCGTTCGTCAGAAAATATTGTTGCTGGGCGCAAGGATGTAAAAGAGTCCACGTCGTAAACGAGATTGGGAGGCACCCAATTGGGAATTTTCAGGCGGTCTCTGCAGCATATTTTGGTAAAAGACTTGAAGATGTTTTCGTATAAATCTCAGATCAACTGCTGCCTGCAGACCACCAAACCCGTCTGGAATACAGCCAGTGCATTTTCATTGTTTCGTGTTCGGGTTCAATAAAAAAAAGAACAAATCCGAACATTTTTGACATTTTAGAAGTTTTTCCCTTACATATGCACCTAGCTGATGATTCCCTATGTTGAAGGAGAAAATGGTTGGTATGTGGTGTAATGACCTAATTTATCAACAAATGTAACATATACCGGATGAACAGATCTCAGTTTGACATTTTACACAGCTATCTTTCACCAGACAGCACGCTAAAACAACGTTAAATTCCCAGCTTTCCACAATTTTCATTTCATTGCCGTCAGTCGCTGAGTCATCTGCTAGGATCCACCAATAAAGAAGTATACAATGCTTAATTACTCAAGCCTTTCATTTCCGCCCTCGTTATATTCAGTTGATATGGTGATGCCGACGACAGTAATTATTGTCGAGACCAGTGTCAATGATATTTCATTTGTGCCGTATTACTTGATTTGCTGATCTTCCCATTTTGGCAGTTGTAGTAATTGTTTGTATGATTTTGTCATGTTAACCAAAACACACATCGGTTATATTACGAGTACCTTTTCACCAGAGCCAAATGAGATGATTCCAAATGACTAGTTTCGAGGTGATTTTACTATATTCAGCTCATTTAGTTTGACAGTTGATAGAACAAGAGGGTATTCCAGGTTCATGGTACTCCTCCCATATGTGAGTCACCCCTGTCTACTTGTAAGCACCACTTCGCAAAGTTTACATTTCTCGCGTTTGTATGTGTGCCTGAAGTAATAACCAAGCAATTGTTTAATTATTACTTCAGAGACGTCAGAAATAGCACTACAACCAAAGCCATTATTCTCATATCTAAACATGGACGACATCCAAATGTCAGAATTTTTTTTTTTTTTTGACAGTTTTCAAATGACTCGTTTGGTTTGACAGTTAATAGAACCAGAGGGGGTTCCAGGTTCCATCACGAGAACATGTTAACTGTTTTCCTCAGAACAACCAGTTGTTACTCCTCTCATACGTGAGCCATCCCTGACTACTTGTATGTAAGTACATTCGTAGCATCACTTCACAAAGCTGACATTTCTCGAGTTTATATGTGCGCCTGAAGTAATAACCAAGCAATCTATAGTTATAGTTTGAGGGTGTTCACACAGGGCTGACGGACTGGATTTTTTTTACGTTTACAGGCAAAGGGGGAAGTGGAGAGGTGACAAGTTACGTCAATCAAAATTTTTAGATTTTTTAAAATTTTATGATTTTTTCTGGCGTTTGAAAATGTCAATCGGTTGTCACTCGATAAAAGTGTTAAAAAAAAATTGTGAAATAAAAGTATTTCCAAATAAAAACAATTCTGTATTTTCACTATCACTGCCAGCACTCATTGTTTAATTAAATTTCTTCAAATTTACGAAGTAAGCAAAAAAACAGAAACGAAAACAAACTAATTTGATAGCCACTGATAATTAATACAATATGTCAAAAAGAATCCGCGGAAGTGTTCAGACAGGACTATCAGTCTGAACACGAAATGTCAAAAAAAAAAAAATCCAGTCCGTCAGTCCAGTGTGAACACCGTCTTTAATTATAACTTCAGAAATGTCAGAAATTACACTACAAAAAGAAGAATATGGAACGACATCCAAATGTCAAAATTTAAAAAAAAATTTTTTTCTGCAATTTTTCATTCAATTCGGTTCAATAAAAGGTATGTTTGCCTTGTTGAACTTTGTTTTGAACTTATTTGTCATCTCATTGTCTGGTAATGAAGTAATTTAGCGAATAAGGAAATGTATGGTAAATGAGATAATTAACACCTCATTTGCTCAGATAAATGTATTAGTGAATTAGATTAGGTACATGGAAAATAACCCACTCTAGAACATACACTTGAGTTTGAAAGTCACTTTTGAGTTGCGGTCTCTTCAAGACCAGCAGAAAGGTTAATACTGTAAACCCTACTACACTAATTAGATTGTCACATTAAAGTGGGCTCTTTTCCTACAATTTCAGCTCTAAGATTTGTGCTGAAAATGAATCGCATGTTCATACTTGGGTATGTTCCTCTCGCTAATGTAAGTGCAAAATTGTACAAAAAATAAATGAAATGAAATAATAATTGAAATGTGGAACAAGAATAATGTTAGACAACTTTACTTCCTTACTCCAACATTTATGTCAAATAAATTTGGAATAAATTCTGGGGCAATGGAAATACATGAGAATTATTTTTAAAAAAATTAGGTAGGTACCAACGTCGAGAATGTTGTCAACATGACGTGTTAAAAATACACAATTTTTTTTTGTAAATAGGTTGAAGTTTGTTACATAAGTATTCAAACTTAAAACTAACTACAAGATCACTTACCGTTTCTTAAGTATAATTACTGTTTCGATCATTCATTCCCATATATTTTCATCAATATTTCACAATTTTTATGTATAAAAAACAAAACATGTATAAAATTTTTTTTTTTTACAAAATTTAAATTTTTTCAGTCCTTAAATGCACTTTCTCTGAACACACGGTCCATTTGCACTACACCTTCATTATATGAAGCACTTTTCTCACTCAACACATCGATTAGGCAGGCGTTACTTAATTTAATTTATTTTTTATTATTTTTTTTTTTATATAAAGATTTTTCTCATTCCTCGATTGTATACACTGTTATCTCTTCGTTGGTCTTATCGTTACTAATTGTACAAAACCAGAAAGTGATTTACTTTACGCGTATTTTTTTTTTTATCTCGTAACCAATGGAATTAGAAAAAAACAAAAAAAAAGAAAATTTTTTACACAAAAACTTGCAAGAAATTCCTTTTGCTTTGAATTTTATTTGATTTTTTTTTTTTATTTACTCTGCATTGTCGAAGTTGAACCGAGCTACTGAATTCTTATCGGCGGAGATATTGGCCATCCCAAGTATTCCCGATTCGACAGTGTGGTGGTGACAAAAAGGGTCGGTACTCGGACTTTTCGCTAAAAATAGTGCTCCTGTGTGCAGCCACTGCGATGCACAGAAATTCTGTTTTGGAATCGTAGCTCTAACTCTGCAGCAGCATTGGTGGCTATATTAGAAAACAAATTCTAAATTTAATTTAGAAAAAAAAAAAAACAAACATTTTCTTTTTTTTTTTTTTATATTTGCTGTGGCTGTGTTTTTTTGGGCTCTCCAATATGCCGAAAATTCGAATGCTAATGGCCTAATGGCGAATGAGGAGATATCGTCCCAGATAGAAATGCACTGTGCCAGGTTGTGCCACCACGTTGTTGGAGAATAGTGGCAGGGCGTGAAGTGTTTCTGTTTTGTTGTAACTAAAATATAGTATAGCTAGTGTTGCAGCATACATCGAGTATTTTCAAAACATCTCCGTGGCTGTTTTTTTTGTATTTTTTTATTATTTGTTTTGAGTTTAGAAATTAAAAAAAAAGCACAACAAACGAAAACTTGTCATTGTTAGGCAAACTATTTTGGCCTCGAAACACTTTTGAAGTTTTGAATATTTCAGCGAATTATCTACATTGCATGTTACGCTTTATGGAAAGGGCAATTCATTTAGTTGGGATTTCACATCCATGCCATATGGCATCTGTCAAATACACCTGTCAACAATAGTGACAGGTAGTTAGTTCTTGCCTTGACATTTTACAATATGGATTGCTCAACACATTAAAATTGTTGCATCTTACTATAAAAATATCAGTTCTGTAATATCTGTGTATCGCGATTTAAGAACAGATAATGGTCGTCATAATCGCCCAACTGAGCAAACAATACGAAACACAATCACCAAATTCAAACAAAGCGGTAGTGTTTGTGATGTCTTAATGCTCCATCAACTGAAAACAAACGCTGCGGAATTTTAAACACCACGCCGCGCTCAGTAATTGGGAATCCGTTTGGTGTATTTTGCACTTGAATTTGCATCCTCATCCCTATAAGGTCCAGCTTACACAATAAGTAAAGCCTTCTAACCATAGAATGTGCAAAATAAAACAGGACGGGGCTACGTTACACACGACACAGACAAATTTCGTTTTATTTAATTTCGAGATTTGGCGACATCAATTAGCCACCAAGGCCATGTGATTTGAACCAGTTGGATTTCTTATTGTGGGGCTATGCCAAAGATTGTGTCTATGTAGACAATCCCTAAAATTTGGAGAACCTAGAAACTAACATCCGTGGAGTTTATCGTCACATTACAGCTAAAAAGTCGTCGAAATTTACCTAACAAGAACCGAAGTTTGGAAAACCTTACGTGGCGTCAATTTAACCAATGTTAAATCGTACATAATAACAAAATGAATAGCCCTGTAGCTTATAAAATAGGTAAAGGTATTAATAAAGGGTGTCCCAAAATTCACGCAAGGTTTGAATTTGCGGCAATTGTGCGGTCAACGAAAAAAAAGAGACTGCGTGACAGCTGACAGTTCAAGGTTATTAAAAATTAAGTGCTACACGAAAGAACAACGCGTTTTCATTGTTGAGCAATATTTTAAAAATAATAAAGGTTTGGCAGCTATAGTTTGCAATTTTCTTATAAAATATGGTCGGAATAGTGATTTAACTTCATCAACCGTGAACAGATTAATTTAAAAATTCAGGGAGACTGGATCACTGGACTTCAACAAGTCGTTCAACACAAAACATCGAAGCAGTTCGTGAGAGTCTTGTTGAGAGTCCAGGAACATCAATTCGGCACCGTGGTCAAGAATTGGACATTTCGAGGAGCTTTTTACAGAGTATTCTCAAGAAAGATTTGCATCTTCATGCATACAAAGTGCAATTGACTCAAGAACTCAAGCCTACTGACCACGCACAGCAAAGATAGTTCGTTGAATACTTTAGGGAACAACAACAAGTGGGTGATTTTTTTTTCAAACAAAATCATCTTCAGCGATGAGGTTCATTTTCATTTTTATGGCTTTGTTAATCGTCAAAATTGTCGAATTTGAGGTTCAGAAAATCCACGAGCGATTGTTCAGAAACAAATGCATCTACAACGTGTCACTGTTTGATGCGGATTTGGGGTTGGAAGCATCACCGGACCATTCTTCTTTGAAAATGCGGCTAGTCAGGCAATAACAGTTAATGGTGCTCGCTATCGCGACATGATAATTCAGTTTTTTGTGCCTAAATTGCAAGATATGGATATGGACGACATGTGGTTTCAACAACACGGTGCCACATACCATACAGTCTGAGAAGCAATTCAATTACTGCATGAGTCATTTCCTGGTTTGGTGATCAGCATTGGCCGCCCGGATCATACGATTTAACGCCCTTGGCCTTTTTTCTTGCGGGTTTTTTGAAGTCTAAGGTTTATGCCAACAATCCCACGACCACCCACGCCTTGAAGGAGCAACTTGAGCACTGTGCCAACGAAATTAAGCCACATTTATGTAAAACGGCCATGGAAAATTTCGACAAAAGAGTGCGTATATGCCGGCAAAGCCTTGGAGGCCATTTACTCGATATGCTATTTCATACATAATCCTATACTGTATACTCTATGAATTAATAAAACACTTAAAAATTTTTGTTAAAAACCTGTGGTTTCTATCAAAATTACTTTTTGCGTGAATTTTGGGACACCCTTTATTTATTGAAAGACGTCATTAGTATCAATTTAAAGGTAAAGTTACACCCCAGTCAAAGTTAGGCCAGTTTTATTGTGGAATCCTTCAATAAACAAAATGACAGAGTCTATGCCCGTTTTGTTTTCAAATAACCATTGGACTTTCTAACTGCGCCAGCTCATAAAACAAAAACAACACAGAGTGGCCCCAAAACAATGTGCCGGAATGGATAGCAGCAGACGATTAATCATCAGGCAGTCTAGACCTTAATCCTTTGGAGTATAAGCTGTGGTCTATTTTAGAGACGATGACCCATTCTTCTCGACACCCAAATATTGAGTTCTTAAAGAGTGCAGTAACCAATATTCTACGAGTGGCCAGAACGACCCAATAAATTGTTTAAATAAATAAATATTTTGGCGCTAACAGCCCAATGCAGGGCCTGGTCTAGCTTCTTGCAACCACTCATACTGTGCGCCTCACGCAACAATTTTAAGCTGTTTCCGAAAGGCAATTTTTTTTTTTTTCGATAGCGAGAAGCTTTTGCATGACAATTTTACTCTCAGATGTTTGTCAGACTTTCGCGAGAGGTGAGACCGTGAGAATACTTATAAAATTTATTTCGTACTTTTGTTTTACTTCTAAAAGTTATAGAGTGTGGCTTTTCACTTGCCCCTAAAGTGCATGAACTCTTTTCGAGAAAACGTTGATCCAATCCTCGAAACATTTATTTATAATCGGATTTTGGTATAGCCATCAGAGACATCTTCGATTTTTCTATCATCTCCTTTCGGCTACTAAAACGTATTCCCCGGAGCAGTTTTTTGGGTCGATTGAACAGGTAGAAATCGCAGGGAGCCAAATCAAGCGAATTCGGTGGCTGTTGGATGGTATTCGTACTATTCTTGGTCAAAAACTTACAAATAAAGATGATTATCGTGGTGCAAAACCCACGAGTTGTTTGCCCACAAATCCGGTCTTTTTTGGTGAATTGCTTCACGAAAACGTCTCATAACGCCCAAATAATAAACCTTGATCTTGTGGCAGGAATTCATGATGCGCAACACGGTTCCAATCCATGAAAACCGTGAGCATCGCCTTCTTTTTCGACTGAAAACGAGGTGGTTTTTTCGGTCTTGGCTCATTCTGTGTACGCCATTCACTCGCCTGATGCCTGGAATGCATTTCGTCCTCATAAACCCACGTCTCGTCTCCAGTAATTATGCGTTTGATGAATGTTGGGTCGGATTCAGACGCTAAAATCATGTCTTTCGCGATGTCAATGCAGTCACTTTTTTGCATCAGGTCTTTCGGCACCAGCTTTGCAGCGACACGTCTGAAGCCCAAATTTTTAACCAAAATGTCTTGAACGGATCCATAAGCAATGTTGAAGTTCTCTGCTAGTTGTCAATTTGAGGTCAATTGCGGTTTTCGGCCAACATTTCTTTACTTTTATTGGTGTTTTCATTGGTTTTCGATGTCCTCCTCGATGAACTCACGACCAGTTTTGAAGCGATTGGTCCACGTATAAACGTTTGTTTTCGATAGAGTTTTGTTGCCGAAATACTTCTCCAACATTTCGAAAGTCTTTGCACCATTGAATCTGTTTTTAACACAAAATTAGATGCAAATTCGTTGTTGCAAAGTTGATCCCATTTTTAAAATGGTACAAAATCGAAAACACACATTGAGGCATGTACTCTCGTCAGCGTAGCTTTTACAAATGTCAAGCTGCGACGCTAAAATTTTGAGCGAATGTTAATAACAGATGTGTCAACCTAAAAAAATAGATGGAAAATGTATGGAGTGGGGACAAAATATGAGGAATGGTTTAAAATATTTTCCGATCAACTTTCTCATACGCCTAACTCCAGAACTACCCAACAGATTCCAATGAGTTTTGAATTGTGTCGGACATGTTGAAACATTTTCCTTAAAATCATTAAGAAGATATATTCTAGCGCTTTTCTTGTCGTATCTAAAGCCTTTGACAAGGTATGAAAATCGCTGCCGGAGTTCCACGAGGAAGTGTTCTTGGTCCATTCTCGTTCCTACTCTATACTTGAGACATACCTCAAGAAAAAGGCACCCTTGTAGCCATGTTCGCGAACGATACGGCTATAATGGCAACGGAAATTCCAGTTAAGTAAGTAACTGGAAAGCTCCAAGTTCGAAAGCTAAGTCAACTCTACTGTGAAGGCATAACACTGGCAGTATGGTGGTCATATGGCTGAAAATTCAACTTGATCGTGATGATGACATCAGGAGGACGGGAAAAAATACTGTGAATCATGAGCAGCGACAGTAAAAGCAAAAAAAAAATCCCCAGTTATCTGGACGCTACCCTTGGAAATTACAGAAACTTAATACCACCTTAGTTTCAAACCACTGCACCAAATCTTTCTTTCTTTCTCTCCCTCTGGCTATCTACACAACGCCCGTGTAATGTAATATGCATAAGGATATTCATATCCCCTTTGGTGAATGCAAATTATAAACCAATATGAACGTATAGTATCCAACTTCGGGGTTGTACTAAACTAAGAATAGAAATATTCTACAATCTGTCCAAAACAAAGTGCTAATAGCAATCGTGAATGCTCCATAGTATATTAGAAACAACAATATCAGACAGAGACAGAGACTCGGGAATAGCTACCGTCATAGACGAAATTACAAACTTTGCTCGCAAACTCTGTATTCGTCTCCCTGCTCATTGCAATAACACCATACTTTAAATTCTGGACGTGACAAACCTTGTCGTCGACTGCAAAGAACGAAACCTCTCGATTTAGCGCAATAAAGAGTAGCATCAGAGGAATTTCATTTGATTTACTCACGTATTTTCCAGTGGCTTCTCGGAAATAGCACTAGCGACATCCGATAGTAATCTTTAGATTAAAATGCACTTTCTTCACAATTTGTTTAATTTTATGTATATATTACACTTGGTATCTGTCAAAGTTTCCATCTTACAAATGAGCTTCTATAAAATCATATGCAATGCAACTTACCGAGTCCCAATTGATGAATTTCAATTTATTTAACGAATGTTCCGCCTGCCATCTTTCGGAAATTTTGTAAAACCCCGTAAAAAGACTGCCTCTTCGAACACACCCCATTTTCGTCAAGTCGAACACATGCCATACTGTCACATGCAACTCAACTCAATCGCTATTTGTCTCTTTCATTCGTGAAAAGTCACTCTGCGGTACAACGTTTTTGATTGAATTTCCTCGTGAAGTCTCCAACCGCTGTTTCAATTTTTCATCAATTTTCGTGTTAATTTAACAAGATTTACCCTAAAACTTGAACAAAATGGTAAGCAATAAGATAAATTTCCTTAGTGGGTACAAAATTCTCCAGGCATCCCCTCGAAAGTGCCATAAAACATGTCAGCATGTTCGCAGTGAGTTAGTATCGAGTGGGATGGTGGTGCTTCCGTTGAGAAAAGATTGAAAATTTCCTGCAAATTGTTAAAACCAATGAAAATCCAATGCAATTTGGGCAATTGTCTGCGAAATTTATAAAACAAAACAATTTTTCAAACAAAAATGCTCAACCTAACCTCAAAATTGTACCAAAGACTGCCTGTAGAACCTTCTCGTAGCCTGACAGCGCCCCTCTGTCTGTCAGGGAGATTACTCATGCCGGCTTTTATTCAGAAAAAAAAATTCTTTATTTCTTGCAGCAACCACAAATTGTTCTCTTGAAAGAAGGTACTGACACCTCTCAGGGCAAACCACAATTGATCTCCAACATCAATGCGTGCCAATCGATTGTTGACGCCGTCCGCACCACACTCGGACCTCGTGGTATGGACAAATTGATTGTCAATGGTCATGGGAAGGCCACTATATCGAATGATGGAGCCACAATCATGAAATTATTGGATATTGTGCATCCAGCAGCAAAGACTTTGGTTGACATCGCCAAGTCGCAGGACGCTGAGGTGAGTACAACGGTGGGTGGTGTAGTTTCAAATAGATTTTCACTTGTTCCCCCCATCTTGTAGGTTGGTGACGGCACCACCAGCGTGGTATTACTCGCCGGCGAGTTCCTAAAACAAATCAAACCCTTCGTCGAGGAGGGTGTCCATCCACGAATCATTATCAAAGCCATCCGCAAGGCTTTGACGCTGTGCATTGAGAAAATCAACCAAATGGCTGTGCGCATCGAGAAACAATCGAAAGCGGAACACCGTGCTCTGTTGGAAAAATGCGCTGCCACTGCCATGAGCTCGAAGCTGATCCATCAGCAGAAGGATTTCTTCTCGAAGATGGTGGTCGACGCAGTTCTAGCGTTGGACGAACTTCTTCCGCTTAACATGATCGGTATTAAGAAGGTTACCGGTGGTTCGCTGGAGGAGAGCACCATTGTATCGGGCGTGGCCTTCAAGAAGACCTTCTCCTACGCCGGTTTTGAAATGCAGCCCAAGTCATATAAGAACTGCAAGATTGCCCTGTTGAACATCGAATTGGAACTCAAAGCTGAGCGTGACAACGCTGAGATTCGTGTGGACAATGTCAAGGAATACCAGAAGGTCGTCGACGCCGAGTGGCAGATTCTGTACAACAAACTGCAGAAGATCGCCGATTCCGGGGCCAATGTGGTGCTATCGAAGCTGCCAATTGGTGATGTTGCCACTCAGTGGTTCGCTGATCGGGATATGTTTTGTGCGGGTCGCGTTGTCGAAGAAGATTTGAAGCGTACGCTGAAGGCATGTGGTGGTGCAGTGATGACCACCGCAAATGACATCGGCGCCAAAGTGTTGGGTCAATGTGATTACTTTGAGGAGAAGCAGATCGGCGGAGAGAGGTTCAACATTTTCAAAGGTCAGTCTTTCGAGTGAGTGCACAAAGCAGGAACATTTTGTAGTAATTTGTGTGTTTTTTTTTTGCAGGATGCCCCAATGCAAGGACATGCACACTCATTTTACGTGGCGGTGCTGAACAGTTCCTAGAGGAGACAGAACGTTCTCTTCATGATGCCATCATGATTGTTCGTAGGACCATACAGAATGATTCCGTTGTAGCCGGTGAGTAGAAGGTTTTTCTTTTTATAAATGTTTTTATCATTACGACTGAAGATTAGTAATTTTTCAACTTTTAAAAGGGATATAGCCCAATGGTTACTTACTTAGGTGGCGCTACAGTTCGGGGTGAACCTGGGCTTCAAGCATGAAGCCTCCTCAGTTATCTTGGTCCTTAGCTAACTGCTTCCAGTTGCGCACTCCAAGTCGGTTGAGGTCCCATTCTACTTGTGTGCGCCACTTAAGATGATGTCTTCCTCTACTGCGTTGCCCCTATGCGTTCGATTCGAAAGCTGGAGCATTGGTGTTCATTCGCCCTACATGTTTGCTCCGGTTCGGAGGCAGCGTCGGGTCCAAGTGACTTGCCGGTTTCGGTTGGGGTAATTTCCACCGACCTGCTTCTTTTTGCCGTCTCTGCCAAAGGACTGTTGTCAGCACTTGCGTCTTCAACTTCTGCAGTCTCTTTGCGCCGCGCCGCCGCCAGTTTTTTTCGTTTCCTCTTCTGGCTTTTGGATGGGAGCCCATCGGAGCATGCCGCTTCTGGAGCTCGTTCAACTTTTTCAGTTTCCCGAGGCAAGCCTTCAGAGCTGCAGGAGTCTTCAGAATCCAGCATTCTTGCTACTCCTATATACGCGTCAGTGTTGGCGGGGGAGGGTATGATGGGTAGGGCCTCCAGAATCCTTGTCCTAGCCGCAGTCGAGAAGACCACGGATGGATTTTCGCTTTCGCGAGTGCCACCTGGAGTAGTCATATCATTTATTTTCTCCATTCATACTTTTTCTTCTTTTAACGTCAAAGTCGGACGGCTTCAGCGCTTTCTTTCTTTTCAGACCCTTAGGATCTTTGACTCTTAAGCCTTTCCGCCACGAAAAGGCAGCTGAAAGATGGGAAGGGACCGAATATCTTTCGAAGAATTTTTCTCTCGAAACGAACGAGAATATCTTCATCCGCTTTCGACTCATTGATTCAATGCCATAAAGCAGGACTGGGATGATTAAGGTCTTGTATAGGGTCTCCTTAGTTGTTGGGGATAGGGCGTTACTACACAATTGCTCTCTCAGCCCAAAGAAATAGCGATTGGCAAGAGTTATTCTTCATTTTATTTCTGCTGAGGTGTCATTGAAAAGACACCTCCAATTCGTCCATGTTGTGTGTCCCTTGTTGACAGCATGTACTGGGTTTTGCCCTCATTTACCGCTAAAACCATTTTGGCAGCTTCCGTTTCACTACTAGCGAACGCACCAGTCAGTGACAGCATGCTGTGTTGTGGCACAACCATTATACCAGTTGCACAGACTTTTGAAAGATCGTGCTTCGTGTGTTGGCTTGTGAGTTTCGCACAATTCTTTCAAGTATGATGTTAAAGAAGTCACATGACAGAGCGTCACCTTGCCTAAATCCTTTTCTGACATCAAAGGTCAAGGAGCAGCGAGCATTCTCCGTCATCATCCTGCACAGACGGACGAGTTTGTCAGGGATACCGAAACTAAACATGGCTCTGTATAGCTCGTCTATAAATACTGTCATATGCGGCCTTAAAATCGATAAAAAGATGGTGGATATCGATTTGGACTTCTTGGGTTTTCTCCAGGATCTGCAGAAGTGTGAACATTTTATCGACTGTGGACTTTTCTGACCTAAAACCACACAGATAGGGTACTGGGGGGGTTTCAGATGTTCACACAATATGGGTGATAAATTCTTGCACGCCTTCTGAGGAGACTGATGCCTCTGTAGTTAATGCAGTTGAGAGGGTCTCATTTCTTATAGACTGGGCAAACTATGCTAAGATTCCGTTTATGAGGCATACACTAGTCTAATCAAGGAGTAGAAGTGAGTTGGTGTATGCTCTCCACCAAGTCATCTCCAGTTGCTTTGAACAACTCCGCCGGTTGGTTATCAGGTCCATCAGCCTTGTTGGTTTTAAGCTTGGATGATTGCTGTCCTCACTTCGTTTTCGTCATGTGGACGGAAGTTTTGGCCATCATCGTATATGTTGATTGGTCCATTCTCCCTGACAGCGCTATGTTGGTCTTCGTCGCCGTTATACCGTTTGCAGAATAAGTTTTTCCATATACAGCACCGACTGTGACTACTACCAGGTTTCCTTCTTCATCTCTACAGGTTTCTGTACGGGTCTGGTTAGCGTGACACGTTCTTTTTACCTTTTAGTAAAACTTCCGTACATTATTCCTGGAGTAAAACATCTCAATATCTTCGATCGAGTGCTTGTCATGCTCTTCTTTCTTCTTTTGGAGAAGCCGATGTTCTTCCCGTCTCTTGTGCTCTTCTTTGCAGCGCCGCTTTGTATGCTTCTGTTTGGCTGCATATGCTTGCCTGCATTCTTCGTCAAACCAGGGTTTCTTAGTGGTGGTCGGGCAAAACCCAGCACATCAGTTGCGGCGTTTCTGATGGCATGTTGGCAGCGTTGACACTGGTCTTCGGCACTTGATGCTCGCGGTATGAGAGTTGTGGAGAGATTTCGGGATACCCGTTTGGCAAAGATTCTGGCGGTCCCTTGCGATTGCAGCTTTTCGACGTTATACCTTCTCAAAGTAATTCTTCTTTATTGTAGCGCTACGGATATCCGCATTCGTACCTTGACTGCAACAAGGTAATGATCCGAGTTGATGTTGGCTGCTCGGTAAGTTCTGACATCCAGAATACTGGAGGCATGCCTTGCGTTTATTGTGATCAATTTGGTTGACCGTTTCATGATCAGGAGACTGCCATGTCCCCTTGTGGATATTGAAATGAGGGAACGCAGCAAAGTTAATAAGCCTAAGTCCTTTGCCAGACGAGGTGTCGTGTAGGCTATGCTTACCAACTGTCCTACCTAAGATGTCCTCCTTTCCTATCTTGGCGATAAAATCGACTAACACGATTTTAACGTCATATTTAGGGCATTGCTCGTATGTCTTGTCGAGGAGCTCGTAGAAACACTGGTGGCGACGACGAGGCCCAATGGTTATACTCTAAATTATTTGATGTATGTACGAGGGGCGGCTGATAAGTTCGCGGCCTAAGGCATTAAGTGAAAAAAGAGATCTGATTAAAAAACTTTATTTCTCAATATAATTTCTCTTGAATGAAATGCATTTCTCCCTCCACCGACCACCGACAAAATAATATTCTTTTATGACTCTACGGTGATATTAATCTCATTCTCATCTGCAAATCTCCGGCCTCGTAAACCCTTTTTCAAATTGGAAAAAAGGAAACTTTGAAAAACCTGTATCTTATGGCTTGTCTCGAAACCCGCGCCGTGTGAACAGGCGCGTTATCCTGCAAAAACAACACTCCATGCCTGAGTTTCCCACGTCGCCTCCGTACGACCTCTTCACGTGCCTGAGTCAATAAATTTGCATAATATTGACCATTCAGCGTAGTCATCAGCAAAACACAGGCAGGTAATCAGCAAAACACAGTCGCCATAAACTTCGAAGCCGAATTTTCGTCCTTGAATTTCTTCGGTGGCATCTCTCCTTTTCCAATCCACTGCATAGACTCTTGTTTGGACTCCGAATTGTATTGGCGAACCCAAGTCTCATCTGCAGTTACGATTCGGTTGCAAATTTTGTCGAGATTGTCCCCGGCTTACTCCAAAAAATCTTTGCAGCCCTCGAGTCGTCGTTGCTTGTCGAATCCAGCGCGCACAATTTTTTTTTCATGTTTAAATGCTGGTGCAAAATGTTTCCAATCCGATCTTTACTGATGCGTAACTGGTCCACTATCTGCCACATTTTTATTCAAAATACGGCCAAGACCCCAAGTACCACGACAAAATATGTCTTCCAACTTCTGAGTTGATCTTCGTCCGATAAAGAACTGTCGCGACTGTTTACTGGGTGTTGATTGGAGTTCTGACCACCTATTAGCTCCTTCGTGATTCTATACACAGTCCCGTTGTTAAAGCAAGGGCGTTAATGCAATTTAGTCTATTACGTCTTACACTACGACGAGTTCATGTGGTACTGTCCACAATAGCTATGTGCTTTGGTATTTATGCCTCACAGCTGTCCAATGCTCACTATGCTCGGCTGTGCTGAGCTTCTTTGTACGAAGTCTGTCGGTACCGAACCAGGGAATGTGCATCATGTTGGTTTAATTGTTGCTATCATAAGATGGTAATCACGTGCCATTCCCATATCGGTTCCATACTTGTTTCTGATGTCTATGAGGCACCTTCTAAAGAGCTGGCTGATGACCAATGGATGTTTGCGTATCATTTGAGACCCAACTCATCTTGTGACAAATCTTGGGATCGGACAGGGTGCGTCTAATGATAAGGCAATTGACATTCCAGTAGTTCACAATTCGTTCACCATTATCTTGATCGAGCTAGTGTCGTTGCCCACCTTGGGGCTTATCGATATCGCCGTTTGATGTTGAGTTAAGCTATCCTTATCATCCTGCGTTGTGGTCATTATAAGGCTTCTAAGATATGAGGCCTTTGCGTGCCGTTGAAATTAGCAGCAGTTCCACGCCGGATTCGGGTTTGGTTAATGCAAATAGTTAACTTAATCTAAATCTTAAAACTAATACTAGTGAGGCAGGATGGCATAGAGGGTGTACTGAGATAGAAGTCTAAAATATGTTGCGCCTTATTGTCTTCTCGCAGCATTCTGGAGATAGGTTCGAAATTGCTATAATTAGTGCGATGGGATGTAAGACGGAAAGGAGGAACGGACCTAAGATTACGAGAGTCAATTGTGCCCGTTGACAGCTGATGCACAAAGAGTATATAGGCAACTTCACGACGTTTTCTGAGGGTTTGTAGATTGATCAGTTTTAGCCGATCTTCATAGGGAGACAAATTGTACCTGTCAACCCAAGGAAGACGGTGTAAGGTGGAGTTGGCTTTGTTTATAATGTGATCGATGTGAGAACAGAAATTGAGTTCACGGTCGCAGATGACACCGAGGTCACATAATGAAAGTACTGGAGTGATTGGTTTGTTGTGAAAGTCCGCTCAACACAGTTGTTATTCCACCAAATGTATAACCTGTTTAGATCATTCTGCAGTAAACGGGAGTCGATTGGGGATGCGATTTGTTTGAAAATTTCTGAGTCGTTTATATAAAGGTGTTTCTTTTTTTTTTAGAGGTATACAACTTTAAATTGAAATAAAACACAATAATCGTGGTGATGGTCATGGTATTGGCTTTATTGGAAAGATAATTTTATGCCATTAGTGTTTAAAAATGATTTCGGGCTGGCTGGAATAAAGTGCAACCATGAAGTCTTATTTTCGAGCAGATAGTGCCATATATCTGCAATAATGCGGCGATTATTGGCTTCCAAGTCGTCTCTAGTTTATCGACGTAGACTAGCGACTTCAGAGGTGTTAAATCACACGATCTTGAAGACCAATTTACAGGTCCATTATGCGAAATTATGCAGTCATCGAATGTTTCCTTCAATAAATTGATTGTGACGCGCGCTGTGTAGCATCTTGCGCCGTCTTGTTGAAACAGCTCTTCTACTCGTATATTAATGCCATTCAATTGGGGAACGAAAAAGCCAGTAATCATGGATCTATAGCGCTCTCCATTGACTATAACGACCTGACCGGCATCACTTTTGCAGAAATATGGAGCAATGGTTCCAGCAGCCCATAAAGCACACCAAACAGTGCATTTTTTGTGGATGTAACGGCGTCACAATAATGGCTTCACCCCAAATGCGGCAATTTTGCTTGCTGACGTAGCCATTCAACCAAAAATGAGCCTCATCGCTGAACAAAATTTTGTGGTGAAAATGAGGATCAAGAGCAATCTCGTTTTCGGCTCATTTACCGAACGTACGACGCAGACGATGGTCAAGCGGTTTCAATTCTTACAAGAACTAGTTCTTGTAAGCTTGTAAACCAAGATCTTTCAACAAAATCATAAGTGGATGGACACAGTCATTCGGGTCCTCTTCAATACTACGCTCCATAGAAGCAAAAGCTTCTTTGGTGCGCACTGTACGGATGCGTATTATCAATTAGAGTATGCGTGGTGTAAAAACGATTCATGGTCATTCGAATTACCTATCGGATGGACGATTATGTCGACCGTATAATGGATGTAGCGCACGGTAAGTTTCGCAATAAATTTGCACAATTTGCAAGCGTTGTTCTGGCGTAAGTTTATTCATGGTGACATGACAAACCAAACTGAGCACAAATCAGCTGTCATGGTAATTGGCTGTCGCTGGAAAAGTATTACCAATTCGAAAAAACAAACAACATTTATTGTTAAGAGAAAGATCATTGGTCCCAGATGACTACCTTAAGGTACGCCCGAGGTAGGCGTTCGATAGCCAAAAGTCGCCACAGCTTTGAGTTTTTTACATGCACCGATTGCTGGCCTAAAACCAATCCGAAACGAACCCTATTATTTAGCGCAGGTAAAACTGGTCAGTAATTCATTAGTTGACTCGCAAAACTTCTTTTAGGCAAACCTTATTTTCTTTTTCTAGGAGCCTAACGCTTTCGTTATATGTTGTCTCGATGACTGCCTGTTTCGTTAGGTTCCGCTTTGTGAAATAACTCGGTAATCTTTGTGTTCCACCAGAGCTATTTGATAAGCAGGGTTTTTTTAAATAATCAATTAAGAGCGCTGGTTGGTCTCTCGACTCGAACCTTTTAGTTCCTCGCAAAACTTTTCCCAGTTTGATCTACGCAGACTAAAAACTCTCATACCTACAGTGTTCAGTTGCTTGCTGAATACCAACCAACAGTGGTCGGATAGTGACGATTTGTCGGATACACTGCAGTTAAAAACATCGACAGAGCTGTTCCACATGGTCCAAAGATGGGAGTAGGTATACCAGAAGGCTAATGTCCCCACAAAGTATAATACAACACAGTATGCTTTGAATGAAACGCGTTAGCTTATCCATTTACGTAGAGTTTTCATAAACAACATCAACGTCAAAAAAAAAAAAAAAAAAAACAATAACATTTAATATTCTTGTCGCCACAAGGATGATAATTAATATTTTAATCCACGATTTATTCATATAATGATAATTAAATCATTCAATTCAATGCTGCGTATTTTTCGTATTAATCTTGTTAAACTGGAAAAAAAAAGTAGAAGCACAGTTCTGAGCTGAAAACGACTCTAGAAACTATCTAGCCGATAAGATTTATGAAACTATTCACTGTGTAGCATAGTTTTAGGTGCTAATGGTTAAGATTATTCCAGAATATAGTTCAATATGTCTAGCATATTGCCTCACGCTTTCTTTTCTGACGCAACAACGAATGGGAATTGACTTGATCTTAATTGAAATTCAAATTAAACAGAGCGCCCCCCATCATTCCCACAAATGTCTCATAACACTTTGCCTTCAATCAGCAACTAATCAACTGCATTATTATAAACAAAGCATTTTTATCGTCACTAATTATGAATTCTCGAAAAATAAATTAATACTTTTAGTACAAAGTCAAGGCGAGCATGGTTCGATAATGCCGACCACAATGATGACAACGTTGTCACCTCGCTTCGTGTTACACAGCCGTCACCGCAAATTGTGTATTTTCCACGCGACATATCTCTGGAGCATTCTCTATGCGGTACATATATAATTTTATGAAAAGCCTTTCAAAGTGATATTTCAATCATTTTATTTACAAATCAATGACGCAGGTCCACGATGCGGAAACTGTCTTAGCCACTTAACAACACGACAGTATGATGGTGACGATGAGTCATTAAAATGCTTTACGCGATCCCATTCAAACGTATGATCAGCCAAATGGAAAACCCAAGGCACACGTCTTTCTTCTCGATTTCAAATGATTTGCAAATCTGTCGAAGGTCTGCAACTCGAGTAGTACGAGTAGAGTACTGTTCGCTCCATCCCCTGGAGCACCTTCATATCTAGATTTTTGCAAACGTGCGTGCTAATGTACGTAAACTGCCGTGAACTCAATGCCTCTGATGGTTCTTCGGTAGTGAGGGAAACTCTGCATGTACGATTGAGGTTTCTAATAAAAATTAATTGTTAGTTTTTTTTTACTGATATTTTTTGTGTAATTTTCTGCACGCTACACTGATGTTGCTACTTCCACCAGCACAAACAATATTACTAATGACTGGTGGGAATGAAATGATTTTGATGTTTCAATTATTGGGTAACTCGCTGGCGCATTTTAATGATTTATTAATTTGGTTTAGTCGCAAAGTTTTGCGAAATTGCGTATTTTTTGTTGAAAATTTATGGTTGCGAACTTGAGCGAAGAACAATTAGAGACTTAAAATTTCGCGGATGGAGTTTCGCAATCAAGAGAGCAATTAATGACATTTGAAGAGAGTTTAATTACTGAGTTTTAGGTCATTAATTTAAATTTAGATGCAGGTTTTGATAATTAGACTACAGTGCTTTTGGCTTCGAAAGATAAACTTGAATATGATGGTCAATCAAGGGTGAATATAAAACTAAAATGAGTATCGTCAGAGGGAGATCGAAGAAATGCAGAATGGTTTGTGAGAAAAGAACTACCGAACAGTGGATGATACATATATCTCGACTTCCTTAGTTCTTATATATATATATAACATACAGAATTCAGAGTCTGATTTCTTTGACTCTGCGTGTATTCAATCTGGTACTAGATACTACTTCTAAAGTCCAACACACACGGAAGCGATGTGGCATGTAATCTGATAGCGACGTGACAGTGGCATAACACACAATCTAGTGTAAACATTCATGTCATCACTTCGTATGTCGCGTCATGTTAGATGCTTCTCCAAATGTCACGTCAATATCACGTAGCTTCGATGTGCGTTGGGCTTAAGAAACTGAAATCATCCTGGTAACGTAAGGCTGAGAATTTTAATATTGGCAAATGCAATACCCTACAGGTAACACTGTGCTACACTATTCTGGAAAAAACATCTTAAAAACTCGGAGGAATTCGGAGTGGATCGGCTGCTAACGATTATACAGTACTGTGCCCCAACGAAGCCCTCGCCTGAGCATCGTACACATCACTACGGTAAAAGAATACATTGTCTTTGTGATGGGGAACCTAAATGTGAGAAACACATCCTTGATGAAGGCAAGGCCAATGATGAACGCTTTGTAAATGTCTGCAAATTCATCTTGCAATAAATGGTTCCATGTTTGGGCTAGCAACTAAATTGATTATTTGGCGATATGTCGACAATTTAGAATTTGTCTCCTGGACGTCCGAAAGGAGACGAGGGAATGGGTATGGTACGTGATAAGCACCTTATGGTACCTTATATTCAACTACATACTGCGTCGGAGGTTCTGCAATAACGTAAGAAATCACATGTATAACATCGACAGGCTCATGAATACCTTTAGGTTAGGTTTGATGGGTTGACGTAGCGGTTGAAAGACCTACTTACGCCACACTTAGATCAATGTAGATCCATTGTGATGCCCATTGCCAACAACACGCGGTGTTCCAAGCGGTCCCCCTCTAAGTACTAATTGCGCCCGACGATGCTTGATTTCGGTGATCCGACGAGAACCGATACTGTCATCGTGGCATGGTCGTTGACGATGAATACCTTAGCGCGTCAATTGTTATCATTGCTCTTATGGTACCTAATGTCCAGCTACATACTGCGTCGAAGGAAATCACAGGTATAACATCGACAGGCTCATGAATCCCTTAACACGTCAACTATTTTCATTGCTCTCAGCCATCCAAGATCATTATTGTTCTGTAGAAAACGTTTTTACTTCTGGGGCGAAACTGTTGTCGGTACATCGAGGGAAGTCTAGCATGTGGCTTACGGAAGATACCTGAAGTTGTATCGACGAACGAAAAGAAAGCTCGCATTGCAGCTATAGCAGAAGTAAAGAGGGCGAGTTTTAGTCCGAATATTGTATGAAGATGAGAGCGTAGTATGCGATAAGACAAGCGGAATTGCATTAATGCGATACCTACAAGAACAGAGGTGATAGCAAGATCGTTATAGAATCACCAAGGAGCTGACAGGTGTTCACAAGTCAAAAAAAAAAAAAAAACATTCGGTGGGAGATTTAGGCGGTTCCGTAATTATTTCGGAATAATCACCAACTCAGGCGATGGAAGAATCATTTGTGTCGTTTATTCACTGGTGATGTGCACTCAAATGAAATTAGCTGCAACTCTACAAATACGCACCGCATCCAGTGAGGATGAAATGATTTCAGTGATCAGAGCACTCAAAAAGAACAATGCGGTAGGACTTGATGGTATTCTCGCTGGTCTTTTATAAACAGCGCCAACAACATCGGCTGCGCTTTTGCATTCACTCGTAGAAAGAGATGCTTCCGTTCTGAATCCCCCTGCGCCGAACATATCGACACCTTGTGGATCAACATTGAAAGTGGAAACTAACAAGATATCGCCAAAGCCTAGACTGCTTTTGGAATGTGTTCAAGATATTGCCAAGCAATTCAATCAGTTCAAACACCAAGTCGCGAGTGTGACTTACCGCTCAATGAACAGGCAGATGTAGCACTATTTATTGCCATTAAATGGAACAGGATGATCAGCCGATCAGTGGGAGCTGTGGTTAAGTGCGTTCGAATGCAAGAAAACACAGAAAAAATTGTTCACGGTCCCACCTCTCGTGAACGTCTGACAAACATCCGAGAGTAAAAATGTCATAAAAGCTTCTCAATCGACAAAAATTGCCCTTCGGAAACGGCATAGAACTGTAGTTCCCACCCATTTGTGAGGCAAATAGCACGAGTAGCTGCGAGAAGCTAGGCCAGGCCAGGTCAACCGAGAAACACATGTTAGAATCACGGCATCTGAAGGGTAGTTAAAGAGAGCTAAATTAAATAGCTAGAAACCGCACGAGATGACGCGTATTCGTATTGGAGGCCCTAGGATCCACAAGAGGAAATGTGCCACCAACGCAGATGGAACCATAAATTATACAAATAATTGTTCCCTCGAAGACTCTGAGGTATAGGTTCATCTCTCCTGAGAGAAGATTATAAAAACATACAGAAAAGTTGCAATCCGTCTAGAACGGATCATATGATACCCTATCCCCCATCTTTTAACTCACCCCCAATAAAGTGAGCGTGGTATTGCGAAATTTTTAAAACAGATGCAATGATATCTTGCTATGCAGAAGATATTCCCGCGATTTTTAAGAAATTTTATCACAAAATTGTTATAACTTTTCTTCAGAGAGTGGGCGTGAATCCCAAAATTTGTAGCCCATCATCACGGATTCACAATATGACTTAACCATCACCGTGAATTGATTTGAAAAAAAAAATTATGTTTCTTTTTTTAGAAAACGCCCCTAAAAAGTGGGCGTGGCCATGTTCATATAATATATGGAAGAAATTGAGAGAAAGTCAACGTCTACACATTTTATCTAGACAATATTTTTCAGTTTCTAGCATAAATATTGAGAAAAACGACATTTTTTGGAAAGTGGGCGTGTCTGTGGGTGGATTTTAACAATTTGTGTGGTTGTATTGCTTCGGATTCTAGAAAGCTTATGTACAAAATTTCATGTTCCTAGTTCAAAATTGAAAACCCAAAAAGTGGTGACATTCGGACATGACGGACATGGCTAGATCGACATAACTTTTGATGCTGATCATGAATACTCGGGGGTCTATCGTTATTAATTCTCTATATAACAAACTATGTATCAAACTTAGGGTGGCGCGTAGGCATAGCGGTTAATAATAGTGAGATTCAATTTGTGAAAATTTGGGTACTTTCGACTGTGGAGTTTGATAACGAACCTGCACCCAACTAAACGCTGTTTCAGTACATGGTCTGTGAATGTACGCACATTCTATGCGATAATCGGAGAGTCGTTGTCTTTAGCACGCTCGTTGAGATTACCTACATTGAGATCAGACGTCTTATTGTGGAACCCATCCGCGTTATATATTGAATCTCTAGCTTGGGTTTCAGAGCGGCTTTTTTGTTCTTAAAAAGAGAACTCAGTGTCTCAGCTAATACTCAAAGCTCATCATTATACAAGGTGGGGCAAAAGTAATGTCATGATGTGAATCATCATTTTTGAAAATGTCGTCAAATGTCATTGTGCTTTGACATTTATGTTGTAAACAGATAAAGAATTAGTTGACAACAAGCAATGGAGCGATGCACACCTGAAGAACGCTGAATTATTGTTACTGCTTATTTGACTTATTTTGGTTATGTGAATAAACCAAATTTGCGTTTCTGGGGCACGGCGTATCCACATGAAATGCACGAAGAGTCATTGCATCCCCCCACCGTAACCGTAACTGGTGTGCGCTACAGACAGATGTTAAACAAGAATTGTATCTCTCAATGATGGAGATCTCGCGTTTACCACAACAAACCACAAACCTTGCAAGTCTTGAAAGCCAACATTGAAGAAGAAATCACAAATTTGGAGCCAGATGTTTTGGGAGCAACAATGGTGATGATGCGTTTTTGCTTGTCATCCATTTGTTCTTGTACGCCACAAAGTAATAGTACCAATTATAGTACATGATCAGGGGCAGAATTATTGTTATGCTATATAACTATACAATATAAATTCCGTGATGAGTCATCCGTATATGAGCCCAGTTTCTTCTATCCGACATTACGGCTGTAAAAATTAACCTAATCTGTACTACTGCTTCAGCTACATCCACAATTACGCAAGTTTTTGCGGGTATTTTTGCTTTTGACTGCTCGAACTTTAACCACAGCTACACAATTGCTTTTTGTAGTATTAAAATATGAATCTTCCTATAATTTCCCTCCACTCTTTACCATCTTCAATACAATACAATAATTTCTTTGTAAGAAAATCAAGCTTACAAACATTTCCCTCTCGATTCTCCACGAAACCCTTCTGTGAAACTTGCAAGTGAAATTATTCGAAACTGCAAAGCAACAACAAATCAACTTTAGAAAGTTGCAAAAAAAAAAAAAAAAACGATCGCATCTACGCAAACAAAAATAATAAATTACTGTAGAAAAAAAAACTTGCAATGAGGAAAAGATTTGAACAAAGCACTATGTAGTCAGCAAGCAACAACAACCACAGTGGGAAGATAATTGTAGACTACAAAATTGCGGCAAATGAATTCAATTGAATGCCCCTTGGGACTGGCTGAAAACCGGGACAACGAGTCGGAGACGTGCGATCGAAGAACAAACGCACTCAGATACACGAATATGTTGGCATAGCATAGTGGGTGATATTAAAATAAAATTCAATTCTTGTGAATATATCTTAAAAAGGCATTCGACTGAAACGCTACAAACTAGTTTATAGCATTTTTTGTTTGTAGAGCGGGCCAAGGGGTGAAGATCAAAAGCAATTGCAGTTGTTAGAGCATTTAACCGATATGCGATAATACAATAAATAAGCCAACAAAAAGAAAAATACTGCAGCAAACTATTTGCACTTTGCTCTACAATAATAACAACAATGATGCCTATGAATACATAAACAGTAGTCGTGATTATTTAAATGCACTCTCCATTGTTCCATATGCTAATCGAAGCAGATACCTTGCTCCACAACCACACTGCGTACAAAGCACAACAAGTCCATGCGGTTGGCTATATTAAAAATGTTATCTTTAGTAGATCGCATTTCACGTAGAATACTTAAGCGAAAATTAAAATTATAGCCTTTTGTATTTTTATCTTGTAATGGGATGGTGTAAATGAGACGATTGGCATCGGGGGCTGTATCACGAGAGCCAGTCTTTTTTTCTGCGTTCTTATTTAGTGTTAGAGTGTTGCTACTTAGCTGTGAGAAAGGAGGTTTATGTTTTTAGAGAATGAATTGGAGAAATCGCAATTGAAAGCATACAAGTAGTCGATTTCTAACGTTTAATACTGAGTTGTCTCTGAGAGATATCGCCTGGAGACAACATTCACTTCTGCAATGATATTCTTGTAAAGTAAACATTTTTTGAAAACTTTACAAAGAAGCACTAGGAATTTTCACGAAAGCCGCAGCTCGGACCTTTAGAGTGTATTTCGAACATTTCAGGGAAGGAAAACTTGCGAACTACGAGTACGTAGGTGAAAGTGATTTGTAAGGAGTTGAAGAGTCTCATAAGGTCAGTGTCACCATAATTTACTTCTTTAAACTTAGATGTCTTAGATGACTGCAGTCCTCACAGAACATGTCTTCCTAAGTGTTCCTTAGCAGGACAATAGAAGAGAAAATGCTCAACACTCTCCTCCTGGTGTTCACTGGTCCAAGCATATTTTTTTTTTAAACTCATGTTGCAATGTACAGACCGATGAACTTGTATTGCTGTAATAAATAAGTAGAACTGTATTGCTCTACTTATGGCAGTACACGTGTTGAGCCCTTCGTGAAAGTAATTTGTAAGGACCTTAAGAATCGCATGGTGTCAGTGTCGCCTTAACTGACTTCTCAAAACTTAGATGTCTTGGATGATTGCAGCCCTGACAGAACACGTCTTCCGAGAATGTGCTCAAAGCTCTCCTCTTTCTCGTAGCCCGGGCTAATGTTGGAGTTCACTGGGCAAAGTCGGAAAGAATGTTTTATTTTTTTTATACCCAATTTTGTACCCAATTTATGTACTTGACATGATTCCTCTTGTGCGGGTATTCGCCTTGTATTCCTTTACAGTTTCCGAGTTGGGTTTTAGGTTTGATCGCTAACTATCGTTATACAATCGTCTCACACTCGCCTTCAACGTTTGATCCATCCGTATATATGTATGTCTATTTCCCCCTACGCTAGCCTGCTGTTGGAAATCGAACTGTACAACCTGAGCCTGTATTAAAATTGTACTCAATGCTTACAAAGTCGTTCAAATAATGGATAAGCTCAGTCTCTGTTTATACTTCTTTCCGAATAGTCTCGTCAACATCTAGATTTCAAGGTAACCCAGAGCTCTGAGTCTAAGAGCAGCCAGCTGAGCTACTCTTTTCACCTCGGCATCTGTTATCCCCGAGGCATGTGAGGGCATATCTTTTGACTATTAGCACTCACAAAGAAAAAAAACTCCTTAAAGTAGAATGGGCTACAGGACAAATAGATAAATTTACTTGGGTAAATAGATAAAGCAATGGTTTTAAACCCTCCCGGCATATCCATTCAACACTCTAATAGTTCTGTTTTCCGGATTCCTTCTCCTCTTTTTGGGATGCCTCATCCTCTGCGTAGGTTTGGTGTATTCAATACCTTGGTGACGTCGTATGACTCGTCTCTTCTCATTATACATACATATGTCCATGCCATCTCATCCTGCTTTCGAATCTTATCAAGCAGGGTAAAACCACCAGCCCATCTCAGCATCTTGATTTCATTTACGAGGGCAAGGTGAAAAGTTCTCGGCCTCACAATGAAAGACTGCGATTTTCAGTTAAAAAATGATTTTATTTTTCTACATAATCTCCCTTGACTTCATCACACTTGGTCCAGCGTTTCTCCAACATCAGTATTCCTTCTCGGAAGTGAGAGTCTGGAAGGCTGTGAAAATATTCATCTACGGCCCTCTCAACTTCTGCATTGGATGCGAAGCGCTTCCTAGAAACAAATTTCTTCAAGTTTGGGAACAGATGGAAGTCTGAGGGTGCCAAATCAGGTGAATAGGGGGTATGGCCGAGCAAATCGTACCCCAAACCCCGCAGTTTTCCCTACGCCAACGCACACTTGTGTACAGGTACATTGTTCTGGTGAAAGATGATTTTTTTCTTCTTTAAGCCAGGCCTCTTCTCGTGAATTTTGGCATTCAGCTGGTCAAGAAGGTTGGAGTAATATTCGCCTGTAATTGCCTTTCTCAAGGTAATTTTAATTAATTAACAGGATCCCTTTCGCATCCCAAAACACACTGGCTATGACCTTTCCGGCAGATGCGATCGACTTCGCTTTCTTTGGCGCTGAACCACCGGTTTCGTTTCTGGCGTGTAGTGGGGGACCCATGTCTCATCCATGGTGACAAATACGAATACACACAGCCTCAGCTATCTCACTCACCTTCACTCGCCTATCGTCCAATATGATATCATGCACTTTTTCGATGGTTTCGGGTGTGGTTGCAGTTTTTGGCCGTCCTTCACGTGGGTCATCTTCCAGGGACGTGCGACCACGTTTAAATTCAGCTGCCCACTTTTTAACGGTTGACATGGAAAGAGCAGAGTCCCCGTAAACTTTTGTCAACTTTGGATGAATTTCCTTAGGGGTTAACCCATCCAAAACGAAGAATTTTATCACCGCACGATATTCAAGTTTATTCATTTTACCGTAAAACACGCAAGACGTCTACTCCAAAAATTCGTGTAAAGAAACTACTTGAGAGCACAAGTTGAAACTTGTCATACGAAGTAATGAGAATTGCACCCAAGCAGGAAACATACATTTTTGCTGATTGGAACGCCATCTCTGTGTCAGGCCTAGAATTTTTCACCTTGCCCTCGTACTTGCAAGCGTTATTCGTGCACCATTTCAGTGGCCCATTTCATTTCTGCTAAAATAAGTTCATTGTCCATTGTGATCCTGAGCTACTTGATATTAGTCTTTAGGTCCAATATCACTTCCCCTAAGAACAATGATCAGAAATCAACAAGCCTGCATCTACTTGTGGAGAACTCTGTGAGTTTCAACTTAGCGTATCTAGATGTACTTTCGCGTGTAGGGTAGTTTCTGTTGTTGTTTTTTGGAATTGCGAAGGGTATTCGTCAACCGAGGTTTTATGCTGTAAACCATCTTTGGGGTCATTCCATGAAAAGAGAAACAAAAACTGAAAAATAAAAGTATTGATATTTTACTCTTTATTTAACTTCACAGTGTTCTTAAAGAGTGCCAAAGAATAGAGTTAAATTTGAATATGGGGTGTAATGATACGCAAAAAAAGAATGACGATACTATACAAAATTCATTAAGAAGAAGAATTGTAACGCGTTGACAATGTTCCTTATGTCTAACGTGACAATATTTGTGAATTTCAAATTGTTCAATTAGTAATGTAGAACTAAAAGCAAACATCGTGTCCCAAAGTTGTAACGCGAGTTACCAGTAAGTTAAATCGTTTTCTATACAAATAATCTATAACTATCGAAGCTTTTCGTAATCTTAGCACCATCAAACACCAGAATCTTCTTCAAAATAAAAAGGAATGGTAATATCGTATGATAAACAAAACGAATAATTAAAGCTCTGAATGTAACGCAAGTTACCATGGAATGCCACACCCACAAAGAGTGCAGATGAATGGAGACACTCCTGAGGAACCTCAATTTCATTAACAACTACTGTCATGAACCACTTCCACTGAAGATCATGACATTCTCTTTAAACTCAAAATAATAGAAAAACGGGTCACCCCAAAGTCACTTTAAATGGAAGGAAAAAAAAAAAAAAACATCTCCAGTACCAAACCTAATGCAGAACAACTCGAAGATTATTTTTTCTCTGCAAGTATTATCAAGCTCCACTTAGCATTGCCAGTCACGGAAGTAACCTTACCCAAATAGTGGAGAAAAAAAATTGACTTCCAATTCAAACCAGTCCCCCATTGTGGCCTATGATTTGTATATAATCCCAATCCCAACACCGTATTACCAACAAATCTATATTACGGATCTGCTATAACGATCCAACATTACAATGACTTTTTCCATTCCGTCTCAAAATCGTGTTTCACAGAGCTATTCACTTCATTAACCTCTACACCGTTGACTGACACTTGATCAACGAAGGCCCACGGGCCATTTAAACCAAAAGAAAATTACATCCAAAAATCTCTTAATATCGAAGTTCAGCCAGCCAATGAATCTCTCACATCAGTTTCCTTTTGTTTATATCTGTAAGCGAAATCTATAAATAATGAAAATAATTGTAGTCATCGATAGAGATCAACCCAAAAAGGTTGTTCGACCGGTTCCACCATCACCTTTCCACATCGACTGACTTCTTTGTCCATTTCCAACTAACCAAGCCAGCCAACCTATACCTACCTACACGCTGTGTCCATTGCCCAAATAGAGAGTTAGAGAGTTAGTTTTTTTTTTTTTTCTCGTCGTCGTGCCCGTCATACTGGCTTTGGCTTTATTCGAGAAGCTTATTTAGGTCTGCTGTTGCATGAAATAAATTGCTGCACCGCATTTTCCATGTCACTATAAAAATTTCATTTCGAAAATGGAAAATTTGCGTTGGTGGTGCCGCTGCACTGCACCACAGTAGCTCCATGAGAGAGAGTGCGTAAAGATTTCCCAATTGTCTGATGTGCTCGTATACTCGTTCCTAGTATCCAAACTGAACATAAGGAAGCGAAGCAAGCAATCACACTTTTCAAACCGGAAGATGGAGAATAATTCACTCATTGTGTTCAAGTGTGTGTTGCTCTCTACTCTGCTTCCGCAATCAGTGATTTTACGAATACAAAAAATTTCAATTTAAACAGATGCGAATCGTGCGACTTGAAAAAATAATTAATTTTGGCCAATTCACTTCCCACTTCCTATGAGAGGAAGCTGATTTCTATCATAAATACTTAAGAGGGGAACAAGAATCGATGACTGGATTATTAGTTATAAAGACTGTTTGTGTTCTAGATTTCCTTTGGCTGTTGGGCACAAAGAGGATGAACTGAATGATAATGATGCCACTAGATTGGCATGAGCCAGCCAATGCAGTGGTGTGAATAATTAAGAAATGGATTTCGATCGATTTTCTGAGTGAAAAGAATGGTTCCATTGGGAATTATAAAGCCGCTGTAAGACGGTATTCGAGTGCATGAATAATAGAATGAACTAATCTGATGGTACTCGTAACTGTGTAAGGTGAAGGACGTTTGCTTTACATTTTACAAAGAAACCTGGACTCGTTTCTCTCCAAATCCTTAAAATCTACCATAAATCGATTTTTTCAATTAAATCGATTTTTTTTTAAATTAAATCGATTTTTTTCAATTAAATCGATTTTTTTTTAAATTTATTCGTAACAATTCTGAAAAAAGGGACACACTTAGACCCAAAGGTAGGAACCTTACATGACCCGTTAACGGAAGAAAAATGTTGGATAACCGGTGTAAACACCTTAATGCTTCGCATTTTTATGCAGAACCACTTAGACCCGGAGACAAAGCTCTTTATTTTGTAAATATTGAGCCTGGCTAAGTTGCTGAGATCTTCGTAGAAGTACTCCCCGAGGGTTTACATTCTCAACACTGATAAGGCAGGCCAGGTGCACAGAAGGTGGATTACTGTTTCTTCCTTCTCCTCATCTCTACAGCTTCTACAGAAATCGTTGGATGGGACAACCATTCTATCAAGCTGTGTCCCGTTAAGTCGCCTATTATAGAGCTAAGGCATTTCCTATTTATAGACAAAAGTCTTTCCGTTCTCTTCAGATTCAGATCTACCTCGACGAAAGACAAGTGCTGATACTATTCTCCCTGCTGTTTGCCATTCTTCTGGCTATTGTCTGAAGATGAAATTTGAAATCTACAGAAGCAGATGGTTTCTTTCTATATTAAGTGAGGTTTCGACCCGCACCTTCCTTTGCAAGCTCTCTGCAGTTGCCGGCAACGTTGCTGTGTCTTGTATCACACACTTGTGGCATTACTTTACCAACTTGGATCGTATTGTTGGTAATTCTAAGGCTTTTATCGCTGTGTGACTATCTATGTATAGTACAATAGCACTACCCTCTACCGCTCTAATTGAAAGCTAAACCGCAGCTTTTAGGACTGTCATAATTTCTGCCTGAAGGACCCTACAGTGATGGGCAGTCGTATGGTAATTTTGATATCAGATGCATTGGAGAAGACTCCTTTCCCCGTACCATACACAGCTTTAGATCCACCTGTGTACGATTGGCGTTCGATAATTCCATACAATAATATAGAAAACATGTTTTTTTTTTCGGCAAAAATCAATTTTATTTTTCAACATAATCTCCTTTTAACTCGACACAATTAGCCCAGCGATTCGTCAACTTTTTTAAGTCGTCCGAGTAATGAGATTTGTCGAGCTATGTGAAGTAGGCGGCGATTACCTCTTCATTTGATGCGAATCTCTTCCGAGTACATCCAAGTCATTTCTTCATGTTTGGCAACAGAAAATAGTCGCAAGGGGCTAAATGTTGAGAATATGGTGGATGGGGAAGCAATTCGTATCCCAATTCATTCAATTTTACTGTTGCGATGGCGGACTTTGTCGTGGTGAAACAGCACTTTTTTCTTTGCCAAACGAGACCATTTTTTGATCAATTCCTGGTTGAATATGTCCAATAACTCTGCATACTCGAAGTATGCGCTGGTAATTGTTTTTCCCTTTTCCAAATAGTCGATGTATATTATTCCCTGCGAATCCCCAAAAAGCGATGGCCATGACCTTTCCGGGCGATGCAACTGTTTTCCTTTTGTGGTGCACGTTCGCCAGCAGAAATCAATTGTTTTGACTGTTCTTTCATTTCATTAACAGTTACGAAACGAAGAAGAAACTCGTTCAGATTGCGCTTGAACATGTCCAAACACTGCTTCGAAGTGGTCATCAGGGTCCATTTTTAGTCCAGAGTGAGCAATCGCGCCGACAGCTTTCTCTTATCCAAATATTTTTTCAAAATGTTGTGCACCCGATCATTTGAGATGCCTATAGACTCAGCAAACTCACGCACTTTAATTCTCCGATCTCCATCACCATGCCATGAATTTTATCGACCATTGTGGTGACCTCAATTGGACGTCCAGAACGCTCGGCGTCCTTTTGTACCACATCGGAAATTTCGGAACCATTTGTAAATAATTTCAAGCGACGGTGCAGAGTCTCCGTAATGTTTATCCAGCTTTGCTTTGGTTTTCGTAGCTGTTTTCTTTTTCAAGTAATAATGTTTTATCACTACACGAAATTCACCTTCCTCCATGTTTGAAAAATATGAAAAGTTGTCTGCTTTCAATGGCTGTCAAACACAAACTGTCTAATATTTTGTATGTCATGGTTTGAAGAACGTCACCACATGAAAAGAACGTCAATTTACGGCTGGCACCACCACCTGTCGAGATTGTATGGAATTATCCAACGCCCCTCGTATCTCTATAGTATAATCATTCAAAACCCCCATAGATCCCCAAACGATTCATCTAGGAATTCTGGTCTTGCATTTGACATTAAAGTCAATGTGAGGGACGATGTAGTCTGTCTTACTAGCTATAGCATTTTTTTTCGTTCAGGATCATGGAGTGACCCGTATTAGTGTGTGCTTTAGCTGTCATTTTCTTCCAATATATATCAACAGGAAGCAACCGCCAGCGCAGCGGTAAGAGTTGTTTGTAAAGCACTGGCATTCACACGCATGATCAACTTTTTCAAACAGATCAGTCCGGTGCTGTCTTCGTACATCAGGATTAGTCCTATTGCAGCATAAATCCAGTGGACTACTTTAGGCTAAGACCTCACTTCGACGCCTTCCTGCCACGGTCCTGTATATTCAGCTTCCATTTGAATTTCTTATCGAGAATGACCCGAAAGTATCTGACATGGTCTGCGAATTGAAGTTCCGTGCCAGCTTTGGGGGGATAATACGAGTATTTGCATAACTAACCTTAGGCACACTTTTAAATCGCACTGCTTTTCATAACTAAGTAGTAGCAGGACAACTTGGTCTTTGGTTCAAACTCGACATGCGCCCTCTGCATTTCCACCTCCCCTCCGCATTTTTACGAAATTTCACTTGATTCCGTCCTCGTGCCCAAAATAGCGGTAACGCCAAAAGTTGCTGAGTAAAATTTGTATGCTGCTCTATCCCAGAAAGCAACGTAATGATTATGATTTATGGCCTATAATCACCTAGGGACTCGCAGCAAAATCATGACAATCGGTTCAATAGCTTTTCGCACATTCTGATCAGTTTATAAGTGATAAGTTGTTACGCATTCTTATCGCATTATAGAAATTAAACAACTTATTAAAAGTTAACTTTTAATCACTATTATTAGTTATTTTTAGACATCGCTTGCAAAAAGAAAAAAAAAATATATTTTCTCTGTCACTTTTGTTTCAACTTAAAGTTGACTCTAACTATTTCCTAAACTAGGGTAAATATTTGTAGAATCTTTTCGTTTATTTATTTATTTTATCGGTTACTTTAGATTCAACTTAAATACCGATGAGTTGACTCTAATTGCTTCCTACAAATGTTCAGGATTTCTACATCTTTAGAGATAGAGTCAACTTTTAGTTAAAAGTCGTCTTTAAATTGTTTTATTTCTAAGAACCATTAACTTCAATGAAGAATTCCGTTCATCAACTCTACGTCAACTTTCTCAATACTTTTTTCCTATTTTTTTTACGAAATTATCGCGCAAAATATACAAACTGTATCTGAAATAATTTTCCACTAAAAATTAAATACCACAGGATTTCATTCATCGCCCCGTAGTTTTTTTCTGTAAGTTTCGAACGAAAAGATACTCGTACATATATGAATAATTGCATTAGTAAGTAGTAAGTGGCTTCCACAGGACTCCATTCTCTGACCGTACTTCTTTACCAAACGGCAAGAGTTGGCTAACTTTCTCAACATTCTCATTTTTCTCAAATTTAGCAATTCAGTGCGTAAAAAGTAAATAGCATCACCTTTAAGGAAACTTGTTTGGCCATATTTCCTCATGAAAATTAAAAATACCATAAGTATATGTGGCACGACACCGATTGCGATTTTTTTCGCAATTACTTTTACCAGATGGCAAGCGTACTTGTCGCGCAGTTTACACCATTTTTTTCTTTTTTTTTTAAGTGTGCTCATTTAAGCCGCGATGACGTACAAAATCGTACGTTAAATGCTTTAACAATCGCTTCGACTTGAGCCAATCGGGAAGCCCACACGATTAATTATATTGGACGGTGAGCAACTGCGGCGCTTACCAGCAAAGAAACAAGTTGTGGCTGAGTTGTTGGTTTGCCTGTGAGTGGTACTATCTTGATTTGAAATGCAATTGAATTAAATTTTAATTAAAATGCATTGTTATAGGGTTGTTGGGAAATTTACTATAAAGTGAGCGAGGAGATAAAAAACCCTCAAATTGGATGTATTAGCAAGTAAAGTGTAGCAGAATAGATTTGTGGTACGAATTAGTAATTAAGCTCATAAGATATTGGTTGCCATCGGCTATTAAGGTTCATTCACACAGAACACGACGGACTTCGACATACGACGTAGTGTAGTAGTGAATTATTGGCTTCACACAGGCGACGGTCTGGATTTGTCCACATCGCAGCGGGTAGTATGAGTAGACAGGTTTTGAGCGAGCTTACGAGTACGTGACAAAAATGGAAGAAATATCTGAACAAATAATTCACAAAATGCGCAAACACGTAACGCTATCTATGTACATATGACTGTGCAGTACTTACCAATAGATTAGCATAGCAGAAGTCAATATCAAAACAAATGCAAATTCGTGAAAATAGGACGCGGAAATTCATTAAGCTTGTGATAAAGAGCACAAATTGACGTCCTATAGCAAGAATGTCACTGCAACAAAAATGATAGGACCATGACCGTGTTCTAGAACTGCATTGATGACATAGCGAATTATAAATAACTGGTATAATTTCACGGGAAACTTGGAATTCAGGACGATTAACAGGTAGAGTCTGGACAAAAATTAAATGTCCTGCATATGTGTACAAGTTGCACAGAATGAACAACACTTGCCCATACATAAAAGGTCGAATGCACACCGGCGCGACGTGTCGTGTAATGCGAAAATAAGCTACGCTGCGCCACTTCACATACTAGGTTGCTGCAACGTTGCTTTAGTGTGCGTTTGGTCAAACTCGGAAGAATGCAAAGAACTGCTGTACAAAACAAAGCGCTTAGATTTTCCAAAGAGGTGTGTAGATATAATTGAAAATTGAATTAGACGCAAGTGGTCATTTCAGATGAAAAGTAGTTCAATTCTTATGATTCGTTATAACTATAATGCCACGACTTGAGCAAATAAGACCGAGTTTTATACGACAAGACGGTAGGTGGTAGGGAGCTACGAGTATTCCACAGAATAAACAAGCCGGCATACGAACCAGGTGTAATGCAACGGTCGAATCCGTGAAGTTGGACTTCAATAAAAGTTTTTGCTGATAGTAGAGAATGATTTTTTAAGGCTGGACAACTTCGCGCATTTAACCGATGCCAAAAAAGGTAAGAAATGCTTGCCGTTGTATAGCGTTGCTGCGCCTATACTATCCAAAGTGAAAAAAGCCATCAATGCGACACGATCTAACAAGAGCCGTTGATGAAATTTGGCTCATAAGTTTAGACTGTGACAATATGGGGAGGAGTTTTCAAAACCTTCAAACCATCCAACTCACACTCAAAAACTATTTAACGGATTTCAATGAAATTTTAGGACTTGAGTTAAGCCAAAGCAGAGGTAGAATATGGTGGGGTGATTTTTAAGCCCATGTCATCCAAATTTGTTCATTAACGGCTTGTACCAGGAGGGTTTATATTTTTTGTATAAATTGAAAATGGCAGGCCTTTTTGGGGAAAGGCGGAAGAGACAGAGTGAAAGATTGGTGTAGTGGTTTGAAACTCAGGTGCATCGAGTTTCAGTAAACTCCAAGGGTGTCATGCAGATAACTGGAGAGGATTTTTTTTTTTTGTTTTGCTGTTATTGTCGTTGCTTATGATTCACAGTATTTTTTTTTTTTTTAGGTCCTGATATCACGATCAAGTTGCATTTTCAGCCATATGACCTGTTATGCCTTTGTAGTAAAGTTAACATAAGCTTTCGCAATTGATCGACTTTTTTTTATTTATTTCATGGGAAATAAATAGATGATTCTCGACATCAAGATTTGAACCGTGAACCTGTAGCGTGACAAGCGATGATGTTACCACTACACCATGACCACCCTCTTTTCTTTTTGCTTTTACATTTGAAATAATATTTTCTTTGATTTTTTCCCGGCATCCCATGGTTACTTTCAAAGGATTATGAGTTGTGCATTTTGCTTGCCCTTAAGTGCATGTAAAATGTACATATTTACGTCATGGCATCGTGATGTTCTACAGCGCGCACCAAACTGACACCCATGGTGGATACAATGGCCTTACATTTTTATTCTCAGAATCCTAAATTCAGCAAATTTTGTTTGTTTACGTAGCCGCCGAGCGAGAAATGTGCGTCATCGCTGAAGAAGATTTTGTTCGAAAAATCAGCGTCAACTTGTTGATTTTGCAGCAGCCAATCTGCGTATGTTCTGCGTATGTTCTGCGCACTTTAATGCGTCGAGCGGTGGTTAAACGATCCATTTTGTCAAATGGCAAGGCAAGAACTAACTACCTGTTACTATGGAAACAGCCATGGATTTGACAGATGCCATAAGGCAGGGATGTGAAATCCTAACCTCGAAATCAATAACCCATAAGGTTCTTTACATAGTTATGTCTCGACATAAATCAAGATTTAGAACTGATTGCTGATTGTTCAATAAAAAAAAAAGTGGGGTTTGTTTAGGAGATTTCGAATTCGTTGCTAAGTCCCGCTTTATTTAAAATTGTAGTGATAGATTTCTTCAGTTTTAAAGTAGGCTCTGCAAAATTAATCGAATGAGAGTTTCATGCATTGTGGATGTGAAATTTATCCTCAGCTTATTTTGATTTTTAATTTGATTTTAATTATGACAATAACTTGGGGCCAACGATATTTAATCGATTTTTTTTCTTTTTATTTTCAGGTGAGTGAACAAAAGTATTTTGAATTAAAAAGTCATTGGCAGTGAGTATGGATTAATTTTTTAAGTATTCTGATGAATTTTTCGGCTTATAATGGAACGATGGGATTATGCTTCTAAGTGAGGTATCAAGTCAACAATTGTAGCTTAAAAGCATTCACCTAATATGTGAACGGCGGATCCATTTTGTTTTATACATCCACTGTCAGCATTTGAATGAGCTCATCGTTTCAAATACAGTTTCGTTATCCCGGAAGTTGATATTACTCCGATGAAGACTAACAAGTTTTTGTGTTTTTTTTTTTTTTTTTTTTTATGTTGGACTTTGGTGCAATGGTCTTTTTTGGAACGAGTTTTGGAGACATTGACTTCTGGCAGTGAGTGATTAAATGACTGTGATATATCTTAAAGTTATCCGTCAGTATTTGTCGAAATGTGTTGCTCCTTAAAGCCGGTAACCTCATTATTTCCATGACGCAAACGATTGAGGAAATATTAAAAATGATTTTCCTAATTAACCCAACCTTTATAGTTACATTCATGTTCTTAATTACAACAGCAAATGTCACATAAATACACAAACTAGTTGTGCAAACATTCGCCCAACATGACTCTTAACAGAATCCATTAAATTAGCAAACATCATCCACCCAGTGTGGCAAGTCATGCGAAACACAAATTCCTAGTTTTTCGCGAAATTATACTCATCATGAATATTTATTTTTTTCCTCCATACCTAGGTGTGGAGGCAGGGTGAGTGAGTTATGGTTGAATTCAATTTCCAATGTCGTGACCACCCAAAAATGGTTGAAAAAAACAACACCCAACTAAGTACTACTGTAAACATGGGAGAATTGCACTAAGCAAATATTGTTCTCTAGTCCATCAGTAGCAGCAGAAATAGGGGGCTAACATTTATCAGTGAGCGCCGCTGCTGCAATTAACGATTTCCAATTTAATTTTGCTGTGTTATTTGCCCATAAAAGAGATACAAATCCAAGGACCTATTGCATCAATGTTATGTTATTGCTGTGATGATGTTTATGCTTGCAATGATGTACAAGTACGAGTATCTCTATTTCTTGTTATACCCAGAGGCACTTGGGGGCATACACCTTTCACTGTGTCTATGTGTATATGTGCACTGCAATGGGGGTACTCATTCAGCCCCAACTATCTCCACTCAACAAAATTGCATTCACATCAGCTCATACGTAAAGAGAACTTATCTGCATCTATGTATCTGCATAATTTTAAATGAAGTGCATTATTTATTTTTAAACGCTTGTTGTTTTGTTTTCGTTTTTTTTTGTTTTGTTTGGTGTGTCGCCACTTATACGCTCTTCTCGTAAATTTATTCTATCTTGTAGTTTAGCCTTCGTTGTTCGTCATTAGTTCAGTGCACTATGCTAACACTAGAGAGAGGGAGAGCTATTATTGCCGGATACATAGTTCTAGTATTTGAAAAATGAGTTGGTCGAGGAGAGGGGAGCCAACTGTTATTGTTTCAATTTATTCTTTAAGAGGTAAAGAAAATAACAAAACCAATTTTCTATGCCATCAACAACAAAGTATAAATTTCAATCTAAAAGATATCTATAGGTACACAGTGTTCTAGGACAGAGATATACTCGTAGACAGTGTATCGGGAAAGGAAAGATTTATGAGAATAGAGGAGAAAAGATTGTTATTTGAGACTGAATTGGTGGGTCAATAGTCTGAGTCACGTTGAGATTTTCATTTTGTGTGCTTTTTTTAAGAATTTATTAAGGTCGAGGTCTTCAGTGGTCTTACAGGTCGGCTATAATTTCGTTTCAATAAAGTAGTTCTAACAGAGTGGTCAATGAGATCATTTGTTTGTGTTTAGTTGAAGAAATGAGCGGTGTACCTAAAGCACGAGTGTGTTTAAATACACTCCAGGAGCATCCAAATGGCAAAGGCATCTAGAAGTTTGCACATTTGTAGTAAAAACTTTGGGAAGCACCAATCTGAGCTTGATCTTTGCATTCCGCATTCACACGTCGTCGAAGCCAGAAATTTGACATTGATAATAACATACAATGGGCGTTGGATAATTCCATACAATCTCGACAGGTGGCGTTGCCAGCCGCAAATTGACGTTTGTTTCATGTGGCCACTAAGAGGGTATAGTTTTCTCTTCGGGTTATTTGTTTGTGGTCTAAGCTTTAATTCATCCTAGCTCTTAATCCATCTTCCGAGTTACCTCTGTTGTTGATAACACATCCGAAATATTTATGCCTTTTCACCTGTTCGATAATTTCTCCATCTACTCTTACATTTATTACCCTCGTTCCATCACTAATTGCCATAACTTTTCTTTTTTCAATTTGAGGGTGGCCGTGGTGTAGTGGTAACATCATCGCTTGTCACACTGTTGGTTCACGGTTCAAATCCTGTTGTCAAGAATCATCATCAAAATAAGTCGATCAATTGCGCAAGCTTATGTTAACTTTACTGCAAAGGCATAACACTGGCAGCAGGTCATATGGCTAAAAATGCAACCTGATCGTGATGATGACATCAGGAGGACGGAAAACAAATACTGTGAATCATAAGCGACGACAAAAGCAAAACAAACAAGCTCCCCTGTTATCTGGACGCTACCCTTGGAGTTTAGAGAAACTTAATACTATCTGAGTTTCAAACCACTAAACTTAATCTTTCTTTCTCTCTCTCTCTCTCTTCTTCACAACGCCCGTGTCCTGTAATAGTGTAAGTATCGTATAGCGTCGTCCATTGCACAAATGAATAGAAGAAGGCTTAATACCCTTCCTTGCCTGACCCCTTCTGATGTTTTGAATTTCTCCGGCATTTTATTGCTGGTTCTGACAACATTGTAGATGCCTTTATGTATACTTTTAATCGCTGTTACAATACTCGTATCCATATCCACTCATTTCTGCACCACATTTTATTTCTGCTAACCCTGTCGAACGCCTTCTTCATGTCTATGAAGCTTGCGTATACTTCTTTATGTTTGGTCAGCTTTTTTTTCCAAAATATGTTGCACGGTAAAAATGTGGTCCTGTATGCTATGTGACGGACTGAACCCGCTTTGTGCATCTGATAGTTGTTGTTCCACCGCCGTCGAGAGCAGAGTGATGCCTCTATAATTTACACAATTGTTTGTCTCCTTGTAAAGGGTCTTTCATTAAGCGCTTCCTATCTTTAAATTTAAATAAAACAAAGTGTGTGTGAGATATCGTCGAAATTTTTTATTCGTTTGAAAGGCCTATCGATGCCATTACTCGTATGTATAGAATATAACATCGTTGAAATGTACGCCGCGGCTTCTCTGGGTGGCGCGCAGCCAAAATGTCCAATTTTTCATGACTCCGGCGCATACGAGTAAATCAGGCTGAATTTGACCGATGGCATGGGTTATGTTGGCTTTGAGGGCCGCAGTGGTCTGTGGCTTATTCGCATAGACTTGTGACTTCAGAAAACCCCACAAGAAAGAGTCTAACTGGGTCAAATCGCACGATCTCGGTGGCCAGTTCACATCGTTTACCTTCAGCTCCTGGGTCAGTTGAATTTTGTACAGGTGCAGGCCCAAGTCACGACGCAAAATTCGACAAGTTGTGGTCTGCGAAAGGCCGAGTTCTTATGAGCGACGCGAAATCGACTTGCTCGGATTCTCCTGCACACTCTCACGGACAGCGGCGATGTTTTCGGCAGATCTTGCGTTTCGTCGACGTACGGGTGTTGATCGTTTACTGAACCAATGGACTCAAATTTATCCACCACACTGTGAATAGTCCTCTCGGAAGGACGATTATGGCGACCGTAAAATGGGCGAATCGCGCGGAACACCCATTTTGATAAAACAATTTTATTATTTACACGTGGTGTTGAACGCTATATCCGTCCATTGTGATTTAGCAAAACAGACTGAATAAATGACAGCCAATTTGACAGATGTAATGTAATGTAAAAAAAAATTGGTGACAATGGTTGTGGCAGTACCTTCACCACACAAACTACTTGGAATGAATCTATCAGCGAGCTGGATACAGGGTGGACGCTGTATCAGAATGGTATTTTCTCCATTTATTTGGTTTAATGATGACATAAAATCACTTCGCACTGTTTAACACAGTACACTCAATGCGTTCCGGGAAATTCGTCCTATAATATTATAGTATGCGAGCTACGGCTAGAGTAGATAAAATGATATTCTGTGAAATTTATTTCTTTATTTTCTAGTCTTTAGAACAATTCTAAAGAGAAATATTCCCTTAGGGTAGCCCTTAGATGCAATATCCAACTAAGCATGCCTGTCAATGACCTTTGTGTCACGTGTCTCGAGGAACTTACGAGTAGTAATTTCATCTTATAGAAGGAGGAACTAATACTGGTAGATAATTTACGCATTGGGAGACTGGCGAGGCAGTACGAAGGATGAATATTTTCGATAATATTTCTCAAACATTGGTGTAGTATTTCAAAGCTAAATTTACCAAACTATTATTGTTCCGACAAAGACAGTGCTATTGCTACGATAGATTACAATTACAGTCAACTCAAGTTGCTAATGTGCACAGTGTTCGACTTCTAACTTCCCGACAGCTCCTTAAAAGTGATCTTTCAAACGATCGCCAACACTACTTGAGAATTATGATTTATCCTTGTTGAACCGTTGTCTCAAGTGAACAACTTCTATACTCGTATGATAAAAAACAGAAGAGTAATAAACCATCCAAAATGCATCCAAAATACATCCATATAGCTGCTTGTAACATGTACTACAGCACACTTAGTGAGCTTCTCTTTTCCATAGAATTTTCTTATTCTGAAACGCAGAAGAAGAATTAGTAAACATTCACGGAGAGACTTCAGTTCATGACACTTGAAATTGTTTACATTTCTATAGTAAGCAACAAAGAGAGAAAAGTAAAATCCAAATATCATACCGTATCGAATGCACAATCTAAGCAAAGCCTTCCCTTCCTCGGCCCACTGGAGCGTGTGCAAGAAGTACAAGTACCTTCAGTATGTATACAAAGTAGGTTTAGAACAACCGAGATACAAGAAACAAGTACAAGAGCTATTATTACTGCATGCAACCGATATATCGATATCGATTGTTATCGGCTAAACAATGAGTGGATGCAGAGAGGATAGTTTATTGTTTGATGGAGCAATTCGTTGCTAGAAAAATATGCTGTATCTACTACTACAGAGCGACCACAACAGAAAGAAAAACCTCTTGTCGACTTGGGTTAGATACTGTATTTTGTTTTCATTTAAATTTCTATTCAACATGATGTGATCTATGACGCGAGAAAATGAGATTAAAAGTTCAGATGTTTTTAGTGAAAATGAATTTAAACTGGAATACTTTAAAAAAAAAATTGGGAACGACCCTCAAGTCACGTTGTTATTTTATACTCGCTAGTGGGGTGTTGTTTTTGATAAGAAACGTTTTTTTTTTCATTTGTTGTAGTAGTGCTATAATTGGCTACAACTGATAGGGTTGGCGAACCAAATTCAAACCTTGGTGGCCAGAGTCAGAGGTTTGATTAAAATTTTGCAGAGTCCGCAAAAAATAGTAGTGTAGCCATAAATAAATTTATTTTTGTTTACAGTTTTGTTTTCGTTGTGATTTTAAGGGCTCGCTTCCTGGTTTTTATTGTGGGTTATCAAAGGAGGGCATCGTAATATATTTGTTTACTTCTTTTTTATATTTTGTGGGAGAATCCTTATCAATACACTTTTTTTGGTGTTCAAAGTATACTCTTCAGAATAAGTACTCAATAATCTGTGACACTAAAACCGCACAGACTTTGCAGTCTTTGCATGCCATAAGGCACGTTGCTGCTTTGTCTCATGAGCCAGTACATATAACGCAAACGCCATAGGCTTCCATAAGTGACTCATATTCAAATTATTGACAGATAGCTTTTGAGCGCCAGTTCTTTAGTTAAAACCTCTGGGACAATAGATAGGTTATATGTAATTTAACTATACCAGCGAGTGCATTAGACTCGATTTCCACAGAAATCAAATTATTAAATTTAAACCATTCTGCGTCTATGATTGTCTGAGGTTAACTATCTGCTTCTATCGGTACCACACTGGACATGTGTGGCGCATAACTACCATTTCAAAAGGCTAGCCAAAGATCTGTCAGACACATGCCGACATTATCTCGAAGATCAAACCAGCCAGTTTAGATTACTACATGATGTGAATCCTATGCGTGATCAAATGGAATCTCAGAAGACGTCGCAGTTTTAAATGGCCACAATGTTTTACGGACCTTGAATAACCCCCAACGTTAGTAGTAATAAGCTCATTCATCCGAGATGCATCTGCTTCCAAGAACTTTCACGCAGTCGTGAATAGACCCAGTCGACCCATCAAATAGTTTCATCTGCCTGGAACCTCTAGGCGCCGCTGTTGCCTAAATCAAATGTAAATGGCTTTCCAGGAGAAATGAAACGGGATTTCCAATTGTGTTACTGACCGTATTCTATTAGACCTAACCTCAATTTCATAGATACTCTTTCGTATGCTTAGCAAGTACAAGAACCTGTTTCGTGTTTCCTTAGCAAATTCATTTACCTATCTACTTTTCTTATCCGCAACCACACATGTTTTTTACATGCGAATGGCCTTTCCCAGGTCGAATGGAACCCGTTACTATGCACACAGGGCTAATCAGATGGAGGTGAATTAGTAGACAAGCCAAGATGTGTGTTTCCAGATAATTTAGTGTCCCGTCACTTCATCTACTGCTGTATGAGCAACATTTTAAACCCAGCGGAATGGATTCCCGGTGTAATCCGTAAAATTGATCCACTCCTGACGAGTTCGTGAACTCTACGATTCTTGAAATATCTTCATCCCACGGCTTGGTATGCCATCTCATTAAGAAATTTTAATGTGGTAAAGACCGACTGACGATATCTCCCGCTGGGAGATATTTAAATACCTGTTCGATCAACACAAGACTCCCTTGATTACATTATCTCAGTGTGCAATATGCAACAGTGATTTGAATGGTGACCAAAGATGCGACAATATTAGTCGGAGAAAAACCTCCTTATAAAAGAGTATGGATTATCTGTTTGGAGACACGCCTCCCTAGTCTTGTCTGGAAGGCGTAGACCCTTATGAAGAAAAATAACTGGTCAGTATTGAGTTGGTATTTTCTAGAATGAACTGACAGCCGTATTATGTTTACTAAACATATCTAGCGGTAACAGGTGTAAAAATGTCAAGCACTGTAGATTTGATAGCACAACCAGTGTACAAGCAAGATGATCTCTAGATTTTGCCTAGGTGGTTGCCGCATTTGTCTAAAGCCAATCACGCTAATTCTTCACCTGAAAAAAGAAGAGAGTATATTAGAAAGTTCTGAGAAGTGTGTCCCTGCCACTCAGCTTTTACTTTATAACGCTACTCACGACATTAAAAATTAAACTTTGGTGAAAGTAAGCTGTCAAGTTTGGCGTAAATTGTAACAGCTTTGAGAGCTTGCCACTCCTTCGTCATTGACCAGAATTTAGCCATTGGCTAAAATTTTAAACCGATTCGGACACGGCCTGAGTGCGGTCTTAGTCAAGATTTTTCAGCTGTCTAAAATGAACAATATATTGTAGAAAAACTTTATTCGGTTTGACAGAACTTAGCTAAGATTTCAGTCTCCTTTATTTTTTACAAAAGTCGAACTATGCTTAGACAGCCGAAAGTAATACTATAAAATCAAACTTAAGTAGTTGCAGCTTTCAAACTCGCCCTTAGTGTTCAACTGACGAAGAAGATTTTATTCTCTATTGCAACTGTCGGGAAAGAAGACGTCATCCCTATTTTTTTGTGCAATACTTTCTTTCAGAGATGCTCAAAGGGAATTGTTTGGAAGGAAATCACCAAAATTGCTGTCCTAAGATGTTCTAACATAGGAGAACATAGGGTCTATAGGGCCGGCATTAGATTGTAGAAAAGTAAGGAAATTCTTAAACTAGCCAGATCACAGTTAAGTACAATCTCAAGAAACATTCGTTCAGACTAGGGCATACAACAATCTGTGCCAACTGTGAGGAGGAGGAGGAAGATATAGACCATTTGCTTGCAGTGGCACTGAAGATACTGGGATCCCCAAGGTTACCGAATCTAACACACCTCAATAAGAAAAGAATCGATGAAATATCGGAGTTCACCAGAAACAAGACGATTTCCAGATTACTATATGACATAGTCTCCTTTTGATACTCCCCATGATACCAAATACCTACATCCCCTCTCTACACATAATTCCCACATCACAGTGCTATTCCAAGATTCCAACAGACGAGGGGAACACAACGGGCCCAATAGATGCCTAAGCGAAGGGCATAAATTCACCCTCTAAAACCAACGAAGTATAGCGCTAGGATTCCTTTTGGGTCACTGTTGTCCTATCAAACATGCCATGAGACTGGAAGTACTGTAATGACCTACCCATGGTAGAGGATGTGACGTTTATACTATGTGAAGTAGTAGATACTTTTTCAATTACTTCCGGAGGTTAGTTGTACTAAAATGTTGTGCTTGGAAAAAAGTGTTTGGCTTTGTGTGCATTTTATGAAGGTTCTCCAAGGATTATGGTGCCTAGTACTTTATGAAAGCCTAGCTTCATAACCCTACTTAACCCAGCCTAACTTAGACAGGCATATTATTCCGCTTTTCACATTCAACAAGGGCTCTGTGATCTTGAAGATCATTTGCACAACTGCAACTGACTTCATACAAGTATGTTGTGTCGTATATAACAAATTGCTAACAGGTTGCAAACTCGTTGGTGATTTGTTGCGTCGTGTGCGGACTGCGGATACTGTAAGTGGTAGTAAAAATCTACGAGTTAAATTTTTGTCGCTTCTTTTGCGAAAGGCCTTAAATTTAGTTCTGTCGATTTGCCGTATTTTAGACAACCAGGTATCGATGATATTATTTCATTCGTCAAACAACAGAAACGGTTTCTTGAACACTTCATGCAACAGCTTTTAAACCCCCAACCAACCAAGTAGTTAGACCCAAGCCTATACCGCATGAAATCTTACTCAAGATGCCGATATCCACCACGTCAAAGAGTCAAAGAGTTTCTCCACTTTTTGGAAACAATTACCCACACATTGTAAAAAAAGATAGTAATAAGATAGTAGTAATTATCTCTGCCACTCCACCCCCAACCAATCAAGTAGCCCTCGAACAACCTTATTTTAGTTAGACCCAAGCTTATACCGCATGAACTCTTGCTCACGATGCAGATATCTACCTCTTCGTGAGCATTCTTTTTCCAGAGTTAAAGAGTTTCTCCACACTTTTAGGAAACAATTACCTGTAAGGGATAATGGCAAGGTAGCTGTTTGGAAGTTACATTATGAAAAAGATAGCACATTACCCCTGGCATTTGAATAGCAATGATATAATACGTCGGATAGCTATATTTTCTTCTTCTTGCCAGGCTACATTATTCATGCTTGTATTAACACTCCATATACGTTACATAATTCTGCAAAATATCCCTACGTCAATCATGTCCTGACTACATTCTTGGATCGTAACCGAAGGTCCCTCCTATTGTTATCGAACAAAAGCACTTTCGAGTCACAGCAGGTTCCGACAGAAGATAATTCGCTCATTTGACGGAAGATTAAACCCATTTGTCTGACGAATTTATCATAACTCTCTCGTGTACGCCTCAAATGGCATTGAAACCATCCGAGGGAAATTATTAAACTTTGTCTACCCATCCGCACACGTGCCCCATTTACATTCAAACTGGCTGTTTGTCTTGTTCTAGATTTCACCTTTTCACCTGCCAACTGTCAGCTGTTTTCAAAAACAGAAACAAATTAAAAAAAAAAAAAAAATGTCTACGACACACAGAATTATGCATGCATGTGTATAGCAATAGAGTAGAGCTAGCCCCCCACGACAAACAGTGAGGGCCCCCCGCTGTGATGTCTTGACTACTATGCCTTTTCTTCTTTTATTCGCTTTTTTTTTTGCATTTTAATAGGTGGCATCGTTCTTAGTGTGTACTAAAGAATCGATAATAATAGCTAAAAGCTATACGAAATCTAGTATAGGTAGTGTTGTAAAATAATGAAAAAAAAAAGATCGTGTAAGTTCGCGCAATCCACCAAAGAAAAGGTTAACAGTGACGTCAGATGCAGAGGCCTGCATCCCGGCAGAGAACCACAAACACCCAGTAACAAGTTGTTATCGGTTTTTTTCTTCTTTTTTTTTTTTTTTTGTTCAAAGGCAAAGCCGTCTAATGCCACTTCTTGGCATTCTTTCTGGCCATTGCACTTTTTTTCCACTAAAAAAAAAAATCAAATAAAAGGCGGCTCAAGCAACACAACTTCTTTTCTTGTCGTCGTCGCCGAGTAATTATGCAGAATTATTGCATTTTAATGTTTTGTGTTGTTCCTTTGAAAAAATGCATTTTTTTTTTTTTGTTTTACCTATGCCTATATTTAGAATCCATTTGAGAGAAAAAAACAAACACCTCAAGGCGATCAAATGCTAAAGCCTCATACTACTGCTACAACTACTAGTACTGCTGCTGTTGCTGGTTTGTTGGGTCAATAAACTTGTCATGGATACACAAACAAAATGTTGTTGCACATTTCTAACCAAACGCAGCGACGACAACGACGACGACGACGAAAATATTGAAAAGTTGCATAAAAACGACAAAATGCGAATAAATAACAAATAAGATTGATATTTGTTGCTAAGAGTAGAGAGATAGTCGTACGTAGCAATGTGTATGGTGTGCCATTGGTATGCACTCAGCGTACGTATACGGGGTACATGGATTGAGATTGCAAGTTGCAGGCAGTAACACATCGCTGTATGGGGCCGCCTCCTTCAAAATGGCAAACGTGCATCTAATGCTGAAATAGACAAAGTGCAATGCACTGACTATGATGTCAGTGGATTGTACAAGGTAAAAATAATGATTTTTGTGTGATTTTACGATGCACTTGAGTATGGGGGTTGGGCTTTTTGTATTGATTTAGGCTGAGGTAGTTATAGAAGTTTGCTCGCGCACAGAGTAAACAATGCCGTGGGATGTTTACTAGAATTATTTCCAGATAACCTTATCTGTTGTCAGTTTGTTAACATTACAAAGTGTATAGTTTGTTTGATCTGCGAGATGTTAGGAATCAAAAAGCGAACAAGGTGGCCAGATCGAAACTGAAATTCTTTTTACTCTTTTGACTCGTTAAAGTCGTAAATTCTAATCGATATGTAGATCTTTGGCTTTTATGTACACCATCTGCTTTGAAGTGCGATATTGAGAAACTGAGAGAACAACTGAAAAAGTATGTAGAGGTTGATTCAATTGTAGGTTGCAATTTAAATCTGGCAATGCTGTGGTTCTGTCAAATATAATCAGCTGATTTTTGACAGCTGTGAATACGGGGTATACAACTCATTTTAATTGTCAAAACCCATCTTCAAAGTGGGGAAAATTTAACTAACACGATTCACGCATTGCGATATAATTGGCAAAACACAATGTGGCGGTCGCAAGTTTGACAAGTATTTGTCAAAACACCCGACCACAAAATTTGCAACGCTAAATGTGGCTTCAAGACGGTCGGGCTTTGAGAGGTTAGGAATATGACAGAATTATGTTCTGTTTCCTCAAATTTTCCACACACGATTTCACGGCAGAAAGAATAGTAGAAATGTACTCAAATTACAAATTTAAGAAAAAACTTCACAAACAAATGTGTATGATTAAAAAAATAATAGAATAAGCATCTCTGCATACTCGAACATAATTAATTTGTGTTCAGAACACATTAATTAGCAATTAAAATTTCTTACATATTAAATGCTAACAATTCGGAGTACATACACGACACCATGACTTACCTTGTTGCTAAAATCGAACAAGTCAAAGAATAATGTCAATCTAAAACAGCTGTGAGCTGTCAAAAAGCGCGACAATAATAGAGAGTAACTCTACTCCGACGCCGAGGTGGCGCTTACGATAATTACGATCAAAAACAGACTAAACGCCTGTGGTCACATTTGGTGTTACCCAATGAGATCCCATTGATTCTATTCATTCTGTCAAAGCGCTACCGCGCGAACCGTCACATTCTGTTTCTACTTTAATGTTGGTAAGCAAAATCGTCCTTCTCGTGCAAAGGCCAATGCGTCCTCGTAGTTGGCAAAGTATAGTATAGCAGAGTGACAGTGGTGCACGCAGAGCATTTTAACAAAAGTTCTTCATTTGCATGCCTACAAGATCCAATTTTGTTCATTCATACATTCATTTCATCTCTATTTAGCAGAACTCTACTTTAAACTTAACCTAAGGTACATTCGTGTATAAGATGATAACCTTTATAAACTGTACTAGATTAGATTAGATTATCAATATAATGCGGTAGCCTAAAATCATCTTGGTTTCTTAATTGATATGGTTGTCAATTTCTCACGTATCTCAGGTATTTTTGAAGGTAGTTTGGTAACACTCCATATTTGATTTTAAAAACGAGACATAATACATTTACCAGAATTATTTGTTTTACATTTAACTATAAAAGCATATCTAGCATTATTGTTACAGAAGAAGAAGATTCTCATTGCCCTGTTCTGTAAACGCTGTAACTTTAACAACGTTTCGATATTATGGATTCGTTTCCCGAGCTTAAGTTTAACTGTGCACAATGTTTAGGAGACATACCTTAACATTTGTTAACATTCAGCTTCATCCATATGCTTACTTTCAATAAGTCCTTCTGCATCAATTGTATACACTCATATCAGGGTTACCTATTACCAGAGATGAAGAGATGTGCGTCAACAGCAAATAGCACGATCTGGGAGAAGTTTAGCTCCGCTTCAATGTCGTTCATGTAAATGATAAATAGCAAAGCGCCGAGTATGGAACCCTGTGGAACTCTAAGGGTTGTCTCGACATTAATTACTCAATTCACTTTGGTTTTTTTTTTTTTGATCAACCATTGAGAGAAGATCGAAACCAATTCAATTCCTGGCCTCTAATTTCATTGCCCGTAAAATGTCCCTCTCGATGGTTTCAAATGACCTTTTGAAGTCCAAAAATAAATCAATCATATAGTTTCAAGCAGCGATCTCCTCTTTCCAGCTAATTAGGACGCTGTTTAATGCAGATTCGCACGAGTGCTTTTTTCGGAACCCAGATTGGCCTTCATGGAACAGTCCACTGGATTTGAAGTATTTCTCAATTTGCATTTACACGATTTGTTCAAACAACTTCTGGTAGACTGGAAGAGCGTTTACTGGGCTTCTTCGCATTTCTTGGGTCCTTTGATTTTGACAACCGGAGTGACAAGTGATTTTTTCCATCTGACGAGAAAGGAACCATAACTCATCGACAAATTAATTAACCGGTCTAGGACCGAACCTAATATAGTACACTTTTTATGTCCCCGAGACTGATAGCTTTAAATTTAAATGTCGTGTTTACATTGGTGGATCTAAGGCGAAATGGCTCAAGCGTTATTGAATTGTTCAAAATACTGCTTTGCTCTAACAATTTCTGCCTTATATCGATTTTTGGATACGCGATATCTGTGCCAGGTACCTTTACAACCAGAATTTAGGAGCTCTTTGCATTCGTTTATCTTATCCCGCTTCATCTGAAGTGGTCTTGACTCAGGAATTGAAGCCAGCAGACTTTGAACATCGTCGTGATTTCGTTGATTGGGTGCTAGAGAACCACCAAATTGTTTCAACCGGATGGCTACACGTAAACAAACAAAATTGTCGCATTTGGGGTAATGATAGTCCACGGGTCATTCACGAACACCCAATACATCACTGTTTGGTGTGGATTTTGGGCCGGCGGCGTGATTGGACCGTATTTCTTCGAAAATGTTCATGGTGCTGCTGTAATAATCAATTGTGATCGTCGAGTCAAACCCAGCAAATCAGAGACCGCATTTTTGATGACTTTTTGGCAGTGTTGCCACTGATCTTCTGCACTTATACTGGCCAAACACGATTTTGGCGTCATATTTCGGACATTGTTCGTAAACCCTGTCGAGGAGTTCGTAGAAGCATTTGGTTACTTCATCGTTCTCTCCTGTGGGGGGCGTGAGCACAGATCAGCATGATGGTTTTGAAATCGGTTTTTATAGCTCAAGATGTGTCCAAGCGATTTTTTTTTAGCAGAGCTCCATGCCATTGACCTATGCGTCAGCGTCACTATCAACCTGAGAACTTGTTTCAGGGGGCAAACATTTACATATGGACTTTCGGATAACCAAGCTGCACTCAATGCGTTGGGTTCCAATTCGTTGGGCACAAAAATGGCGGAGTGGTGCTTCAATACCATTCAGGATTTATCCACGTACAATGAAGTAAAACAATGGTGGGTACCAAGGGACGAGGAACGAAATTGCCGACGAACTGATACATAACAAGATTCATAGGACCAGAAATGTCTTTGTTATAAAAGTCGGTTATAAAAGCAAACATTTTCTGTAACATAGCAGAAAGAATTTCCAAAATCTAGTGAGCTTTTCTTCGATCACTGCCGAATCAGATATCATTCCAATAAGATGATAAGTAGCTCAGAAGATGTGATCGCCTTCATTAGGAAGATACAAACACTCTTGGAATAACTGCCCAATGGTACAGCAGATATTCTTAGATCGCAGTCAAACATTTCTTTATATAAATGAGGCATGTTTATGTTTGGCAGCATAATATATGTCCCTGTAGGTCGTAAGGTAGGAGACTCCAGCAACAACTTCAATACTTTTGGCTTTGCAGATGATATTTTTTTAAAAGCGCTCCTCCACTGATCTTAAAATTAATTTATGAAAATCAAAGGTCATTCGTTGGCCAGTTCTATTAGTTATGAGCAACAGTCGGCATAGTGTCTACAGTAAATACAAACCATATTTAAACATCAACTCTTGTATTAATTCATATCAAAACCGTTTCTATTAGAAATGTTTTTTTTTTTTTTTGAACACACCGACGAACATTTATTCCAGACAATTGACAAAAACAATTTGTTCGAAACATTTATTTTATTCCGGAAAGTTTTTCATCGGTTCAATGTTCGAGAAATAAAAATATTGGTTCAAAGTATAGTTTTGCTCTATCGGTACATCTCTTCAGCGAAAATTGTTTCATGTTCGAATTTGTTTCGACCTGTGCCTGTGAGTACCCCGACCTTAAGCATTTCTAAAACTCAGAAGGACCGCTTTGTAGACATACGCATACCTACTCGTATATAAAAACATCTTAACGATCACATATCATTCCTTGAATGCACATACAAATCGTAGTCTGAGGAAGGTGATTAGATAAAGGTTGTAGGTATATAAAAGCGTAATTTTAAATAATTCGAAACTTACAAACTACTTCGTAATTCTGTTCACCTACAGCTTTGACTTGATAGTCCTTTGTCGTGTTGAAAACTCTATGTGAATGGGTAGCTTAAGTTTGTGCCAACTTTCTTTGAATATTCCTAAAAGAGGCTTTGTTATAATTTAGAAGCTAGATTACCTCTGCTAGGTCGCTATAATTGCAGTACTATAATTAGAAGCTCAAAACCTTTGAATTTCCCTGTCTCTAATATTTAAAAATATTGGAACTACACACTTCGCTGTTTTCAAAATCCCACCATAACTATCCTTATTCGCCATGAACCCAATTTAAACCTGCCACTAAGCATTCACCCCTTCCTAGCATCAATTTTCGCAAATCCTTCGACACACACTTCAAAACTCATTTAACCAAACAAGATCTACACGCGTACATAGTGATTACCGTGCTCACTGTCCCGACTCCCCGGGCAATTAAAATTATTTTGCATTCAACTTGAATAACCAAACAGTGTACGCAAGAGGCTAAGTGAATGCAAATTTCTTTAGAAATTGCCAGCTTCTGGCACCTACTGACGTCTCCTAAAGCGAGCAAAAGATTTGCATCCTGCAGTGCCATTTTTCTACGAATAAGCTGTGACAAGTAGCTATAATCTCTATCCATACACTCGTTAGCTAAAATTATGTACATACACATCATCTACATCATCATCCTCATCGTCTTCTGCTACTCAAGTTTTTCAATTTCTTTATCCTGTAAAAGGATATGTGGCACGTTGCACGTATATTCGAGTCACGTTTGAATATTATTTTTATATCAAACCCGAGGTATTATATGCATCCCTACACACACACACACACGCGCGGAGAAAAGGAAGGATTTTCAAACGAGAAAGTGGGAAGAAAAGTACTGCTTCCAGCGTCAGAATCTCATCTTTCATCACCAATACCGTCGTGGTTTTTTTTGTGGTAAGTGGGAGCAATATATATCCAGAAAATTTGCTTTGGGGGTCACTTGAGAAGGCTGTTATAACACAGCAAAGGAGGAAAAGTATAACAAGGATATTTTCAGTATGCTAGAGTGTGTGTGTGTGTGTGTGGATGGGATAGAACTTCTTTTCAATTCAATTAGCTGACTTTTGTGTTATATCCTCTTGCGCCGGGATATCTCCCACCACTTAGGCAAGGTTTTGGGTCATGGAATGAATAATCATCTGCTTTGTGGTGCTCTAAAAATAGATTCAATGGACGTGGACCAGTTTTAATGGCACAAGGCAGGGTAGCATTAGAAAATGAATGACATTCGCAAGATTAGCAATTTTATTATTATCCTGACATCACAGTTATGCCAATTATGGCCAAAATAATTTGCTTATTCAACTATAATTGCTGGCTTGATTTTTGTTTACGGAGACATTTTGCACACGCACGTGCTGATAAAAATTTTATTGGGTTCAAATCTATATTCGCCAAAACATTCAAAGTAGAACTTTGTAAGACGACATTTATCATATTAAACAAGTTTCATTGGCCGTTCGAAGTTGCATCTGTACATTCTTGTAAGTATATCAGACGAAGCAGACTACTTGTCGCTCTTCGTAGGGTCAACTATGACAAGTATAACTCGGAAAACAAACGCTAAGCAACCTTGTTTTGTAGTTGTTAAGTTAGTGTTTGCACCCTAAATAATGTACTCGTAGTAAACTGCCAACATCAGATGTTGTAATCGAAATCATTTTCGTGTATTAGGTGGAGTCCCACAAGGTTGTACACTATCACCAGTACCTTTACTGGGTTAATTTATTGGTTTGCATGAATAAAGTGGTGGATCCCCGACTATACAGATTAAGTAGGTTGGTTTTTTTATTTTAAATTTGACTTTGGAAGAGGTGCATGCTTGGGCGGGCTTTAGAACAGCGTCTACGGATATGGGTATGGTGGCTAAGTTAAAACTTTGAATTTTTTCTTGAAATGAATCTGTAGGTCGTAAGGTAGAAGTCTCCGGCAACAACTTCAATACTTTTGGCTTTGCAGATGATATTTTTTTTAAAAAGCGCTCCTCCACTGATCTTAAAATCAATTTATGAAAATCAAAGGTCATTCTTTGGCCAGTTCTATTAGCTATGAGTCAACAGTCGGCATAGTGTCTACAGTAAATACAAACAATATTTAAACATCAACAATTGTAATCGAAATCATTTTCGTATATTAGGTGGAGTCCCACAAGGTTGTACACTATCACCAGTACCTTTACTGGCTTAATTTATTGGTTTGCATAAATAAACTGGTTGATCCCCGACTATACAGACGAAGTAGGTCGGTTTTTTATTTTAAATCTGATTGTCGACCTTCATTCAATTTCTATTGACTTTGGAAGAGGTGCATGCTTGGTCGGGCTTTAGAACAGCGTCTACGGATATGGGTATGGTGGCTAAGTTAAAACTTAGAATTTTTTCTTGAATTGAATTATGGTGGATATAGCAATTAGACTTCAGTACTCTATGTATGCCGGCCTATTCGCAACTATGGAGATTTTTGTTTTCTTGTTATTCAGAGAATAGTACTCGTAGAGAGCTGATCATTTATGAAAGCTTAAAAATGTTTGAGATCCTTCAGAATTTCCAACCTATCTTTCCGTTTAAAGTCAAATCAAGCAAACAAAACATTCTCTGCTTCGTGCCTGTCTGTCTGTCCAAACCTCCAAACAGATTTAAATGAAATTTGGTAGGTCCTGTCAAGTATGAATTGGACTGAGTGCGAGTATTGTGATGGTCAATTAATCATCAACGTTTAACATCTAAGGTGTGCAGAAAACCTTTGCAACTATTGCTTAGAAGAAAGTGGGCGTGTCTGTCACTATTTGTAAGCGAAGTTCATGAATTCTGATGAGGTATTCACAATAAGACTTAACCATAATCAAAAATAGCTTTGAGAAAACAAAACATGCTTTTTTTTTTCAAGAAAACGCCCCCAAAAATTGGGCATGGCCCTTATGCAACGTATGAACGATGAACGATATTTCTCAGCAAATTTCCCCGAGTGAAATGCATTTCTTACATCGGGCATACAGTGCCTTAATACCACCGAAAAAATATTTTTTTTCTTCGCCTTCAAAATGACTTTCTACGGCCGCCTTTATCTCATTCTCATCTGCAAATCTCCGGCCTCGTAACTCTTTTTTTTCAAATTGGAAAAAAAGAAAAAGTCGCTCGGGGTGTTTGGGCTGTAGGGTGAGTGGTCTATCGTTGAAAAACCTGTGTCTTTTAAGGCCTGTCTCGAAACCCGCGTTCGAGTCGTGATTGCTTGTCGAACAGCGTAACCATTTTCGGTACCCATGTTCATGTTTAAATGCTCGTGCAAAATTTCTCCAATTCGTTCTTTGCTGATGTGCAACTCGTCCGCTATCTGCCACATTTTTATTCTTCGGTCGGCCGGAACTAATTTTTCAACTTTTCCGACGTTTTCTTCAGCGACCACCCTCGCCCTTGTTGAAATAAGCGAGCCCATTCTTCAATAAAACGAAAACGGTGCAATTATTCATCGGTATTCATTTTGTTCCCTTCAAAGCAATCTCCATTGCAAGCAATACAACGCTTCCTCCAATCTTCAAAATATTTTTCATAGGCCGATTTTGGGATCACCTTCAGCTTCTTCTGCGAATTCTCCTTTATCGCCCCAATCGCCTCAAAACGCTTTCCACGAAGTGATAACTTGAGTCGTGGGAATAGGAAAAAGTCACAAGGAGCCATGTCAGGTGAATACGGAGCTTGCAGAACGGTACTAACGTTGTTTTTGATTAAATAATCGTACAAGATGACATGTGTGAATCGGTGCGTTGTCGTGGTGAAGAAACCACGAGTTCTTTCTCCACAATTGTGGCATCTTCCGACGAATATTTTCCCTCAAACGCTTTAACGCGCTTACGTAATACTCCTGGCGGAAGAAATTCCGTAATCAAAGAAAACGGTCAACAAAGCCTTGATTTTCGATCGACTCTGTCGTGGTTTTTTGGGTTTTGGCTTGTCGGAGAAGCGCCATTCCGATGATTGTTGGTTAGTTTCGATGTCATATTCATAAACCCATGTCTCGTCACCGGTAATGATGCTATCGATAACATGTTGACTGACTTGTTTACAAACCTATCACGCACATATTCCCGACAATTGGCGCTCAAACAGATATTTGGGCGCCAAATGACATGTACCAACCTAAAAAACAAAGCTTTTGACAATATCTCAAGCGCGGTTTGTTTGAATGAGAAATTCTTTTTTGATCAGAAGGTATACAAAGGCCTAGAATCCTGAAGAGTCGATGACATGTCCTTGAAAATTTCTTTAGGTGATATTCCTTTTTCATCACAGCGCCGTGTTCAAAATTGCAAGAATTTCCGATTTCGTTGACATGGTGATGTTTATCCTACCACAGATAATAACAAAATGAGATTATTATTGAAACGAGACGATATTTATACTACTAAAGAGTGCCCCAGTTAGTGCTATCACTAATGAGAAGATGACTCGTTGTTGAGTATCTCAGGCCGCGAACATATCAGCCGCCCCTCGTATATATATTGTATTTGTGATCAGCATCAATAGTCATGTCGATCTAGCTATGTTCATCCATCCATCCGTATGACACCACTTTTCGGTCCTTCAATTTTTAGCTGGGAATATGAATTTTGGTAAGCTTTCTGGAAACCGAAGCAGTAGAAGTGTACAAATTGTTAAAATCCACCCACAGATACGCCCACTTTAAACAAAAATCGTTTTACTCATTATTTTTGCTAGAAACTAAAAAATATTTTCTAGGTAAGATATGTAGACGTTGACTTATTTACATTTCTGCTTCATTTCGTTCATACTCGTACGTTATGCATAGCCACGCCCCCTTTTTGGGGGTGTTTTCTTTAAAAAGCCTTATATTGCTTTTTTAAAGCTATTTACGGTGACGGTTAAGTCTTATTGTGAATATCTCAACAGAATCCGTGAACTTCGGTTACAAATTTTGGGAGCCACTGCCACTTTCTATTAAGAAAAAGTTATCATTGCATCTGTTTTAAAAATTTCGCAACGGTTGAGTTAAAAGATGAGGAATAGGGTATCCGTTATAGACAGATTGTAACTTTCCTGTATGTTTTTTGAGGTGGGTATGTTTGTAGCTTGTTCAATAGACTTATAAATCATGATTTTTTTTTCACTTAGTGGTTCCGCTGGTACCGGATATATTGTCAAATTGCCTGAAAAAGTGGTCGGAAAAGGATCTTGGGTATTGTGGCTAGTTATCCGTTCTCTTTCGGCAGAGTTGGGAATGGGGAGTGACTGAAGTTGTTTCTTATCACTTATGTCATTGGCCTAACTCTATTAGATTGAAGCGCTATTGTCTTTAAGCTCTGTTATCTGGCAGCAATGGCTTGCTCACACATTCTGTTGAACTAAGGTTGAATTACCTCGACGAGAGCTTTTACGCAAACGTTGACATCAGTGCTCTTAAAACATTGTCAGCGTATGAAATATTGTTCACTATTCATTCGTCAACATTTAAATTTGAAACAAAAACCAGGTACTACAGTGGACCGGTATTGAGCCTGAGTGCTTAAGTGGAGTACTTCTTGCTGTGGTATACCTCTGCTGAATTGTTTTTCTTTTGAGTGTTTCTGGCAAGACATTCCACACTGCTCAACTCATTTGGCTCTTCGAATATTAATCTTGCTTCCAATTACTTAAGCTGCTTCGATGATGGATCAACTGAAGATGGAAAATACTTTGTCATTTTAAAATTCCTGCTCTCAGTTCTCTTCATTAGATTATAATTTCATCTGACCTTTTCATATCTAAAACTGACAGTTTTCATTTATCCATTCTTCATCCGCTTCCGAGAATTTTAGAATAGGGCAGCTTTCATAAATCCCCACAAAAAAAAAAAAGTGCAAACCCTTACAATCTCATTAATCAAAGGGTTACATAATCCCAGCAGGATACAGTTGAAAGCTGTCCGTAATTCCGGGGATTCAACAAAAATCCTTATTCCCATCTTTTCCGTTTTTTCCGTTACAAAAAACCGACATTTTCTTGACCTTTCAGTCAACCCCTATAATTAGTTTCGTTATGCCATGCCTTTCAATACAGCAATTTCGGCTTTATATGGGTTCATCCACTCGTAGCTAATTGTTTCCTTTTTTCCTTTATAAGCATTTCTTTTCATACATAAAAAAGAAATGTCCTTTGCAAAGTCACACCGAGGAGTGACGTCTGTTAAAAAACTGCCATTTTGCGTATGGGAAACTTGCATTCCCTTTGCCCATACATTTATTCAAAGTATCTAACCGAGTAATGGAACAAAAATTCACAGTCCAGTTGGTTAGTTCTTGAAGTGTTTTTCCTATTTGCATGTGAGAACGGTCTGAAAGGGTTTCCCATTGTTTCGAAGTTCTTACAGAAGTGTGTTTTTCTTTCTTATGCTGTTATGACTCGAGGACATTGTTTTTTTTTTTTGTGTGCAGAGTTAGGTAAGGAATTATATTCTCAAGGATTCCCTTTCGTTACGTTTGACATTGTTACATATCATTAATATTGAAATGTTATATTCTTTAGTGTGACGGGTGGGATTTTAATGGGCCGCTTGAGTTTTTCGTAACGTCTTTTCGAGGAACTCGTGAGAGCGGTAAATTGAATAAGGAATGACAGGGAATTTTATTGGAGTTGGGTTGCCAATTTTTGGCGGTTTAAACATGATGAATATTTATTTTTATAATTGACCTATGAATGCCCTTGTTATACTGGGAAACATAAATAATGTTCTGGTGGTGGTTTGAAACTAGGATATTATTGTACTACATGGGTGGTGTCTGCGCTAATTCAGGAGGTTTGTTACAATTTCGTTTATTCGGTTACGATTCCTAGTAATATTCTTTAATTATTGTGTGTCGTACTTAAAGCATAATTTTTCCAAAAACGTCACCGCCAAGAGATGACGCTTTTATTGTATTCATTTCCTAAACCTGAACTGTCTGAAAATTAGGCCAAAGTTGAAATTAAAGTGTCCTGGTAAAATTTCATCAAAATGACTCGATCGCGGAAGCAGTGACTCTTTTAAAAGAGTCAAGTGAGTCGAATTGAAAAATTTAACAAATGAGTCACATTTTAACTCAGGTTCCTGCTCATGACTCCTTGGCGGGCACTAGTATTTGGTTGGAAACTGGTTCATAATCTGCCATCACTGGCATGACTTTTTGATAGTATCTGCTCTTCGATTTCTTGGTTGACAATCAGCTAAAAGCTTTTCGTTTCTGCCAATCTTTCGTGGCTCCTTAGTAGTATCTTATCCCTGATACCGACTAGTCTGGTTTTCTGGTATGACTGGTTTGTAGTCTAGCATCTCTGGGATTCATTTGTGCTTGGGGTTCCAATATGATTGAGTGACAGACTTTTGTCTCTAGTACTCACTCATCGACGATCGTTCATTATGACTGGTTGATATCCTTTCGTCTATGGGATTCATTTGTGGTTGGCACTCTTGAGAATCCGACTTGCATAGGCAACCATGGTTTGTCAAAACCAATATTTTTGTCCAGCTTACGCTTTTGAGACATAGACTCTTACTGAACAATATCTTACAAGATTAATTGGTCCAGTGAGTCAAGGAAAAGAACCATGTTTTCCATAAAACTACGAGGAAATATGGCGCAGAACTACACTAAACCTCTCATAACGTACGTTAGGTATAATATGGAAAAGATAGGCCCATAAAAGGTGCTACGATGGACTACCTACAGTGTCTTGCCAAATTATTATTAGGGACAGTCGAGTATGACTCATTCTGCATTTCGACGATATTATTTCGCTATTTTTGTTTACCTCAGCCTTCATTCACCTTGTCCCCCGAACGTGTGGCATCCTGCAATTGAAATTTGCAGTCAGGCTACAAGTGCCTCTTTCATGGGAGAAAGAAGACTAAACCATAAGAGTGTGGTGCGAACTCATAGTTCTTTAGAATCACAAGATGATGTGTGTTATAACCTTTAAGCCGGCTATAGAGATCAAAACCAAAACGAAGCCTATCTTGTATTCCAGTACCAATACTTTAATAATACTGCAGTTCGGTGGTAGTTTTGCCCAAGTCTTTTAGCTTTGGTCTTGGTCTTTCACACTCAGTCTTGCTTTTGTTGCAAGACCAAAACCAGGTTTTGATTATCACTCGTCGGCAAGATGTTACTTGAGAGAGAACTTGAGCCAATGAGTCGAAAGTATCTAGTGAAAGTCGTAACTTAAAGAGTCGCTCTTTAGTCAACTATATGTTCAACGTAAAACACTTTTTTTTTTTTTAAAAAAAACGGTCAAATGATTCGATTGCAAGACCAAAACCGGGTTCGGTTATCACTCGTCGGCAAGACGGGTAGGAGTCAAAACTCGAGGGAGAACTTAAGTCAAATATCAAAATCCAGCGAAAGTCGAAACTTAAGAGCAGGCTCTATCAACTATATGTTCAACATGAAAGACATTTTGTAAAAAGAGTCAAATGAGTCGATTGTTATTACGAGCAAAGCCAAAAAAAGGTGGAGTCAAGGAATAAAAGAGTCGCGAAATTAAATTTAAATCAGAATTCATGAAATGGCTATTCAACGTTCTCCAAGTTTATAAAGTCTGAGTGGCTAAGTTGGCTTGATGGTGAAACCTGTAAATTTAATCAGTTGAAAACCTATTGAGCCGAATCATGCAACGGAACATAAATGAGTCGACATCATCCAGTGACGATCAAAAGAGTCGTTCTCTAGTCAAATATTTGTTTTCAGGGAATGAGGCGATAGTAAATATTCAATTCTGTGAATGAAATTTTAGGAAGTTGAGTAAATCAGCAAGAATGGAAGTCTATTAATCTTAAAATACCTAATATACATATTTTGATAATTATTAACATAATTCTGTCTAAAAAAGTTTAAAAAAAGGCGATAGGAAATTCCAAGAACTGTGATCCGTTAAAAAGAGTCGATTAGCATGTCCATCAAATGAGTCGATGAGAATGATTTAAATAACTCATGTTCCGACTATAACGCCTCGATTTACAGTTAAACCTTTTCAAGTTTCAAATATGAAGTCAAAACTCGATCAAGATTGTCTTAAATTTTATAAAAAAAAAAAGAGTCGACGAAAAGATAGAGAGTTGAAATTTTAGAAATGTCAAATAGATTTCAAATTGAATCTATTTATTTGTTTGTAAAGAGTCGATTGACGATCAGATTCTGTAATATGATTTATTAAACTCAATTCAAATAAGTATTCCATGCAGATCTCAAGAAAAGACGTGAAAGTCGATATTCATTAAATTAATGAGTGAGCTTTCCTATGACCGATTAGAATCGACTATCATTACTGATAAATCGAAGCAAATTAATGACAGCAATTCTGTTTTTAAACGTGTTGGCTGGAAAGTATAGCAAAGTGTTTTTATTTTTGTTCGCAGTCATCTGCTGTCCTTATCCATATGTATATCTTGCTTTGCACGAAGTAGCTCACAGACACACATTTCTTTTGCTGAACTCAATCTGTAGACAGGCCACATGAACCGAGAGCATATGTTGTTTCAAACCAGCCACCAAACTGACATTATGCCAACTGTTCCACAAGTATCTGCAGTAGAAACAGCTGAAGTATCTTTGGTGTTATAAGAAGAAATAAAAAAAAAACTATCTCCTTCAAGTAGCAACCTCAAAAGATTGACTTCCAAAGAAATCAGATACAAAATGTAAAAAAAAAAAAAAAATATCTTTCTTTTTTTCTCCTCTGCGTGTGCATCGTCTCACCTATTCATGCTAAAGAAAGATGTAAATTTTTAATAATTATAAGCTGAGACTAGAAACAAAAAAAAAAAAAAGCCTCTGGTAAAAGTATCTCTTATGCGACAGATACCCACATAAGAGTGTAATATAACCGCAGCAGCACTAATCGACACAGTCATTAACAAAACACACAGAAAACCAAACGTCGTCGTTGTCGGACGAGTAGGAGGTTAGATACGCACGCAGATACATACGAGTATGTACTAGATAGTTTTTTTTTTTTTTTTTTTTTAATGCTGATGAAAAGAAGGAAACTGTGCCGCTATAAAAGAAGCAAAAGAAATAGCATAGTAATAAACTAGATAAACATGTTTTTAACGCATCTATCATGTAAGTGGTTGCAGATGAGTTATATTCAGATGCGGCGGTCGCGTTGGGGCTCAGATTAGGAGATTCTGCTATAAAGCGTTGATAAATCGAATAGAGTGAATGGAATTAATAGAGAAATGAGACGAGTCAACAACAAAACCATTCTGTTTAACACCGTATCTATGCCACATGTGGCGTCTTTAATGCCCAAAGGAAAGACAACACACACATGCAATGAAGAAGAAATTAATTAATGAACAAATATGTTACGCAGAAAGGTTTTATATGGTAATTTCGAAAGTTGTTGCCTCAGCTTCTTCTTCTTCTTCTGCTGTGCGATGTCTCTCTGGTAGAAAAGAGTGTATGGGGACTGAATTAGGGAGCGGGGCGTTGGCATTTATTAATAATAAAATTAACACCATATTGCATAAGTGAGGACAGATTTATGTACTTAGTGCAGTCATCTAGGAACTAATTAACCTCACCATGGGGGTTAAACTAAGAAAGGTACGTTCCATGCACATTAAAACGACGGTTGTAAGACGTTATTAAAGACAAAACGACGAGGATGTTAAAAATCATATTAAGAGTGGCTGACCTCGACTTGTGAATGACACAAGAATTATAAGCTTTGTCTCTCGAAATGACCAACTTTTGTTTTGATGGGCTTCTTCAAACTGTCCGGGCAAAGTTCGTCTATTTCCACACGAACAGCGATGATGCTACCTCGATATTGTGATGAACCTTACAGCAGCGGTTCTGTTCTAAGATGTTCCAAAGGCTATGGTTCAAAGAGTTGAGGTCGTGACTGCCCAAAAGGCCAATCTTTTCCTATGAAGAAAACAAGTTTGTCTCATGCCGCCAACATTAAAAGGTTTTGGTCTTATCTTCTTCAGATCGTGTATCTTAATTGTACAATACTCGTAACTTGAATATGAAATAAAATTAATTAAAATTGAAATAATAACCCGTTGTCATAGGGCACAACCACACAGACTATAACTGAAGTTAAAAGTTTTACAGAACCTTCTCGGGAGTATGATAAACTCCGTGGTCCAGTTATTGCTGGACATTGTCCTTTTTGAGTGTTCATCTCTCGAGCTATGATCTTCGAAATCCGGAGAGGATTTTGACGAACACATGCTCTCAGCAGCGAGTGGATGAGCTCAGTAATGCGATTAAGTTTTTAAATGCATAGATGACGATCCATCCATCTATGATAGTAGATGAGCTCAGTAATGCGATTAAGTTCTTAAGTGCATAGACAACGATCCATTTTTCCTTCAAAAAAGTAGACAGGCGTATATTTTTGCTAAAAAAAAAAACTAAAATGTTTTTGTTGGTAAAGAAACGAAAGCGCGTCAAGGAATAAAATTTAGGTTAGGTTTTATCATCGGTAAAAAAAAGTATTCCGCTCAATATTTAACTAAACTAACCTACATGTACTTGTCCAGGTCCATTGGAACACAACACCATAGATTCAGCCATTGTCAATTGATCGTGATTACTACCATCATTCGTCTTTCCCATCGCGCCAGCGTAATTAACAATATTGTGCTCTATTAATGATGGTATCTGTTTCATTGGCGGGAGCAGTTTTGAGTGCCATAGAGCCCTCACCGGTAACTCACGCACGGCTTAATTTTGTCAGAACTGAAAACCATGGTAGCGATTAATAGGCCGTACCCGGCCTATAGTATATGGTCGTCTATGATGTATCCCATCTCATACTAAGATGACTTGTGGTATCTCTGCTTGTAACACAGTTCATGACACATACCGATCCCTACAGCCTCTCAACTTCGATCACGTTTTCTAACTGTCTCTACATACTCGTTGATCCGATCGACTTAACTTTGGTGATCCAGGGCGTTAATTACACCATCGTCCTAGACTTATCGAGTCTTTCAGGTTGATGCAAACTTCCCACCTGTTGCATCAACTGCTTTTTATTCTGTGACCACCTTGACCTCCTTGCTCAATAAATTAATCTGAAATCGATGGAGACTGTCCAATTCAAGCTCCATTATCTTGACACTATAAAATATTATGGGCACACAACGGAGTCTTCCTACTCCATTTGGAATAGAATTCCGTCTAAATTCACTGACTAAATATATTGTGCACCTCGCTCGTGCTCACGATCCATTCAACACGAATCAAAACCAATAGCAAACTAATATAGCATGAACGAATTCTGTAAAGAAACCGAAATCATGGACGACCAGAAGGCGCAAGACGTAGATCGATCGCCAGCAAATAAAGCTGTCTATGACCATGGCAACGAAACAAAAGGCTAAGCAAGCGCTTAGATGTCTTTCTTTGTATAAAGGTTTAACAATAATAAAAAATGTATGGTGTGTTCGAAAACTTTTCCACTGCCACCCAAAAAATTTAAAATAAACATCTCGAATGATGAAGTACCGCAAGACTATGCTAATGGACCTCTACATTTACTTATACTTTTTATACTAGATAGAGCTTTGTAGCTGTACACGAACAGGGCGTGTTTTCATCAAAAACAAGAACAAGTCTAAATCATAACAGCTTTTTTGTGACCACCCCTTCCAGAGTGCCTCCCATCCGTTGAAAATAAACAAACAAAATCTCCAAAGCGATATTGTTTTCTCTGTGCTACTATATCACAGAACACGAACCATGCATCGTTGTTTAATTTTTGTTATCCAAATACGAATGCATTTTTGTATACTTATTACCATCAGAGTTATTCCTTTGATGTATCATAGTAAACAATTTTATTTGTCTGCATGACAAAAGGATTTTTCGCATAACAAAATAAGTTTTTTTTTTTTTTTTGTAGTGAAAGCCTGGAAGAGCCATAGTGCATGCAATTTTTTTTTTTATTATGCTGTTTTCTATTGACCCAAATTCAGTGAACCGATATCACAGCAAATGAAACAAAGACGTAACACTATAACCTATTCCGGACCTTTATGTTCAATTGTGTGTGTGTGCAGTATGTTGTTGGTAGGTTCGTTGTTCAGAACGATTCCCTCTCGTTAGCATTTGCATTGCTGTTGAGATTTTTCGAATTTTAAAATATTTCGTTGTTATACTCGTAACAAATGAATTTGGGACATAAATTTGCAATGCGATTTTATTGTCAGACTCTTTTTGTTTTAGATACTTAGGTGAGGTATCTGTGTGCGTTCTCAATTTGTTGGGTTCAACATTTTGTAATGGCATTTCAAATGAATGTGGGTGGAACAACGGAATTGGGAGGAAATGGAAAGCCATTTCCTTCAACCTTTTGTTTTACATAAAGTACTCACATTTTAAATCGACAAAGACATCGACTGTAAGGTCGTCTACAATTTGTTGTTATCACTTTACGTCAATCGAGTTATGACGGCATTTGAAATATTGATCCAATTCCTTAGGTTGAAAGTTTAAACAAGCAGTCAGTAAGAGACACGCTGCAAGTTAGTCAGACATGTTTTGAATCGACTTGCTACAAGTATAGGTTTTATTTTTGCGGTTAAGAATACTATAACCACCATCTTTGTTTGATTACATGGAATCGGGAGGACGTACAATACTTAGACACGAACCCTCTTCCTTAACTTTTTCTCTTTTACTGTGATAAGGCATATCATCTCCCAAAGGAGACAATTTTTAACTTCGTCCATTTCTGGAAAATCCATCGGCTCTAACTCGAAGATGATGCATTTTACGAAAAATATGGCTAAGAACATTTTTGTAGACAACTTTATCTTAAACAATAAAGATTTTAACATTTTTGATCGTAAAATTGACCTTTACGCTCACCCCGATGAGGAGAAAACATTGATACACGGGTTTGGGACAAGCGATTGGGACCGGTTTTCAGCTTTATGGAAATTATTTCCGAATTATATTAAAAAAAAAAAAAAAAAAGAACAAACAGGAAAGTTACAATCCGTCTAGAACGGATCGTATGATACCCTATCCCCGATGTTTTAACTCACCCCTAATAAAGTGAGCATGGTGATGCGAAATTTTTGATGTATTGTAGATGCAATGATATCTTTCTCCGATTTTTAAGAAATTTTATCACAAAGCTTTTCTTAGCAGAAAGTGGGCGTGACTCCCAAAATTTGTAACAGAAGTTCACTTTTGAAATTTAAATGCTATCATCTCTCTACTCAGAGAATATTCTCACCATTTGTAAGAGATTTTAACAGACATATTGTTGCTAACACTTTTCCTTAGAAGGAAGTAGGCGTGGCTCTCGCCATTTGTAATAAACAGGTCACTGATCCTAGAAAAATATTCACAATAAGACTTAACCATAACCATAAATAGCTTTGAGAAAGAAAAATACAGTTTCTTGAAGAGAGTAAATATTTTTCATTTTCTAGTAATAATAGTTTTTGCTTCTTTTAAAAAACTTTTTTTTTTCTAAAATAGTTATGCTTGTGGGCGTATTTTAAAAGAAGTTAACGCTTTTGCTGCGTGTTCATGTTCAAAGTTAAAAATTTAAGGCCCACAGATTGGTGATGTACAAACATACCGACGGACGAAGGGACAAACATGACTAGATCGACATAACTTGCAATGCTGATTACAAATATGCATATATACTCTTAGGGAATCCATGGGATGCTGTAAAAAGCATATCAAGAATGAAAATTCGGCGATTGCTTGAAATTGAAATAAAGTCTATGACGCCAGCGAAGTTGCCACATTTCGTAAATGATCCTCCCTTTCTTGTCAGGCACTACCGCACTGTATCCTTGAATATCTCAGAGAAAGGTTTGAAGTTTATTTAGTAGCCTTCTTAGAGACAGTTCGTAGAGGGATTTGCGTCTCTTAAACCAGTCAGTGCCCTAAATCTGGCTCTTGCTTGTTTCGTTGAACCGGTGGTAAAGTGGCTCGATGGATTCACACCAGGGGCTTTGCAATTCGTTGTTCTTTTTTTTAGGGGTAGAGTTAAGTTTAGCGACTACCTCCAACTCTCGGGAGTTATTGAGGCCCTCTCCGTCACTTAACCTTCTTGCTCAGGCGTTCAAAGACACATAAAGCGGTTTAGATGTACTATCTGAAACACAGGGATGTAGTATCGAAGACCTCTCCTCTGTGAACCTCAAAAATAAAACAATAGTGTCTTTTACTAGAGGAAGTCAACACAACGATTTCATTCGTCCTATTTTATATGGCAAAACTATCCGATTCTCGCAAATATCTAAATACCTATCCTGGAATGTAAATTGATCTGGAACCCGAATGTAGACCATACCATCAACAGTGCAAATCGATCACTATGGATCTGTCGTCGAGTCTGGGGTAGAAAACCAAAATTATGCTCCAGCTGTATAGCTTTGTCCTTCGACCTAACCTTGCTTACGCCACTGTCTGCGATCCACTCCTCTGAACACAATTCCGACAAACCTAGTCTACACGGGATCTTCCATTCATTTAACCCTGATCAATTTCTTGTTGCAAGATAGCGAGTTCAGCTTGTTTTCGGACTACATGCTTCGAATATATTGCTTCAAACTGAATTACTCAGCAGTCAGGGATAACTAGGAAAATACAAGCCTCGCCCATCGATAAACCACCTCAATTGACACACTTACGATTCCAAGGCGGATGACAGAGTTGGGTCTCGAATATTTAGTGAATCTACCAGTTCTAATGTCAATGAGCTGAAGCAAGTGTTCATCTGCATTTCAGGCAGACATTTTTGCCATTAGTCAGTACGTGATGCTTAAAATGCAATTCAATACCCGTGGCAAAATCAGTTTCATCTTCTCTTTTAGTCAGGCTGCTCAGAAATTGCTTAGTTCACGACAAAATCGAAGAGCTAGTCCCAAGACGGTCACAATGTTATCGGAGCTGGAGAAGAAGTAAAAAATTGGCGCAACAAGCCCCTTTACTGGTCCCGAACCATTCTGTGGAGTTCAGAAACTACTTCAAAAAATACATCAAAATACTGGCCCTATTGAAATCCACAGCAATGTGGGAAGACATTCCAGGACAGACCTGCACCAAACTAATTTTCCTTATATGTACTAACGCACAAGAAATCCATGTTTCTTGTGACTGTATTTTCAGTGGTCACTTCTTACTAAAAAGGCACCTTCACAGACTCAAATTGGCTCTAAATATTCTCACAGAATGACCCGCACTTATATTTGTAAGAATGCGGACGTTAGCCATTGAATTTGCCTCTCTGGTCAACCCTAACAATAGACTGAAACAGTTCTTATTTTTACTTTCACCTTTAAGGGCTTTAAGGGCAAATATTGGTTTTATGAGAATTTGTTGGGACGACCTGGGGCCTAAAGCCAACACAAATCCTATCTATCTACATGTGCGTCGTCAGGCTCAGCCTACTCTATGGCGTGTTTGTTTGGTGGTCTTTTGGTTGTGAAAATGTCTGATTTTGCGGGAAATGTTGATTTCCTTCTTTCATTCGAAGCAAACGACGGCTGAAGCGATGTTGACGACCGTCCGCGTGAAGGAAGGCCAACATCCTTCGGAGACGCTGGATTGGAGGCATTGCTCGACGAGGATCTGTGCCAAACGCAAGAACAGCTTGCTTCAGCATTTGGAGTTACCCGTCAAGCCATTTCCAAGCGATTGCATGCGTTTGGAATGATTCAAAAACAAGGAACTTGGGTTCCTTGTGATTTGAAGCCAAGGGATGTTGAGCGTCGTTTTTTCTCCTGTGAACAACTGCTCCAGCGGCAAAAACGGAAGGATTTTCTTCATCGCATCGTGACGGCTGATGGAAAATGGATTCATTACAGCAACCCCATTACAGTCTCCCCGGTCATACTTCTACGTCGTCGGCTCGGCCGAATATTCACGCTGCTAAGATTATGCTGTGTATTTGGTGCGACCAGATCGGTGTCATTTATTATGAACTGTTGAAACCCAACGAAACCATCACTGGGGAACGGTATCGACTTCAATTGATGCGATTGAGCCGAGCACTGCGCGAAAAAGGCCACAATACGAGCAGAGGCACGTAAAAGTGATTCTACAGCATGACAACGCTCGGCCTCATGTTGCCAAACCCGTTAAAATCTACCTGGAAACGCTCAAATGGGAAGTCCTACCCCACCCGCCATATTCCCCAGATATTGCGCCATCCGATTATTACTTGTTCCGTTCGATGGCACATGGTCCGGCTGATCAGCAGTTCCGCTCATATGAGGACATCAAAAAATGGCTTGATTCGTGGATAGCCTCAAAAGATGAACACTTTTACCGTAAGGGTATTCGAGCTCTGCCAGAAAGATGGGAAAAAGTTGTAGCTAGCGATGGGCAATACTTTGAATGATTCATTTATAACCATTTTTTCACAATAACTTTGCATTTTAATCAAAAAAAACAGCGAGAACTTAGTTGCGCACCTAATAGAAAAAAAGTATGCCCTAGCACCATTACCTGACATCCAGCGTAGGAGTATGGTATGCCTGGGGATAAAGAATTTATCTTCAATATAGGCTATTCCCCAAAAGCGAGGATTGGCATCAGGGCACTGCTATCTCGCACAGAAGAGGAGAGATAAAAGTTACGGATTAATAGCACATTGTTTATGAATCGGGGATGTTTGTGTTTTGTCATTTACCACCGCTCAATCTAGCAATTCGTCTGGAACAGGTTGTAACTGTTTTCAAGACAGAGCTGTTTGCTATACTCAAGAGCACTTCTCCTAAACCGGAACCCAGGGTAGTAGCATCTACTATATATCTGCCCGGACAGTCAAGCTGCCTTAATGATGATTGGAAAGTCTAGAACCAACTCGGAGTTGGAGAAGGAATGCAAGGGGAAACTCTGTGTTCTAGCAACTTCCTCCCATGTCAATCTGCTGTGGCTACCTGGCCACCATGCCATACCGGGAACGAAAGGGCGGATGAATAGGCTAAATATAGGGTAGGAAAGCTGAATACTAATACAGTGACGGCATAAGCTATTAAGGTCGTCAAAACGATATATAGCAGCTCGTTTGCAAAACGTCATAAGCTATAGTGGAAGAAGTTGCAAACTTGCAAAGCTGCCAAAGTTATGGTAAATGGCCCTAGCTCTTTTCAAACTATGAAGACGCTTTATCTAGGCAGAAGGCAATCAAAACTGATTGACACCAAGCATATCAACTTGAACAAATATGCCTGCAGACTGACGTCCTGCACCTGCCTGGGTTGCGGCGAGTAGGAGCTCGAGCAATTCCTCTGTTATTGCCCCGCTTAAGAGCGCTAAGGAATAGATTACCTGGGGAGCCGTGTCCTGCTCGGGCTGAGTTTTCTTATACTTTTTAGTTTCGGGGAAATCCTGGAGTTCACTCGACATACAGGGCGTTAGTCGGATATGTAAGCTATTCTTTGGCATTCACAAAAAGGAAATAGTACGAAATACCAAAAAAAAAATCCCCATTGGAAAAAATCCCCGAGAATTTAAATCCAATTAGCTATTATCTTCTCAGACAAAATATTTATTGGCAAAATCCCCAACGAAATAAACTTCTTTGCCAAAATCCCCAAATCCCCAGTGTCCATGTACCTACATGTACCTACATCATGTAACATGTTCATGTGGTTTTCAGCAAAAATCTCACGAAACTCTTTAATATTGTGATATTGGGAAATCGTCACCAACCCTCGCAAAATATGATAGTAACGCGTATATCGTAACACTAACTGCATGGTTCTGAGTCTGTAATCCCTTGCCTTTGCCATACTTTCGCGGATTTTAAGATGGTATTGGTTGTTTTAATATCTAAAGCAGGACCATAAGATACCCAGTGTCCTCTTATAGTCGACCATCATGGCTCCTTCATTTTGTTGACTCTTTTTTTTTTATTAGTGTCTTTTGTATGCAAAAGGCGGACCTCCCCTTGATCGTTGATCTGTGACTTACTCCCGCTAAACTAGCAAAGAGCTACACATCTCTCATACACTGTTTTTATGGATCTCCTTTAGTTCTGGTAGTGCCTTATATTTTTCGTTGCGAGTTTATATTTATGGTACAGCGTACATTTGTATTTAGATACTTAAACTTTAAATCCTAAAAGAATGAAAGATTGACGAACACATTACGGCAATCTGATTCAATTAAAAATCTTCTCATTGCATAATGCATGCAACCTCGTTATTTATCCAACTGAGCTTCCATCTCTCAAACTGACTGCATTTCACTAATTAACTTCCACAAACATAAATAAAATCTCATTTTCTTGTTTATAAACAGCCACATGGTAGCTAACATGCTTTTTTGAATACAAAATTTCGTTTGCCCAGATCTTAATTACATCTCATTTGTGCCTCAGTTTTGTGAGCGACGGTGAAATTAAACTTGACATGACCAAAACGAATAATTCCCAACTTTTAACCAACAAAAAACTTCACCCCATAAATTTTCGAACAATGAAACCCAATAATACCGCGGGAGACCTTGACATCTCTGAGTACAATTCTTGGTCCCGCTGTCTGATTTGCATTTTCCAGACGATTTATCCGACCTTGTCGCGAGTATATGTACGAGTATCTCTTTCACAAAATTAAAAAGAAAAAAAAAAAATTGGTGTAAATATTTGTTTGAACTTGAAACAAGATGCAATCTGTTTCCAACAGAAACCACCATCACCTTTGGTATTCCAAAATTCAATTTTCGCTTGCAGTGTTGTATCTATGCTTTGTCGCAAAGTATCGATCTAACTTTGCTTTGGGCGGTGAAGTTCCCTGCCCTCCATCCAATTTGAGAAATTACCCCACTGTGGTGCAAAAACTTATTAATTTGCACTTAACAAAGAAAGAAATTGGAAAAAACTTTGCGCAAAGAAATTATATTTATGTGAGTGTGGCAAAAGCAAAAAGCCTCAACTCATCGTTCTTTTTTTAATTTTTCACGAAAACAACTTTTGATTTATGCCAAGAAGTATCCAGGATACGAGAACAAAGATAAATCTCTTCTGGGAGAAATCATACTCATACCCATTTCGCATTGTTTTTTTTTTTTTTTTTTCTGATGGAAAATAAAATGTAATTTTTTTTTCTCTTTCTAGGTGGAGGCGCCATCGAAATGGAATTGTCGAAAATTTTGCGTGATTACTCCCGTACAATTGCTGGCAAGGAACAATTGCTGATTTCAGCCATTGCCAAGGCATTGGAAATTATTCCACGTCAACTATGCGATAACGCCGGATTCGATGCTACAAACATTTTGAATAAGTTGCGTCAGAAACATGCACAAGGTAAGTTTTACAATAGTATGTAAGGTGGTAGACTAATAAGTTGAAACTTCTAAGAGTTGCTATTCACTTGGTATACAACGCACGTATACTTTATAAGGGTCCTACATTTTGTTTTGTGTAAAATGGGAGGTCTATATGCCAACAGTCAACGTTCGTTACCCCCCAACCTGCTCATGGATAATGGAAAATTTATTAAGTTATGGATCATTATCATCATATGACAGATTCTGGACAATGCAGATTTTGAAAGATAAACCGAAAAAACCGAATCAGCGTAGCTCAATCGGTCATATCTAGGAAACTAAGTCCCACCTCGGATTATTTTCATGTTAGAATAATCCATAGATTAACCACTGACCTTTTAACACAATTTTCATAGTTTTCATAAAATTCTCTGCCACTATTGAATTTTACCCGCTGGCTTTCGAACTGGTCGCAGCTGCACCGATCAAGTACACACATCGAAGAAGGGTTGGAAAAATGTTCAAGATATCAGTGGCGTTTATTGATCTTACAGCAGCTTATGTCACCGTATATGGAGACACCTCCCGAATGATGCTAAATGTTGTATGAAAAACTTAACAACGGACTACCGCAAGGATCGGTATTGGCACCAACACTGTTTTAAGCTGTATATCTACGGCACATCACCAACCTTGTCAAGAAAGTTTCTTTATGTCGATGGCATCGCTATAGCCATCCAACACCAAAATATCACAGTAACCGAAAGTATTTTGAACGACGACCTTGAAGTGTTAAATTTTTTTTTTTTTTTTTTATAATTTGCACGTGTTAAAGGGGATATGAATACCCTTATACTAATTTTTAGAACACGTGCGTTTTGTGCAAAGGGGAAGAGACAGAGAGAAAAACATAGTGGTGTAGTTTGAAACTCAGGTGGTATTAAGTTTGTGTAAACTCCAAGGGTGGCTGTCCAGATAACTGGGGAGTATTTTGTTTATTTTTTAGTAGCATCTACTATATATCTGCCCGGACAGTCAAGCTGCCTTAATGATGATTGGAAAGTCTAGAACCAACTCGGAGTTGGAGAAGGAATGCAAGGGGAAACTCTGTGTTCTAGCAACTTCCTCCCATGTCAATCTGCTGTGGCTACCTGGCCACCATGCCATACCGGGAACGAAAGGGCGGAAGAATAGGCTAAATATAGGGTAGGAAAGCTGAATACTAATACAGTGACGGCATAAGCTATCAAGGTCGTCAAAACGATATATAGCAGCTCGTTTGCAAAACGTCATAAGCTATAGTGGAAGAAGTTGCAAACTTGCAAAGCTGCCAAAGTTATGGTAAATGGCCCTAGCTCTTTTCAAACTATGAAGACGCTTTATCTAGGCAGAAGGCAATCAAAACTGATTGACACCAAGCATATCAACTTGAACAAATATGCCTGCAGACTGACGTCCTGCACCTGCCTGGGTTGCGGCGAGTAGGAGCTCGAGCAATTCCTCTGTTATTGCCCCGCTTAAGAGCGCTAAGGAATAGATTACCTGGGAAGCCGTGTCCTGCTCGGGCTGAGTTTTCTTATACTTTTTAGTTTCGGGGAAATCCTGGAGTTCACTCGACATACAGGGCGTTAGTCGGATATGTAAGCTATTCTTTGGCATTCACAAAAAGGAAATAGTACGAAATACCAAAAAAAAAATCCCCATTGGAAAAAATCCCCGAGAATTTAAATCCAATTAGCTATTATCTTCTCAGACAAAATATTTATTGGCAAAATCCCCAACGAAATAAACTTCTTTGCCAAAATCCCCAAATCCCCAGTGTCCATGTACCTACATGTACCTACATCATGTGACATGTTCATGTGCTTTTCAGCAAAAATCTCACGAAACTCTTTAATATTGTGATATTGGGAAATCGTCACCAACCCTCGCAAAATATGATAGTAACGCGTATATCGTAACACTAACTGCATGGTTCTGAGTCTGTAATCCCTTGCCTTTGCCATACTTTCGCGGATTTTAAGATGGTATTGGTTGTTTTAATATCTAAAGCAGGACCATAAGATACCCAGTGTCCTCTATAGCTATAGCCATCCAACACCAAAATATCACAGTAACCGAAAGTATTTTGAACGACGACCTTGAAGTGTTAAATTTTTTTTTTTTTTTTTTATAATTTGCACGTGTTAAAGGGGATATGAATACCCTTATACTAATTTTTAGAACACGTGCGTTTTGTGCAAAGGGGAAGAGACAGAGAGAAAAACATAGTGGTGTAGTTTGAAACTCAGGTGGTATTAAGTTTGTGTAAACTCCAAGGGTGGCTGTCCAGATAACTGGGGAGTATTTTGTTTATTTTTCGCTATTATTGTGGTTGCTTATGATTCACAGTATTTTTTTCCGTCCTCCTGATGTTATCATCACGATCAAGTTGCATATTTTTAGCCATATGACCACCCTACTGCCAGTGTTATGCCTTAACAGTAGAGTTGACGATGATGTTACCACTACATCACGGCCACCCTCAATACATACTTTAGAGAACGGCGTCTATGTTCAAGCATGACAAAGACTGAGGTTTGCTGTTTCCATTTGAACACTTAATTGGCATCTTACAAACTAAGAGTTTCAACGGCCTTCTGATTCACCTTAGTGTGACACTAGATAGAGCATTATGCTACCGAGCCAATCTCACAAAATCAACTGAAAAACTAAGGTCAAGAAATAACATCATCCAAAAATTCAGCCGCAATCGGACTTGTGTATTCAGCAGCTGAATATTGTTCTCCGGTGTGGATAAATAGCTCACATACTTCAAAGGTATAGGGTGTCCGGTGGCAGATTTATGTTTTTATGTGGATGATTAATAATGCCGTCCATTTAGTCGCACACAGTGTTGGAAGCGAACCACCTTGTTTCGCGCTACGACAGCATGGATATGGTGAGCGGATATTTTCCTTCCGCTCCGTGCCAGACCGCGGGTTAATAGCTTAGACTTTACTTTTGATGTACCACCATAGAACAAAAATCGATGGGGGTTAAGTCAGGAGACCTTGGCGGCCACGGGACGTTTCCAAAGTGGATGATCAGTTTTCGTGGGAAATGTTCAGGCAGCAAATTCATGGAGGTTCTAGCGGTATGCGGAGTCGAGCCCCATCTTGTTGAAACCACGTGTATGACAAGTAAGAGTTAAAAAATAATCTGTGATCATGCGCCCATAATTTTCCCTGTTCGCATTTATTGATTGTTCTGTGGAATTTTCAAAACAAAAAAAAATAGGCCCGATGGTTCCGTTCGTCGATAAGACCTTTGGTGTTGAAGTCCCGGATTACGTTTTCATGGAGCCCAGTAGCGACAGTTTTGCTTGTTTACGTGCCCATTCAGGTGGAAATGGGCCTCTCCACTCCAGAAGATGCAATTGAGTGCGAAATCTCTCCAAAATCGTTTCACAAAAGTTTTTGCGTAAATTAAGATCATTTTCCTTAAGTTCTTGCACCAATTGAAACTTTAAGTCTCTTTGTAGAATTTTATGAACGATACTTTCTAGGAGTCCGGCACTGAGATTCTTGAATTTTCACGAAAGCTTCGTTCCACCTCCACTAACCCAATGGACAAATAGTCATACAACTGGGTAGATTGTGTGGCTTTAACTTACGATCCAACTTTGGCGTACTTGCTGATACACTGCATAAGTGGGGCGTTTCAACATCACAAAGCTGCGACTGTGAAGCTGAATAACAAACAATCAGAGACAGTGTACTGTCCTATCCCGGAAACCTCTCTGATTTCGCAAACGCAGCACCTAGACTGTTTGGTGAAAATCAACGAACGGGAAAACTGCACTTGGAAAATGTGTGCTAGTACAGAGAGCGGCCAGTGTTGCCCTCACTAGTGCTCTATGCACAACTCCAAAGGCAGCGTTGGACACATTTCTCAATTTTTTACCATTGGCGACATCAAGCTGAAAAGATCGCACTAAGGTTCACTAACTTAGACAGTCCTCCATCCTTAACGGATTTCTAAGAGGCAATCCAAATGGAACGATTGAAACCATTTTCGTTTTGAATGTACGTATAGAAAGTAACATACCCTTATAAGGGGACACTGTCACTACAACGAAATCAGTTTTCAAAATATACAGATGGTTCTAAAACCACAGACGAAATGGGTTCTGGAATTTACACTGTCGAACCAGACCCAAAAGGTGTTCTTAAGACTAACGTATACATGCAATGAAATCGGTATCGGAAAAGTATTTCGCTATTTATTTCGACAATCAGGCTGCACTCAAATAGACAGGAATAGTTAGTAACTGTCGCACAATGCTTAAGACATTAAATAAGCAGAGCCGGGTCAAACGATGTTGGTTGCCGGGACACTACTATATTTAGGGAAATCAACTTGCCAACGAACTGGAAGGAGGAAGAGTCAGAACGAGACCAAGGAGTAGACGTCAAACCACCTCCGAGCAATCGATCTAAGACAATATAACCAAACCATGGCTGGCCAAAGACGGTCTAACATTGGAGGACATAAGGCATCTATGACCTGGGATTAGATCTCAAGGGATGTAGGAAAATTCTTAAGTTAAGTAGGGAATAGTAATATGAATCCTGTCTGGAGACTGCCTATTTAGAAAGAATACCAAGAGAGTGTGCACACATAATAATAATGTAAATGTCAGGGTATAGCTAAAAACCGTAGGAAACAGTATTCAGTTACTTTTTCAGTAACTTAATCAAAATAGGGTTGATGTGTACCCTACAATAGGTTTCTGTGTGTTTATGAAGGTTCTCCAGGGATGCCGCCTAGTGTTATAGCATACTCGTATTTTCATAACCTAAACTGACGTATTCAGATGTCGCAGAATTTTAGTAAAACTGTTCCTGCTTAATTTTATGCAAATCATTTATTTATTTATTTTAATGAATAAATTGATAAATGACTTTATATCATCAAATTCCGTATTTTTCAGTAATCCATCGCTAGAAAAAGTCATTACCACCTGTCAACCGACGGTATAACGTCCGTCTTCTATGCACCAGGGAAGACTAATGCAAAACTTTTGTAGAACTATAAATTCATATGCGCAGACCCCTTCATAACGACATTATCCTGCCTTAAGAAGTCTTTCCCTGGATCAAGTGTCATCTCAATATCAGTCGAATCAACGCATTAAAGTTGCATTATCTAATCGCAGTTTTTCGCCCCCATCATTAGCTTTTATTAGCGTGTCTCGCTTGTTTCAGATAAAACCAAATAGAAACCAATTTCAAGTAAATTGAATGATTATGGGGGTTAATCGTGACCCCCACATACACATCATCCACGTACCCTCACAAAAAAATTACTGTTTTACTGCATCCCGAACATGAAGAAGAGGAATCGTTACTCGTATCTCTGTGTGCGGTGTGCACAATTGTTTCCTTCTTCTTCCATCAAATGATGTGCACTGGCAGCAACGTGCACCGAATCTATGATGAAACAGTCTTAAAATTTTATTCCACAAATGTACTACATGCATTTGTTTTTTTCTAATTTTATATCCGGAACTGCATGGAGCGGAAAAATGAACGGAGTGAGTTGGATATGAAATTTTCAGGACATTAAGCATACATTTTTCAACTATTTGTACTACCCCCATTTTTTTCTCTCTCTCTCTCTCTCTCTATCTACGACTCCAACTTTGGAAACAATTTTTGTTATGAACGCCAAGCAATTAGGCAAATTGGGTGATTGGTTTACTGGTAGACTGAATTTATTTTCCCCGACAAGGCTCTTGAGTCAGGTTAAGTCCACGATTGCAAAAATACTGTAATTTATGGCAATGAATTGTGCCACATAGGAGATCGTAGATACTTTAGGGAGAATTTTTCACATAAGAAAGGCTTTGCAAATAAATTTAGAGATTACTCGATTGATTAATGGCAAAGTAAATTTTCTCAAGAAAAATTTACATTTTACTACACGAGTACGTTTGGGGGAAAATAATTTTGCAAGGATTCTTCTGTAATGTAAAGATGGAGATTAACAAAAGACCAAGTTGTAGTAGTAACGAACGTAATTAATGATAACAAATGGTCATTCATGACACACAACTAGATGATTGTTTTGTTTACGTTGTGTAGTGCCATTGTCTTCGCAGATTTATCTTATCGAGCCAATTATATTTTATTAGTTTTTGCGCGAGTCACAGTGAGTGGTGTGACAATGCATGGAAAACAAGCAAGTAGTTGTGCTATTGTTCCTTTTTATTGCTGCTCAAACGGTGATTGAAAATTATGGCAGTGAAGTTCATAACATTTGTCATCCATTGCTTTTCTAAATGTGGATGCATATATTATAGATAACACCCTATGTATACTTCATTTAGGTTTTCACAAAAATGTCTCCAAGCGCATAGCGCTTCTTTGTGCCAGATTTAGAGAATATGGACTTTATTCTAAAAACAAAATAGCACAACTCAATACCATACCTTCACTCCGCTATCTGCATGCTAAAATGAACTTAAAACCCAAATTTTATCAAAATTCTGTGATTCCTGAGATTGTTGGTGGCATATATTAAAGTTGATTTTTGCAACCCCACTCAACAATCTTACTTTCATAATATCTCGCACGTCTTATTTATCTCCACCCGCCCAACCGATTTTGATGATCTTTAAATGAGACCAATTTTATAAGGGCCGTTACTTCGGGATCTGTCTGTAGCAGAACATTAAAAATATGTTGGAAGCATGAGTCCAACTGTTGGTTAAATTGAAACATATTCAGATGTTTCGAAGATCTGAATAGAATGATCCCTAGAAATGTTCTACTAGGTAAGTCATCAGGGCCTATCACCTCTTTGTCCACCTAGCAATGACGCGGACATCCCTTTATCCAACAATTTCTGCTGCAGGACAAGTAAACTTTGGAATTTACTCCAATATTTACATATTTACTGGAACCTTTAATCTTCAACAAATCTAGAGCAGAATCAGGCATCTAGAAACATATCAGCGTGCTGGTTCATCGTTATAGGCTCGTCTCTCCTAATAAGATTTAAAAAAAAAGAGACACCCTGTATATACATAGGTACTAGATCAATTCAAATTTCAGTTCAACTCAAATTCGTTCAGTGGCTCTTGAGTTAGTCGGGTTGCATGGACCATGTTTGACAATTTTGTACTTTTCAATGGCAAGAAATCTACTCCCAAGGTCTAGAACCAGTTGCCATTGATGAAAATCGACTGTTTCAGCTGCAACAGAGGACTCGGTTTAGGCCTTTTTTGTGGTTCATTAACCCTTATAGCTTCATTTCAATATCCAAACCAATTAAATGTATTGCTACTGCTTACTAGTCTCTAATTGGCAAATTTAATTAAGTTGTCGTGGTCCATTGGGCCTGGACAAATGCAGATACTCATGTAGATACTGATACATACTTGTGAGTAGATGTTGAATGGAATGCACTTTTATTCCTTTCATTGATACGTTTTTTGCACAGTCTATTTGTTTAGCAAAGACAATCACCGATATACCTTTTGTAAGGAAGCATTACACCACAAGATAGCGCTGAATCAATTGCCGTCTAGTGCTACCAGGTCAATTCAATGATTTTGTTTTATTTTCTAATGAAATTTCCAGATTATTAGTATGTCCGTAATATGCACATTCGAGTATTTAAACCCTTCGGTCTTACGTGTAGCAAAAAGTCAGCTATCAAACTAAAGTTCCATACGGAGTATCTGCTCTAAACTGGACTTTTTGGAGTTTAGAGTATTGAGCCGAATAAGATGCTCAATCACGGAGCACCTACTGGTCAATGAATACCTACTCCATTTCGTATGAATAGAAATAACTACGTACTCCATAACTGAAGTAGGTCTTTCAGTTTTTGCGTGTTAGCTTAATTGGTTGCCCACGTTCATTAAGAAATGGTGTGCTTGGCAAAGGATGGCTGAACACACTGGGTCAAAAGATACCTACGTAACGCAAGTAGCAAACTTCAAATGAAGCCGCTAACTGTAATGGCTGACGGAATCCACAAAAAGGTTTACACAATGCACCTTTACGTTATTTTACTTTCAATTGCGCTAGTCTGGCGTGAACCAGGGCCTCAACCAACAAGCGTCTCCAACCAGCTAAATCTTGTGCTCCTCCAGTTTTGCACACGAAGTAACACTTGCGTGTGCCAACTCAGGTGATGTCTTCCTTTACCGCGTCGTCCCTTCGAGACACCAAAACCCTCGGTCTTGATGGAGCATCGTCCCCACCGTTATCTGTGCACAGACAAACGACTCTGGCAGGGATGCCAAAACTAGACAAGGCTCGGAATAGCTCATCTCTATAGACGCTATCATAGGCAACATGAAAATGTGGTGAGTATCGATTTGGAGTTCCTGATTTTGTTTCGTCCGAAATTTTTTTTTTGATAATGCGAGACATGCGATATCTTTATTTCGAAGGGGTCTCCTATTAATCCTGGCTTTAACAGTTTTTATCGCCTGTGAACGTCTGACAGTGCGAGGGCGTCCGTATCTTTAACGGTCAGTTACTCTACCAATGTCCTCAAACAATTTAACAGTTCGATACACAAAATTCCGGGTGATTCCAAGCTTACTTAAGGTGCGGAAAATTTCGCCTTTTTACACATGAGAAGGTTTTCAATATCGCCCCATATTTACAAACGACTTTTGTGTAAATCTTTTTGCGCGTTATAGGTCCATTCACAGCTCAGCGAATGGGCGAACCATTTTTAGTACATTTAAAGGCATACAATTGACAACTTTATTATTCCAAAAGAACAGAGCTTAATTTATCTATCGATTAGTAGGAGAAAAGTTAAATTTTAATTAGTTTCTGCGAACAATTAGCTGATTTTTCCGCGAATAGACGTATACTTCTTGCGAACTGTCAAATTTGATTCACATTCCACAGATGTGGAACGCAATCCACATTCGAGTGATCAAAGCATTCGCGAGAGTTTAACCTCACAATTCTTTTGTTTTGTTCTTGGTGGTAATGAATGACAAGTGACATTCGCAAATTGCTGCAACTAGAAAACAATTGCTGTGAATGAAATGTCAAAATTTGCGAATATTCGCTCGTTCGTATTCGCAGATCGCTGGGCTGTGAATGGATCTTAATTTAGTATAAATGTCACTCATTGAATAACTGTCAATATAGGATGGATGTGTTCAATACTAGTTTCACGATGAATGCGTTTAAACGTTTACCAGTATTTATAACATGACTAGGTAGTGCATCACTAACGCAAAGAATGCAAATAAAATGAAAAACAAAATAGTGTGCTAGATAAAATAAAATTGAGTTGGCATTGCAATATTTTTTACAGAATTTGTGCAATAGTTAAACTGGAATTACTGTTCTATACAGTGTGCGGATACCATTATTTCACGGTTTGTTTTACTTTGTTATCACTTCAGTTTTGGTATTTGCTTTTAGTCAAGGAAAAAAGGAAAATGACTCTGAAGAAAAATTTAAATTAATATCGACTAGCTGACGCTAAAAGCTCTATAAATTAAAATTTTGAATTCAGTGACAGTTTTTGCGATAGTGCCCACGTAGAATCCGATAACAAATTTATTGGAATGTTCAGTGTTAGGCGTTTAATATACGTGAATAGCATGTGACTATTACCTATTTATACGTATCATAGTTACTGGTATTCTTAAGTCAGATAAAAGCGCAAGATTTTCCGCTAGGATAAATTTGAAAAAAAAAAAGATCTAGATTGCTAAACTGACAGTACTTACTGGTGGGACAACTTTATTACAACTATGTATACACTTGTTGAAAGCATGCATAATTGATGACGAATACATTCGAGTAATTGCCAAGCCGAATGCAACACGGCTAGTATTGTCCGCAATTCTTACAAATGACATTATGAACGGCTTGTAGTCATTGGCCAAGTGCAAATATTATAAATCAATCAAACCGTAGGAAATGAATATTCAAAAATGTGTCTGTAGGTATTATATAGAAATCCGAATGAAAAAAAAGCATACAGAACAGTTGCAATCCGTCTGAAACAGATCATATGATACCCTATTCCTCAGCTTCTACCTCATCCCTAATAAGGAGTGCAACTATTTTTTTTTTTAAATTCGTTATAATTAATGAAAATAAAAAAAATTATTATTTATATTCTGCTCAATGATGACAGTTACATCCATGATCTTTTCAGGTGCTCTTTTCCATTTAACACTGAAATCTTTGGAGGTCCTTAGCACACTCCTCACTTGTCCTCAATTTTGTTTTGACCATAGCCCAATACCTTTCAATGAGACGGCACTGGTGGGTTTGATGTCTTTTGGCACAAAATCGATGTTTCTAGCCACAAGTAAGTTTAGCGTCATATGAGCATAGTGAGCTGAAGCCAAATCTGGCCAAATATTGAACTCTCGTGTTTGTTTATAAATGAAATAGTTTTTTTCTGATTCACTGATGTACACTTCCGTGGTGATTGCTCCAGTTGTAACAAACAGTGTGCTTCTGTGTCCACATTGGCAAAGAGCCTGCCACACGAGATATTTTGATCCGAATCTTTCTATTTCAATCAATAAGAAAACTGCGCAAGAAACGCACCCCAAAAGTAGGAGTGGCATTATAAAGGGTGTCCCAAAATTCACGCAAAATTTAAATTTTGCGCCATAAAGTGTTGCCAGCGAAAAAAAAAAACGTGACAGCTGACAGTTCAGGGTTATTAAAAATGGAGTGCTACACGAAAGAACAACGCGGTTTTCATTGTGGAGCAATATTTTAAAAATAATGAAGGTTTGACAGTTACCTCATCAACTGTGAAGAGATTAATTAGAAAATTCACTGAAACTGAATCAGTTAGTGATTTTGGACACTCTGACCATCCCTCAACAAGTCGTTTAACACAAAACATCGAAACAGTTCGTTGAGAGTCCAGGAATATCAAATCGGCACCGTGGTTAAGAATTGGACATTTCGAGAAGCTCTCTGCAGGGTATTCTCACGAAAGATTTGCATTTTCATGCATACAAAGTGCAACTGATTTAAGATCTGAAGCCTACTGACCACGCACAGCAAAAAGAGTTCGTTGAATGGATACAACAACTGGATGCTGATTCTTCAAACAAAATCATCTTCAGCGGTGAGGCTCATTTTCATCTTGATGGCTTTGTTAATCGTAAAAATTGTCGATGGCTTTGTTAATCGTAAAAATGCGGCAGGTCAGGCAATAACGACATGTGGTTTCAACAAGACTGAACGCCATGCCATACAGCTCGAGAAACAATTCAATTACTACATGAGTCATTTTCTGGTCGTGTAATTTCCCGTTTTGGTGATCAAAATTGGCCGTCCAGATCATGCGATTTAACACGGCTGGACTTTTCATTTTTTTTTTTTTGAAGTGGGCGTGTCTATAGGCGGATCTGAAAAATGTTTACACTTGTACTGCTTCGGGTCCTAAGAAGGTTATATACCAAATTTGATCTTCCTAGCTCACAATTTAGGACAGAAAACGTGGTGACATACGGTTCGACATAGCTTTTGATGCTGATCACAAATATTATATACTTTTGGGGGTCGATCGTTATTATTTCTCTATGTTACAAGCTATGTATCGAAATTAATATACCCTATGGGATGGAGTATAAAAACACAAAAAACCCCCCTTGTATGAATTTGTAAAATCATCGATTCACCTTGCTTGACTTTGAAGAGTGGTTATACAACTTGCTATTGAGAATCAGCAATCATTAATAAAAAAAATTAAAACAAAACTCTAAAAGGGGTAGCTACGCAAATACTGGCCTACGTGACTTTCAGAAGTTTTTTTCTTTTCTCGTTTAAAAAAAAAAAACAAAATCACATAAGTCAGACAGACAGACAGACGTCGGGTAAATACGATAAATATTGAAATTTCGCCTATTAACATTCAATTGGAACTATATGTGCTTATACAAGAAAATCCAACAAACACCTTTCAAATATATTACTCTGACGTTCGTTTTTATCATCGAATCTTTTAATAGATTAAACGATCGAAATGTCGTTCCACCCCAAACGCGCCCCCATGCAAATTCTATCTATAGTTGGAGATTGATGCAGAGGCGCACAACAAAACAGAATACACTCCCCCCTCTCTCTCTATTCGAAATGCCTACCTGCAGAGTTTTATGATGCTATTTACATCTTTTTATTGGTTGAAAATAAAATGCAATTGAAAGGATTTTTCGAGGCAAAACGAAATTCTGATGAAAGTCTCTGCATGATCCGTACCTATTGGGCGCATACACCTCCGCAGAGACAAAGAAAATAAAAAAAAAAAACTATTCAAGCACGGGATACAAATATAAAATGAGCGTACGGCTTCAGATACTTTTTGTGTCATCGCCCTGAGGTTGACAGGCAACGAAATTTGTATCTGCTAAAAGAGCTTGTTCTGACCAAACTATTTTTTTAACGACAACAAAAAAAAAAAAAGAAGTCAGCACTGCACCCAAAAACTCGAAACTCGAAACTTTTTAGTGAACCATCACAACCACCAAACCAAGTATCTTTTCTTTTCTTTTTTTTGCCATGGTGCTCAGTGGCATGGGGGAAAATGTTGTTTTTCCGAGAGTTTTGTTGAAGCTTTTCATGGTGTGAATGACCTCACCACCACCCAAATCGATTAAAGTTGTTTTTAGCTTTAGAGTCGGTCGCGGGTTTGGTGTTTCGGTTTTTTTTTTTTAATTTTTCGTAGTTTGCTTGGAAAATGCTTTTACGCAATCACACCTCCACCGAAAATAACAACTGCCGACACGGAAAACGCAAAGAAAATCCATTCTGTGTATCTATCCATGTATACACAGAGAGGAGATACTTCAGTTGGTACGACGAGATGGATGTTAACGAAGAGAATGAACATTTTAGGTGTACACAAAGTACAAGCACTGAGTGTCTGGATTATTTACTTTGTTATCATTATGTAAGGGAAGCACGAAGTGGCTCCTTACTGTTTTTGGGGGAAGACGGGTGAGAATGAGGGCGGTCTTATACTCCAGTGCAGACATTAGGTTATCCGAGTTATATAATTTCAACATATGAGGGTTTTTTTTTGAATGAGTAGCAAATGCTAAAGGTAATATGTACAACACGTAACCGATATTAAGGGAACTGACCATGCATATTAAGAAAGGAGGGAGGCAAATGTATGTGGGAGTAAACCGTGTGCATTATTGAACAGAATTAATAAACTTTTTGGGCTTAATAACTTGCCTGAGTGGCAAACGATGTATGAATTTTAATTTTGCATTATCCTGCAGGAAGGAAGGAAGAATTGGTTAAACATAAAGTATGTAGATTGTTTCGGTAATGGCTTAGTTTTCGATTGATTTTAAGCTTGCATGGTTGGCCAGGGGCGTGTCTGACTTCTCTGTGTGGGCGTGAACGTAAAGTTGATGTTAACGAGTCGTCCTCGAAGCGGAGAAACCTGTTTGTCTCCAAGTAGTGGATGGGTGTCATTTTTTTTTTTTTAATTTTCGAAAATTATACGATATTTTCCGAAAAGTAAATTTATACCCAGAGGGTATCTTTTGAGTGAGAATGTCTCGAAAACAGTAGGCCCTACAAAAAAAGTTGTCGTTATTTAAAATTTTGAAATTGTCTACAAGGTGAATGGTAAGTTTCATAAAATATCATACGACTTCTTCCAAAATGTCAGTCTTTATCCCGAAGTATTGGAAAAATTGTTTTTGAAGCCGACCCAAGGTTGCAGTCCCTTAAAGTTTTTCACGGCCCCGCGCTCGCGAACTTCTGACAAACATCCGAGAGTAACATTGTCAAGAGAAGTTTCCCCCATTCGTGTGTCGAACAGCACGAATGGCAGTAAAAAGCGAGGCCCTGAATATGGACTGTTAGCACCAAAATATTATTTATTTATTTCGAAAACGGTGCGACATTTGAAAAATGTTATTACAGTCGGAATCTTAAATTTTTCAAATTTTCTATTTATGACAAATTTTACGAATTCCTTAAATTTGACTGAAAAATAATTTGTTTGTCAACATTGTAGACAGTGCTGTATCTGTGGGTTACTTTATCACTCGATCGCTTACTTCCTAAGGAAAGGACTTCGGTATCTCAGCTTGTGGGCTGCATGGATACAACCCACAACAGAGAAAGCAAAGAGAGTAATATAGCTACCCGGGTTCTGGACCACTTTTTCTCAAGTTTATTCTTATAAAGGGGGTTCCAAAAACTGGTCGATTTCAAATAGGCGGGGTTCGAACACTGCAGTCTCGAACCAGGTTGGTTCCAAAATGCGGACGGTCCTATGTATTGAATACAAGAACCAAATTTCCTACGTGGTGAATGTACCTGGTTCTGTCATAAATTCTGTCACAAAACATCCAGCGCAACTCAACAGTGGCTTAGAATCATATTCCTGCTTTTATTGCATCCGAGGATTGACCTTCAGGAAGCCCAGATTTGCATCCTTTCGATTATTGTTTGTGGTCAGGTCAGTGTTGGAGAGTATGGCCTGTAAGAGACCCCACTGAAATTTGGAGAGTTTTAACGACAGCAGCATTGTTCATACCCCGAAAACCGTTCGTGCCACTATAGCCCAATGGCCACACAGTTTGAGGGCCTGCGTTAAAGCAAAAACCGGTCACATTGAATAAACCGCTTTATTTTCTAAATGCTTACTATTCAAACAAATAAGTTTTATAAATACTAATCCAAGTTGTGTTGTTGTTTAATATTTTTAGCGTTTTGCACTTGTAACAGAACTTATGGAAGGACTAGGTAGCGCTGCGCAGTATGGTGAATTTAAGAAAAATTGTTCCAGAACCCGTGTAGCTATACCACTAAGGAGGTAATGAAGCGTTCTTGTTCACCTTTATTTGGGAGAGTTTAAAAAAAATCTTATATGCAGATAAGTACAGCATTCTGTGATTCTTCTTTTCCTTACGGCGAGGTTATGATCCGGAGTTGAAGGATCACAATCCTCTCACTTTACTGCATCTGTAATGCTCCGGTTTGACCCCAGGAAGTACCAACTGAGCCGGCCGTGCTCTATCTTGCTTGGGTTGGGTTCTTTGAAGGCTTCCTCGAATCTTCGAACTTCTTATTCTATCAAGCTTTGTTACTCTTGCTGTCATACGTAGCATCTTCATCTCAGCTGCCGTTAATTTGCCCTCATACTTTTTGTACATTGTCCAACATTTTCAACCGTATGTGAGCGCCGGACGTACAACTGCCTTTCTTGCAGCTTAGGAGGCATTTTTCGGTGACAGAAGATTGCGGAGTTTTCCCGCCACTTCATCCACTCTACGTTTACGCGTTGATTGATGTCATCATCACAAGTTGCTTCGCTATTGATCATAGATCCCAGATATTTGAACTTTTCGCACTTGGGGAGCACTTTTCCATTCAAGTAAATGTCTGGAATAGGCCGGTGCGGATCAGAGTACAGTACCCATTTCCCTCCAAAACATCAATTGCTCGTTGCTGAGACGTTCGATCTTCAGTTATGATAGCTCCATCGTCAGCAAAAAATAACTGATGCACTTTGGGGTCCTTCACTTTTCCTTCAAGCAGATAATCAAGGACTGCAATAAATAGCAAAGGACTGAGGACGCTTCCCTAGTGTACACCGACTTTGATTGGGAACTCTTCGGTGACTCCTGCGGGACATCTTATTTATTTAGATCAAAAAGTTATTTATTTATTTAGCTTAGCTTAATTCAAGTAGAACTTAAAAACTACACTAAAACTAGACTATTAGAAAACACAACTTTAGACTAAGGCTAAGTACTTCTAAACTAAAACTAAAGTGATTAGGGCGGAGGAGTAGAAGTGGAATTCTGGAGGGCGTTTCTGAGTACAAATCTGCTGCAGTGAAAATCAAAAGAGCTGTGCGCGCCGTTGGCCAAACGTAGCATTCTAGACATTGGCTCGTTACAGCCATAATTGGTGCGATGAAAATTGAGACGAAAGATGGGTACAGACCTCAGGAGGCGTGGGTTAGTGTTAAGGGAGATCATTTGGAGCAGATTAGGGCAGTCGATGTCTCCTGCTAACAGCTGATGTACAAAGAGTATGTCAGCAATTTCTCGACGTATTTCAAGTGGCTGTACGTTAATTAATTTCAAACGATTCTCCTAGGAGGGTAAGTTATATCTGTCCGACCAAGAAAGACCGCGAAGAGCAAAACGGATGAGCGTGCGTTGAACAGCCTCTATTCGAAGGGAATGGGTATCATGATAGGGGGACCATATACTTGGCTAGCACATTCGAGGATTGACCGAACAAATGTGGAGTAGAGAGATTTCGTGACGTAGGGGTTCGAGAATTCTTTAGACCAGCGTTTTGCGAAACCGAGCGCAGAGTTGGCTCTGCTAATAATGTTATCAATATGACAGAGGAAATTTAGTCATCTGTCGCAGATAACACCCAAATCGCGCAATAAAGTTACAGAAGGGACGAGCTCGTCAGAGATGAAGTAGTATCAAGGGGCTGGAAGACGCTTTCGGAAATATGTAATAGCTTGACATTTGTTGACGTTGAGCTCAAGAAACATTTTTTGACACCAAGTTGAATAGTTATTCCAGTCAGCTTGAAGTGGGCGAGATTCAACGGGGTTTAATATATGCCTGAAGATTTTCATGTCATCAGCGTAGATGGATAGATAAGAGTCTTTGATGATGCGTCGTTAATTGACAAAATGAAAATCAGGGGACCAAGATGGCTACCTTGAGGGACCCCGGAAGTGGCTTTAATCGCGTCGGATACAGCCGATCTAAATAATATTTTGTATTGACGTTCCTCAAGGTAGGATTTAATCCACCCAATGAAACCCAGTTGGAAACCAAGGGATTTGAGTTTAAAAAGAATGATTCTGTGCGAGATTTTATCGAAGGCCTTACTGAAATCTGTGGCAATTACATCAGCTTCTTTGCCATCTTCTAATGCACACAGAGTGGTAGATACGAATTCCGTTAAGTTAATAGTTGTTGGCCTTCCCTTAAGAAATCCTTGCTGGTTAGGGGAAAAGATAGACTTACAATGGAAGAACATTGTATCGTAAACAATGCTTTCAAAGAGCTTAGGAACGCAGGAGAGTTTAGCAATGGACCGGTAGTTGGAGGTTTCATTCTTGGGACCCTTTTTGCGAAAGGGAATTATGTAAGAGCTCTTCCAAAGCTTGGGGAAGACTCCTTGTGCAATAGATATTTGGAAGAGAGCCGTGAGGGGTTGGGCCAGATGGTTCAAGCAATTTTTCAGTATTATTGAAGGGATACCATCAGGACTAGGAGAGAATTCGTTCTTGAGTTTTTTTTTATCTTTTCTTTCACGTGTTCCACGGTTAACGAGGTTTGGGCACAGCTTTTCATGTAGGAGAAGTATTCAAGATCAACTTCAAGCCCATGGTTGCAAAATCTTTGGCTGAAAAAGTGAGCAAATAAATTTGCGACTATTTTAGGATCATCAGAAGAAGTGTTAGACAATTTTAAAGTAAGAAAAGTGGGTATATGCGTGGAGGTAATTGGAAAAGTCAGAGTGCGAACGAGATTTAAGGTACGTATGCCAAAGTTTATTTCTTCTATTGCGAAGCGAGCGCAACCTTTGGTGAACCAGGGTGGGAACGACGAGGAGTTCTTCTGGAGCACGAATGGGACAGATTGTGTGAAACAGTTGAACATTTCGGCATAGAACAAAGCAAGAGCACCGCCGATAGTAATGCTAAGATTTTCAAAAATAACATTGAAATTAACGTTACTCAAAAGGTTATTCAGTTTTATGAAGTCTGCTTTACGAAAATTAAAACTGTATGAGTTTTCAGAGGGTACAGTTTTATTACCGTTGTTGTAAAAAAATGTGAGAGATAGAGGTGGGTGGTAGCGGTCTAATTTGGAGAGAATGTGGTTGTTCGCTGATACGACGCAGTTGTCGGCATCTGATGAGAAAATAAGGTCGAGTTGTCTACCTAAGTAATTAGTAACGCCGCTTAACTGGTAAAGGCCGGAATCAGAGACACAGTCGATGAATAGGACCTTCTTATCTGAGGAGGGATCGAAGATCAGGGAAATTAAAATCCCCCAAAATTATGACGATGTCACGGGGGACTATTGTCCTCGCTCCCTCATGTTCATGCGCACGTAGGTTTCTGGAACTCCTCGTTGTCTTAGCGTCACCCATAAGAGATCTCTTGGTTGTCTATCAAAGGCTTTTTCAAAATCAACCAACACCATATGCAAGTCCTTTAAGGAATCACAATGTTTTTCCATTATGATCCTTATACTTTGAATTGCATCTGTTGTTGATTTACCCGAGACAAACCAGCACTGGTCATCAGATAGCAGTATTATTATCCGCAGTCGGCCATCTAATCACGATCTTCATGATGTGTGACATCAGTTTGCCAGAACGGTAATTATCGCTGTTTCGCGTATCGTCCTTTCCTTTGTGCAAAGGAAGAAGATAACTTTCCCTCCACTGATTATGCATTGGATCACCGCTCATAAGTTTGGAGATAAGAATCATGAGCCATCTTGTCCCAATGTCTCCCATCCAATACTCAGAGGGTATCTCGTCTGGCACAACAGCTTTTCTTTTTTTGGAGTATTTGACAGCATTCCTAATTTCTTCGACAGTAATGTCGGATACTTCCTCATGGTTAGCAGCGGCTCTTGGAAAGTATGCCCGGGGAAACTGTTCGTTCAGAAGTATTTCACAATAATGTCGCCATCTGTGGAGAATTTTGTCGTCTTTCACAAGAAGCTGGCCTTGAGCATTGTTAATGAACTTTGGGGAGCGAATCTCCTATTTAAGTTGTTTTGTCAAAGCTCTTGGATAGCCTGGTTCCTATCAGACGCCGAAGACGATATTTCCTCCAACTCCCGATAGAGGCCTTCCATACTTTTTGCTTGAAATCGGGCGCACTTCTTCTTTGCGATACCTTTGCAACATCTATCATATATGTATATCACTTCACAGCATTCTGTGATTAAATTGCACCTCTGATTGAGTTCACCTTCGCAATCTTTTCTTACTAATAGCATATTTATAAGCAATTTAAGAAAGAAAAAAAAAAAAAAACCCCAAAACTAATATTCGTTCTTCGTAATCATAAACAAAATCACTGTCGTTTACTATCAAAGTGTTTACATTCAAAAGGTGTAAAAGGCTGATTGCATGCACGTACTCACCTCTGCAATCACAAAAATTAACAAATATAAACAAAAATAAATTTACCCCCAAAAATTGAATACAATTCTTCCGTCTCCCATCTCTCACTGTCGGTCGCCTCTTTGCATTTTTTATTTGTTCATCGCTTTCGAAGTCACGTAGGCTCCATTTAGCTGTTGTCATCATTTCCGATAAAAAAACAAATATAAATATATACACAAATAAATAAACAAACAGAAATATAAGAAACAAAAAAGAAAAAACCACCGAGAAAGAAACTAGAAAATTGTATTTTTTTTTTTTTTTTTTTACGCTTTCTTATCAAATTAAAAAAAATACATTCGTTTTGAGTGGCACTGTTTATTGTATAATTATCGGATTATGCATTTTTTGTTCTTCTCTTTTTTTTAATTTTATTAAATTTTCTATTTTTATATATAACTTGTTCATTCGCTAGTTGATAAGAGGAATGTATTTCCATCTGAAAAGAGAGATTAGAATATATTATGGAGAACAGCAAAGATAAATAGAAAATAATAATTTAAACAAAGAAAGGCTTAATGGTATAAAATAGTTAAGCTTCATGCATAATTGCAACCAAAAAAGATGTTAAATGTTAATTTGAGCCATTTTTATCAGCAAATTGTTTTGTTTGTTTTTTTTTTTCTTTCAACTTTGGGGGCGTGCGTATTTGGCAATGCACAACATGCGATAAGAGGAGAATATGACGTGAATGCAGGTCGTTTACAAAAGTGATTAAGATTTTAATTATTTAAGCTATTGGGACATGGGGATGGACTTTCTAGATTTATGTACAGACAGTGTTTTTCGTAAACAATCTCGGCGGCAAGGGCAAAAAGGTTGAATTTGAGCGACGCATTCTGATTTTGAATTAAAAGTCAGAAGAGATTGAGAGCTTTGTTTTGTAAATTTAATCTCCTTGGTCTCTTGTCCCTCCAATACAGGCAACCGAATTTTTGGCAGATACCTAATTTGGTGGCCAGCAAAGTCAGAAATCCTAAAACCGTGACGAAAATACAAAGGCTACCCCAGGCGTCAGCACAACACAGTTCTTTAATTGCTGCGTATGTACGAGAGTGGATCAATAAGTCCCTGAAAATTAACACAAATTGTGTCGTCACCTTAAATTTAATTTTTTTTTGTCAAGAATCATCTTTCAAAAGAACGCACCCAAATTTTCAGACAGATCTGTCAAATAGTTTTGTTGTGGCAGCCATTTTATATAGACGCCTACTAGCATTTTCGTTAAAATGGAAAAAAGTGAATTTCGAGTGCTCATAAAACACTATTTTTTGTGAGAAAAAACTATCCCGCAAACCAAACAAAAGCTTGACAAATGTTATGGGGACTCTTCACCATCGATTGGAACCATTCACCACTGGTTTACTCAATTTCGGTGCGGTCGTTCAAGCACAAGTGACGCCGAACGTTCTGGTCACCCAATTAAGGTCACCACACCAGAAATGGTCGACAAAATCCATGGTTTGATAATGAACAATCGGCGAGTGAAATTGCGCGAGCTTGAAGAGGCCAGAGGCTTATCACATGGCTCAGTGATTTCGATTTTACATAAATATTTGGACATGAAAAAGCTTTCCGCAATTTGGGTGTCGCGTTTGCCTCACAATCGACAACAAACACATTCGTTTGACAACTTCAAAGGTGTGTTTGGCGATGTTCCAGAAAAATTCGGCTGAGTTTTTGCGCCGTTTTGGAACCTGGATTCACCACAACACACCAGAAACGAAGGAACAGTCAAAACAATGGACTTCTCCTGGTGAATCGAAGCCGAAGAAGGCCAAGGCGGGTTTGTCAGCAAACAAGGTCATGGCGACAGTTTTTTGGGATGCGAACGGTATTATTCACATCGATTACCTTGAAAAGGGTAAAACGATCACCGGCGCATATTACGCAGAGCTGCTGGATCGATTCCAAGGCGATTTGAAGCAAAAACGGCCACATTCGGCGAAGAAAAAAGTTATTTTTCAACAGGACAACACACCGGCGCACAAGTCCGCAGTCGCAATGGCAAAATTGCATGAGTTAGGCTACGAACTCCTCCCTCATCCAGCATATTCCCCAGATTTGGCCCCCTGCAACTATTTCTTGTTTCCAAACATGAAGAAATGGCTCGGAGGTAAGAGATTTGGGTCGAATGAAGAGGTCATCGCTGAAACAAACACTTATTTTGAGGGGCTCGAGAAATCGTATTATTTGGAGGGCATCAAAAAATTAGAGAAACGTTGTATGACGTGTATAGAGCTAAAAGGAGACTATGTTGGAAAATAAAATGTTTTTATACCGAAAAGAGTGTTCCTTATTTCATTTTTCAGGGACTTATTGACCCACCCTCGTATATTCTGGTAGATGGCTGGAATCGAGTTTAATGGGAAACGTGTCTAAGCAAAAAATAAGTCTGTGGAAAAAGAGTTTTCCTGTATCTTTACAGGAAACCCAAGAAATATTAAAGACCAACTCCTTTCTTCTAAGCGGGGCTAGATCTATGCTGGTCGATCAGACTTCCCGGTCGCAGCAGTGTCTTCCAAGCGAATGTTCAACCCTCCAAACTCCAGTGACGTCAATACCATCAATTTTATTGCTATAAAAGCATATCTGCAGTTGACTTGAAAGTTCTTGGCTGACAGTTTAAAGTTAAATTTTGCTTAATCCCTGGTCTTAGGGACGTAGCGAGAAATGACATACCTAGCTGACGAACTCTCGAGGGTTATACGCTAGTTTGTAAACAAGCTGACTAATCAATCAGAACTCCACTGTGAAACCCTAGAAAAAAATTGGTGCGGCTCACATGAGACTTCATATCATAATTCTTTTCAACATCAAAACGATTAATTTTTCTTAATGTCGATAATCGGTTGAACCATTTCTGACCTCCAAAATACCGTTATATGCATTTTGTCCAAAGACCTTGAACGTCATTTTATACCTAACATGCATCCAAACTAACTAAAATTCTAAAAGTCAAATTCGTTAGAACTGTTTTCGAGAAAATAAGCGTTTCACGTTTTCGTTACATCCGAAGCGTTACTCATTTTTCGTTACATTTCAGGAAATTGGTCTCTACCGTGGCTAAAAAAGTGTGGATCACTAGATTTTTGATGGAAATCGCTCTCCGTCTGTGAAACATTTAGAAAACTCTGGCCAAAATACAACAAAGCCAGAACCAGCAAACTCTTGCAAACAGATAAGGGGTCACTGTTGGTGCTACTATAAACAAAATGACACAATGAAAATACACAATTTAGATATTACGACTTGTGCAGATTATACAGTAATAAAGAGGTCCATGCCACCTAAAAAGTAAAACTTTAGAAAGCTATCTGACATATCAATTGTCAGGTCTGTACATATTCTCAGACATTAGGATGGCTGGAATGCCTCTAATATGGATCCACAAGTGTAGGTAGAATATTAATTACAAATTTTACATAGACCTAGTAAGTGTGATGAATAGGAATTTTCATCAGCCCAAATAGCTTATCTAACCTGCGATACAACATTTCAAAAAGTCAATTGTGATACTAAACATTGGGCTATCAGTACCAGAGTCGATTCCTCAATACGTTGGTTCCTTTGAAGCTCGAAGCTCTTTGAGAACCAACTTGGGTACTTATTTCGCTGGCTCTTTACAAGCAAGCGAGCTCAATTCAATTCCGAACACTCTTCTCTTCATCTTATCTTTGTTAAAAGTCGGGTTGGGATTAGAAGAAATGCTTAGATGGAGAGCTAGTCAATGCATACAAACAAACCTTCCGAAAAATTTCTCAAAGAACCTGAGAGCTTAAGCACCCGACATCAATAGATTCCGGATGATCGTTTGGTAAAGCTGCACTTTGTTCCTCTTCAATTGTCCAAAGGAGTACCTGCTGAAAAGAGTTACACTTCGTCTAATTTCAAAGCCGAAATCCAACAATAGAAGTTCTCTCGTATGTTACTCAGCAGCAATTTTTCACAATTCTATAGCCTTTTTAGTCATCGTGGTCAGGCATTGCGTTTGTCTGTCGTACATCACGTGCTCCTATGAATGAATGAAAGCCTCGAACTCACCGTCTTAAAATGACTGGGATGTGTTCAAAACTGGTGACCGACTGCGAATGGGTGTGATCAGTTCAGTCGACTATTAAAATAGTGTCTCAGCTATGGAGAACATTGTTAAGACAAAACTCGAACAAAATAATATTTAATTTTCAACAAGGAGTTCCAAAAGGTAGGACTGAAAGGCTTCTGATCGTGGGTGTCGCATCCTTCGTGATGCATTCTGGCGATCGATCATCAGCACTTGGCAACTGAGGATTTCTCAGACTCGGGTGTTGCCTCAATCTGTGGTAAATATTTTGTGTAGTCTGTGTTGGTAGTTTTCTTCACAACTTAGAACTGTATTCTTTAAAAATTACCTCCATCAATATCGGTTCTGGACTAAGCTGGTTGCCTTCAAATCATATCGGTTAAGTGGTCACCATTAGAATGCATGCACTCATGGGCTCTTTTGATGGCACTTTTCATGACTTTTTAAAGTGTTGCCAGCGTAATTTGAGCGATTTCTGTGCGAATGTTGAGTTTCAGCTCCTGTATAGTCTGTGGTTTGTTAATGTAAACCTTTTCCTTCAGGTAACCCCATAAAAAAAAGTCCGGAGCCGACAGATCAGGCAATCGCGGCGGCCATTCAAATTCACCGTTTTTTGAGATAATGTTCGCGCAACAAATTCATTGTCTCACGAGCGGTGTAAGCGGTTGCTCCGTCTTGCTGAAACCAAATCAGCTCAGCATTGTTGTCTGCTTGCACAAGTGGAAAAAGGAAGTCCTGGAGTATTGTTCTGTAGCGGCACTCGTTGACCGTAACGCTGCCACCCGCATCATTTTCAAAGAAATATGTCCCATAAATCTTACACGAGGTTATTCCACACCAAACAGTAACACGAAGTGAGTATAAGGGACGTTGATGAAGATTTTTGGGATTCTGTGTGCCCCAATACGAGTATCTGCAATTTTGCTTGTTCACAAATCCGCTCAGATGAAAATGTGCCCCGTCGGTCATCATAGAATTTTCTAAAAATTCTTCGTCATTCTCGGCGATATTTCGGACAGTTCTGCAGTACTCCAGACGTTTTTCTGGGTCACCAGGATTGAGCTGTTGGACCAACTGAATCTTGTAAGGGTATAGGTGCAGATCTTTCCTCAAAATCCGATGAATCGTGCTACGCGGTATGACTAACTGTGTTGAACGTCGTCGTGTCGATGTTTCAGGATCGGTTGCAACATTTTCCCTAACGACCTAGATGTTTTCGATCGACGTCCAAAACGAGGCCTGCCCGAACGCCTCACATCTCCAACGTTCCCATATTGCTCAAATTTGGCCACCACAGCACGAATACTGGGTGCTGTTGGAACATTTCTAACGCCATAAAATTACCGGTAGGCACGTTGAGTACAAATTATTGACTGGCTATTTTCAAAAAATTATTTAACAATTTTTGTTCGCTGTGCGATCGTGTAGTGCACCCAAGCCTTATGTCTGAAACAAAAAAAAAAAAAGAGTTATTAATTGTTTACATAAGAAAGAGACTTTTGGTCCACCCTGTAGTATACCAGTTGGTAAGAAAAGAAACAGGAAGGGATTCCCCTTAAGGTCTCCGAGTGGAAATTATGCGTAGTAGCATCACACACCCTTCCCAACCTAACCTAACCTGAAATAGATTCAAGTACTTCATTTGGTTCGAAGATGCTAATAACACTCTTCTCGAGAAAGTTGAGGTTCCCTAAAACTTTTCCGACGTCGGTCATTTACACAACCTCGTTGCCCTATGTATGGTAGTGAGTGGCTAAGCTCATCACCCACTTACTTGGGTGGTACTCTGCCCGAGCCCGATGGTTTGGAGTCAACTGGTGTTTTAGCCTTGTTTTGCTTGCCTTTTCAACTATCTTGGTACCTCGTACTTTACAGTGCCTTGCAAGGTAGATATACTAGATCTCACTCTTGGATCTACACCATGGAGGTCTTGCTCCATCCGATCAACAAGCTCTGTCATTCGTCGAATATCGGTCCTCCATGTCACTTGGTAAGGCCACCCTTACATTCTCATGCGGTTTAGCAACGTAATAATTCTTAAGTGATATTCGGCTGGGTACTTGAATCAGTGGAGTCGTACGCAGCCCAACCCAAAGTAGAAAATGTACGATTAGTTCGAAGTTATCATATTTTCACTGCGTACCTCTGCGGATTCTATAGACTTACGAGTATACAACTAAAAATGTCTGTAAATAGTGGTTACTACTCAACCCTTTAGAAAGGTTACTGTAAATTGGGCTGGGCGCGGAAAACCTTACAGCTATACAGGAACCCCGATTGCTATTATAAATATATCCACCCCCCATCATTCAGACCGTTGAATCATTCCCTATAACCTCCTTCAAGTCTAATTTCTGCACATCTAATTTGACGCTACTCACCCGTGTCTAACCTGCTATTTTCACCTTCACTGATTTCGCAATCGTTGCAGCCATAAAACAAATAAAAAATCCGTGCATTTTACTACAAAAGCCCTCATTAAAATGAGAAAACATAGACAAAAGTGCACCTTGGAGCGTTGAACTCCAAGTATCAAAACTTTTTTTTATTGCAGCAAGATGATTTTCGCAATTAATGGAACATAACACCACCCCTTTTCTCTCATTGTTTGCCGGCAAAAGCTTTTGCACTAATATGCATATAAAACGAACCCCCGGTCATATATGCCATATATGACTCTCAACAACCTACTCTGCTGCACTTTATGGTTCATAATCCCTGGTAAAAGTCGGAATTATCACGCTTATGTAAAAGTGTAGGTGGCTGCTGTTGAAATCCTGAAGGACGAAGAGAGAGAGTGTGTATTGGAAGTGTAAACAACTTTGCTATATGAGAGAAGAGCGAAGCTTTTCTTAACCAACACCGGATACCAGACACTGGAAAATCGATGAAGCCATTTTGCAACATAGATACCTTCAGCAACAGATATACATTAAACCTATCGCTAGATGTCGCTGGATGATTACTTGAAATAACCCTGAGTGTATTTTCATCTTTGTATCCCTGGATACCAGTTGAGGGGCCACAAGGCGTACAGACGGGTAGCATTCCCAGATTCATATCACTTTGCATCTATATCATATCCTTTAAACAAAATAAACCCACCACTTACTGCACGTAGCATAGCTATATGTATCTGGCTGTGTTCAGAGCTCGTATACCACATTCACCGAATGCGACAATCTCCTCTGCAAAGTATAGAATCTCAGAGCTCAGATTCTCCTCTCTTTTGGGCAGGTTCTACCACTAACTACCTACCGCCTACCATCACCCCTTCACCAGGAACAACAACACCAAGCAAAGTATACACGCAACGAAGAGAATATTATTTTCCTGATGCGCAAAAAGCACTCACACCAACATAGAATCTCATAATAGCTTGCGAATTTCCATTTCTATATAAATGACTGTATGCGGCTATGGTTTGTCGTTTTGTTTATTAGTCAGTTCTATGTCGATACTTTATACGTATACGGGTATGGTGACAGCCCGAACGAGAGAGAACAAAACAGAACAGGAGCAAGGCGGCTATGTTTTTATATTTTTCATTTTTGTGCTATAGAATCGTCAGATACATATGTATCTATAGATTGTATAACAATTTTTTGTTTGCAAACAAACAAGAATTTCACAGAAATGAGTAGTAAAGAACGCGAGGTTGTACTTAACAGGCGGACTTTATCGTAATGCTTAAATAATGGGATATGCCGGCAACTCGTAGAGTCGAAGGTCTTCGAATTGGATTCAATTAATTTTCTGTCGAACGCGGGTCATATTCATTTACGAACTCCAACATTAATTTGTACCCATGGTTAGTTTTTGTCACTGTACTGTGCCGTCTAAACGAAGAAAGTCAATCGGTGCAATAGAACATTATAAAGAACATCTCTGATCAGAACTAGAAATAATATGGATGGTAGTTAACAGCCTTGTGGGACCTTAAAGTGACTTTTTTTTAATATTTTTTTGATTTACGTTGTTGAAAGCCTGCTGGAACTCGATGAAAAGTCCTGTCGTAGGTAGATCAATCAGATTCCAAATAAGCAATTCATTATAGCACAGGTTGCTATAATATGGAGTGAGAGCCGGAATTTTCTCTGAAATCCTCAGATTGCCTAAATTGACTTTCAAACTACAGTAGTGTTTTCCAGGGGGAGGGTTGCAATAGCCGCCCATCAAGTGGCTTAGCGCTAGACCCAAAACTAGCTAATAGTTTAGTCGATATCTCACTTGGTAACCTCAAGAAGAATAGAATACACGAACTTAAAAACAAGGTTTCTTTATATTCCTTTGAATGCATAATCACCGCACGCACACACTACGTTACAATTCCACGCAAATAAATTAAAATAAATGAGAATAACTTGCGTAGAGTCTGCGGCGACATGTGGACTTTATCACTTTAGATTCCAAATTCTAGGGAGACATCTCCTCCAGGACAGTATATAGCCATAATGAAGAACTTTGCCGTTCCGCGAGTTTAGGAGTCAACCCCCCATCACAATGCATTGATATAATTGTTACGGAAATGATTTTGTGAAGTAAACAGAAGCAGAATACACGTAGACAAACCATGGATTGCTATACTCTTCAAGAACGCAGAATGATTTTGTCAGTGTGTTTGGCAAATAATCCGTCGGGAGTTTTGGTTCAACGTGAATTTCTTTGTTGATGCCCTGGTCGTGTGGCACAAACTGAGCAAACGCTGCGGTGGTAAACCGCTTGCCTCGAGGAGATTGGCTCTACACGGGACAGTATCAGACGTGGCCGACACCGGAGCGTGTTTGGTCGAGAATATCGATGTTGTGGCTGCAGATATCCAAGAGGACCCTCAAACATTAACCAGACGTCGGGCTACCCAATTGGGCATTGATAGACGCTGCAGAACCATGATCAATGACTTCTTGCTGCCGCAAATTGACGAACTGGGTTTGGAAAACATGTGGTTTAAACGTCTAAATAAACATAACAAACAGAACCAATTGTTTTTATTTACAAACAAAGTTTCTGTCGTAGGATATCGACTGAGGACTTTTGCGTCACCTTGTAGTAATACCAAGATTGATCCAAATCTCGAGATCGATAATTTTTAGTAAAATAGTACTTGGGACGGACTCCGGAGTGTCTGCAACTCCTTCATTTTCTTTTATCACAATTATTATCACAATTTCACAAAAATCCGTGTGATGATGCTTCATTGTATGTTAGAGCAACTCAGCATGGTACTGGAGCTGAAAAATAACAAGGACCGAACAGTTCCAAAATCAAACTCCTTTATCTTATAAATGTCTCGGTAAGACTACTATACGTTTCAAGGCAATGGAAAGTCTCCGAAATTATAATGGTTTCCAAAACGGGGAAATCTCCAATCGACAAAAATTCGTACAGACCGATATCGCTCCTGCCGTTAATATCAAAGGTGTTTGAAAACTCCTATTGACGCGCCTGCAAGCGGTCATTGAAGAAACGTTTAATTCCTGATCATCAATCCGGCTTCAGAATCAAGCATTCCACAATTCACCAGGTTTATAGAATAGCCAATGAAATTGAGAAAGCCCTAGAAGGGAAAAGATATGTTCTACCGTTTTTCCCGACGTCTCTCAAGCATTCGACAAGATATGGAACGAAGGATTAAAGACAGGTTCTTCCGGAACAGTTATAGAAAATTTTAGAATCTTACCTTTCGAAAAGACTTTTCCCTGTTAAACACGGAACTCTATACTCAGAATTTACGGAAATCACTGCCAGAGTTCCGCAAGGAATTCTTGATCCGGTAACTTAGTTGTTGTAGTCAAAAAAAATAAGCGAGGTGTTTTTAATGAGTAAATCTCACACTACTATACCTATAGGGTGACCAGATAAGAATGCTAGGAAAAGAAATTTAAATAAAACAACAACGGTGGAAGTTATCAAATTGATTCTGGCTTTCTTTTGAATGCCATTATGTATGGAATAGCACATCATTTAAATGATCGCCTCGGCTTCGCGGGCAGTGCTTCAAGCGGTCGGTCCAAATTTGGATGACTCGGTCCAATAAGTGCGGCGTTATTCCAGCAATACCGTCTCGAATGTTGGCCTCGAGCTCGTCCAAAGTGGCTGGCTTGTTAGCGTAGACTAAGGACTTGACGTAGCCCCAGAGCAAATATTCGAGGGGTGTCATGTCGCATGATCGCGGCGGCCAATTGATTAACGCTCGCCGTGAGATGAACCAGTCGTCAAATTTCTCCTTCACCACTTCGAGCGTTGCGTCGCTTGTATGGCATGTAGCGCCGTCTTGTTGGAATCACAGCTCGGATATATCGATGTTGTCGAGCTCTGGCCACAGAAAGTCGGTTAACATCGTTCTATACTGAGGACCATTGACGGTAACGGTGTCTCCTTCCTCATTTCGAAAGAAATAAGGTCCGATGATCCGCCGTGCCATAAACCGCACCAAACAGTCAATCTTTATGGATGCATTGATGCTTGGTCGAAAATTTGTGGTCGCTTCAATAACGTCAATTTTGCTTGTTGACATAGCCGCTGAGCCAAAAATGGGACTCGTCCGAGAAGATGATTTTTTGTCCAAAATCCGGATCTGCGGCCAACATTTCCATCGCCCAACGGTCGTCCGGCTTCAATTCTTACGTCAGCACAATCTTATACGGATGTAGGCCCAAATCCAACCGCAAAATAAGTCTGGTTGACTCTCTGGCGATGCCCAATTCAGCTGATCGGCTCCGAATCGACATTTCTGAGTCTTCTTGGATACTGGCCGTTGCAGCAGCTATGTTTTCTTCACTTCGCACCGATCTCTGTCTGGTTGGTGGCTTAAGGTCCAAAAGAGTGTACTCACGCGCAAACTTGAAGCGCACTGAAGCCATGATGACGACCGACCTCACGACGAAATTCACGTTGCGTATTTACAACCGACCCGGAATTTCGATAATATTTTTTTTAATAATTTTGACACGTTCGGGAAGTGTCAAACGATGCTTGATGAAATGGCAAACCTTACTGAATATTTTGACAGCTGGATGTCATTGGTAACCTTGACAGCTGCTGAAACATAACAATTGGAAAAACTATTGTATCATTGCTATCTGGTCACCCTTTATAAGCACGTGCTGCCGGTCCTCATAGTGTCTAAACTTAAGAATTCGAATCGTCGGATTCAAAATGGCGCCCAAGAAATTAAAAAGACTCCTGCAATAGATACATATTCTCGGAGCCGCTAAATCCAAATCTGAAGTCAACATTTTTTAAATTTAAAACGGGAACAATAATACTCAAGTATTCTCGAGTATTGTTTAGTATCCTCTGCAGTCTTTCGAATTGTCGTGCAGTGGAATAAGATTTGTTTTCCTTCGAACGTGGAATTCATGTATATACACAGGCCGACAAAATTCTTCGTACGATAGATAAATTTCCAATATATTCCACATATATTTATGAACCTATTGTTTTATTATTTTTTTTATTTCCTATCACTAAAGATGTTTTTTTAACCATATCCTGTCCCTCATTCCATCTCTTTTGTTCAAGTTATTCATAAGAGCAATAAAATGCGCTGCAGTGCAAACAACACAATTCATCGTACGGCGATTGATTCCGTTAGTTTTTCTGTTTGTAATTACAGTTTTAGCAAAATGCATATCATTCTGTATTCAGCCCTTAGTGAGTTAACATCTTTTGCAAAAAAAGTGATCATGTCAGTTCAACAAAGGAGAAAAGAAACGACCCAAGATTTCCGCCAAGTGGTAGTAGATTTGTTTTCGAAAGAAGGCAGATCGCTAGCAGAAATTGCACGCACAGTGGTAAAAAGCAAATCAACTGTGCAGTACATCGTAGAAACGTTCAAAAAACAGGAAGTGTTGAGTACGCGCGAAGAACAGGCCGTCCACGCAAATTAAGTGAAAGGGACGAAAGGGTCATTCTGAACACAGTGCGAAAAAACCCAAGAACTAATTGCCCTACCATAAAACAAATAGTCGCGGATACATGCAGGACAGACGTCAGCATGCGTACAATAGAAAGGACCCTCAACAGACATGGGTATTTTTCAAGAACAGCAAGGTAGAAGCCATCCATAAGTGAAGCGAATAAGAAAAAACGTAAAGACTGCCACTTTACACAAGGACGCTGATCTTTCTTTTTGGAAGAAAGTTGTGTTCACCGACGAGAGCAAATACAACATTTTTGGTCATGACGGTCCTGCAAGAGTTTGGCGAAAGAGCGGCACTGAAATGGAAGTTCAAAATGTAAGAAGAACAGTGAAGCACGGTGGAGGTAGTGTTATGGTGTGGGGGAGCATGGCTTGGTCTGGCGTGGGAAAGCTGGTGTTTATTGAAGGTAACATGGACCAACACATGTACCTCGACATATTAAAAGCAAATCTACGCCCATCAGTAGAGAAATTAAGTTTGGATCCCGGCTGGATATTTCAGCAAGACAACGATCCTAAACACACCGCTCGGAAAGTGAAGGATTGGTTGTTATACTATGCTCTAAGACAGCTTAATTCTCCCCCTCAGAGCCCGGACTTAAACCCAATAGAGCATTTGTGAGGCTATTTGGAAAAAGAACTCCATAAACACCGGATTTCGTCAAAAGCGACTCTTAAGGAAGCCCTCCAACTAGAATGGGATCGTGTACCCGAAGATTTTACGAAAAACCTGGTCTCTTCCATGCCACGTCTACTACAAGCAGTCCTTAAATCTCGTGGAGGCCCAACAAGTTACTGACATCCCGATTTCTTCAAAAAATTAAAGTCGAAACTAGTCGTACGAAGAATTTTGTCGTTTGAGCCAAATGTGTTTTTCCTTTTTGTTTAAATTTTAAGAAAATAAAAAGAATTTTAATTTAATCTAATATCTAGATAATCTTTGTTTTTTGTTCTGATTCTTAAATCCTAGTCCTTTTTTGATTGAAGTGTGTAGGTACCGAACAACAGCGTTTATATGTGTCGTACGATGAATTATGTCGACCTGTGTATACAATCAATCCGGTTCCAGAATTATAATAATAGTAGGTACCTTGAACTTTCCAATGAAACGATATTGTTTCTCTTTTATTTAGCCATCGCCTCTGTATATGTAACCCACCCATGTATGGCTTTCCATTGATTTAGAGTACTTCCAAGCCGCTCACTAAGTAATTTGTAAATGCTTGTTAAGTATTCTCAAGTGCTCAAATATAGGGGAATACTGAGTATTCCACCACATACTAGTAACTGCTAGAATTATCTATTAGATACATACTAGTACATACTATAGACAAATTTCCAATCAAACAACAACTTCAAGACTACCCCAGTGATTCTAAAGAAAAAGATATCATATAACTCTTTCGTCCACTACTACTGACCAACATTTAAAATCCAAAAGACACTGGCAATTTCTATGCAAATTGCGCAATAAAATTTCAAAATCGTCCAAATTCTAGAAACATGCAAAATAAAATATTGCATGTAAATAGAAGTGTCAGTGGGGCATTTATCATGTTTTATCGCTGTTTTATTGCCAAGCCGTCTAGTTAATTCGAATTAACAAAATCCACAAAGTGTACCTACTTTGTGTTTGACCATTACCTCGAAATGGCACGTTATTTCCTAGGAACATGAAATACTGGATCTAATAATGGAGGAAAATAAACAAACGGCAGCAAAATAAAAAGCGTTTAGTCACTATCACGCCAAATTGTCTGAAAGGTGCAGTCAGCAAGTTTTTTTTTTTTTTTTTTTTTTCTCAGCCATGCCCCCGGTGTCTTGTTTACCTCCTCGTGGTGTCATAAGTCATTCTTTTTTCTGACTAAATTGTGCCTAAGTAGTAAATTTTAATTTTTATTTAATGTGTACTGTAGATGATTGCCAAATAAAGAGAACTTTAATTATTGTCTTTAACAACCAAATAAACACCGACAGCTGCCTGCTTGAGTGTGTTTGTATGCATGCAAAACAAGAAGATATAACCAAAGCATATAACCAGCGAAGAGCCAGCCAAAGAGGCTATAAAAAGCGATTGATAGATACGACATAGGGGGCCATATAATACAGATACTTTAATGTATGTGGATGAAGCCAAAAAAAAATAAGATCGACTGTTGCGTTTGGCAATGTTTTTATTTTGGTCTTCTTCTCCTGGATGAAATATAAACAGAAACCAGAAATTTTCTATACCATATGTAGATGGCTATATGCAGCTACCCGTATCTACTCCCATCATTATATCCCTCGGTGTGGTATAAGTTGTGACTATATTTGGATTGTGGTCGTTATACAAAATTTTACTTGGCAATTTAGTTTTTTTTACATTTTACACGACACGTGTAGTCGCTTTTAGAGATAATTCACTTGGTTATGCTATGATTCATCTTCGTGTTATGAACTCTTTTTTTTTCTTTACATCATTCAGTTTTGTTTATTGTTTAAATAATAATACAATGAATAGAAGAATTGCTCTGTCAAGAGCTATGCTAACTTCTTTCAGGGCTTTCCACATGATCAACTTCGTAGCATAGCTGATGTATTCATTTTAAAGTGACGAAGCCCTGTAGTTAATGCTTTAGACTACTGAGCAGTTTTCTCACGATTAAACCTCTCCTGCAAATGTCAGCCAAACGTTCGAAAATAAAATTGTCTTCAGAACCTTCTCAATCTCGCCCTTCGAATCCGGTAATAAGCACTAGGTCTGAAGGTATTCTTGGCATAAACCTTTACTTTTAAATTGTCCCGCAAAATCATTCAGTAGGTCATCCAACGAATCGCTGAGTAACGGGTCCTCTAGCTCTATGTCCAATGTCTCTCTTACTGTACTGAGGGTTGTGAAAGAAAAACTGAGAATCTTATTTGCATCAGTTTGATGGGACTTGATTTATCAATAACGAAAATGAATTAGTAAAAACACTCTTCCCAATCGCTCTGTTACCAACAACCTTCCAAAGTTAAGGGGGTGAGTCCACTGGATGTGGACTTAACGTCAATCCGAGCAAAACTGAACTAATGCTCTTTACCACAAAAACCAAAATACCGGCTTTCACGCCTCCACGGCTTAATAACCAATTACTCTCGTTATCATTTAGTGCTAAGAGTACCTAGGTGTGGTACTCGATCCTAAATTAAGCTGGAAGCTTAACATTGAACAGCGAGTAAAGAAAGCCTGTGTGGATTTTTATGCTTGTAGCAAAACATTCGGTAAGAAATGGGGACTCCGTCCGAAGATGGTTATTTGGATGTATACTGCGGTGGTGCGCCCTATTCTTTCCTATGGATCGCTAGTTTGGTGGCCGGCGGTTAACAAAGCATACATTACCAAACTCATCAACAAAGTACAAAGAACTGCAGCTCTAGGTGCTACAGGGGCTATGAGAACATGCCCAACTGAAGCCTTGAACGTAATCCTTCACCTTATACCACTCGACCTCGACTCGGTTAGATTAAGAGAAACGGGTAGCTGGTGCGATAGTCTCTACGGCCACAACAGCATCCTTAATCTGCTACCTCGGGAGTTGGTGGCAAATCCGACCGACTACATAACTCCCAGGGTGAACTTTCGCAATGATGTCACTATGAGATTCCCTTCCAGGGCGGAATGGAAATGTGGCACGGTGACTAACGAGTTCAAAACATCCATTTTCACTGACGGGTCGAAAATGGACTGCGGGGTAGGGGCGGGAATCTTTTCTGAATCCCTCAATATCTCTAGTTCATTCCGTCTTCCCAATTCATGCAGCGTATTCCAGGCGGAAGTTCTTGCTGTACGAGAGGCGTGCCGTCTCCTCAAACATACATCGATACAACTTAATACCATAGCCATTTTCATTTATAGCCAGGCCTCTATCAAAGCCATCGTTTCTGCGGCTTCCTCCTACAAACTTGTTGAACAATGCAAGGAGGAGCTTGCCGCACTCGGTCATCGGTCTAGGATCAGCCTCATCTGGGTGCCTGGTCATAGTAACATTGACGGAAACGAAAGGGCTGATGAATTGGCGAGGCAGGGATATGCCCTTGACTGCTCCCGTGCGGAGAATGTCAACATTCCATTAGGGGCCCTTAAGGGTAGAATCTTTGCTCATTTCCTTACAGATGCTGGTAATAGATGGCGAGGGTTGAAGAACTGTGTCATATCCAGGCAGATGTGGCCCAAATATAACCGGCGCAGAACACAAGAGCTATTAAACAGAAACCGGGCAGATATTGCTGGAGTTCTGGCAATTAGCGCTGGCCATTGGCCCATAGGGGTCCACGCAGCCAGACTGGGCATTACTTTTAATGCAATTTGTCGTAGCTGCAATATGGCCAACGAGCCTGAAACAATCCTTCACTTCCTTTGTAAGTGTCCGGCCCTTAGTAGGGTCAGACACCGTATACTTGGCAGACACCTTTTTGATAATATTAGTGAGTTAGCGGAGACAAGCATCGGGGACATCATCAGTTTCCTCAATGCCACGGGGTGGTTTTAAATAATCTTTTCCCTCCTTTCCCACAAGTCCAACGTCAGTTTCTACAACAATTTAGGTCACTTGAGTTGTGGTATTAAAACGGCGCCTCTGCGCTAATTATGTTTTAGCACAGCATGCTGTCACAACCACACCTACCTACCTACCTCAGGGGGTGAGAGTAAGAGTTATAATTAACTTATGAAATCCTATCGCATTATTGATACTGCCTGATTCGTTCCCATATAAATTTGTTAATTTATAATACGTTTCGTCGAGAAAATCCTTACTAGTAACAGCATTTTCAGTTCGACCCAGTCAGGACTTCGTGCGAAGTGGAGTTGTAAAACTGCACTTCTACTTGTTGTAAATGACATACGCAAGGCCTTGAATGCCAACTGTGTTACTTTTTTAACGTTGCTGGACTTCTCTCTTTGATCATTTGTTTCTCTGTAATAATACCTAGTCTAGTCATAAATACTGATTCAAAGAAAATGAAAACGCGCTGATATTTTTAAAAACAAATGTATAATTTTTATTTGTCAAATCCCTAGCTACAAGTTATGGCACTCTCGAGTGGTTTTCGCCTTGTGGGCTGGAGCAGAATCTTGTTGGAGTGTCCAGTCTTCCAAAACAGTGGTTTGGTAGACTTTTGCCGAAGTCTTGACTCCTTTTTCACAAAAATGGAGGTTGGTTATGCCATCGTTGCTCAATCCCCACCATACCATTACATTTGCGGGGTGATGGCCTCTTTCAACCCTTGGAATAAGTTCTGAACCTTCTCTTGATGTCCGAGCATACACTTGATCATTTTGCTTATTAAAAGTTTCTTCGATGGTAAAAATTTTCTCGTCGGTGAACACAATTTGTCTGTGAGCATTTTAAGCGTACCGCCTTAAGAGGGCTTTTGATTTTTGCTTACGTTTTTGCTTCAATGCGACTGTTAGCAGGTGTTCAGTGTGTCTTTTGTAGGCACTAAGGCATCTTCTTTGACGATGCGAGACATGGATTTTTGACAAATGTTAATTTCCCGCGACAAGTGGTTTGCGTCTGATTCGAGCCTGCACGGCTTTGATGGCTCCCGGAGTACTCACAGTACATGCGAATAATTTAATAGTACGATAAACAAAACAGCGCAGCGAGTGATTCCAAGCGGTCGCAAGGTCTGAAAGATATCACCTTTTGCCATATTACACTTGTAAAAGCCGATCACAATGACACGATTTTCGATGTCACCCCATCCCATGATTGTAAACGACTAAAAACAAAAATCTTCCACGACAAAGAAGCATAAAACCAACGGGTTAAATAACGGTTAACATGAAAAGAGTGCAACTATTAATATTTTTGACTAGACTAGGTATAATAGGAGTCAAACTCTTGCACTCCTATTTAACAGGGCGTCAGCAATGTATGTCTGTGGAGAACCGGAAGTCCTCTTTCAATTCCTTCAGGGGTGCCACAGGGTTCCATACTTGGGCCTTTATTGTTTTCGCTATATGCGAATAAACTTGTTCTACTAGCCAATTATTGCTATGTTCACATGTTTGCAGACTATGCACAATTATATTTGTATAATTAATGAAGACCTTCAAATTATTGAACAGTGGGCGATAAAGCATAACTTGTCTCTTAATCCGAGGAAATCAAAAACCTAATGCATTTATAAACTTAAATTAGATACAACAAGCTTCCAACCGATTAAATTAGGTCGGTCAACTATTGATTACGTCCATTCTGTTAGTAACTTGGGGACAATATTCAATGAGACCTTAACTTGGACTGATCATGGAACTACTGCAATCGGCAAGGTATATAGTGGTCATCGTCTCCAATTTCGGAATGAATTCAACCACTGACGACTTGCTGAATCCCACTTTTCACGCTATATCACGAAAACTTAATTCTTCTTTATTGAAAGTCATTATTTCGATTTTTGTGTTTTCACACATTTTCTTTTTATTTGCAATAATTTTCACTTTTCCACTCTAAATACTTTTTTCTTATGTAAAATCTTAAAGCACTAGCTTTTTTTTTATATATATATAATTTGCACGTGTGAAAGGGGTTATGAATACCCTTACACTAATTTTTAGGACACGGGCGTATTGAGGACAGGGAAAGAGACAGAGAGAAAGTCAGATTGGTGTGGTTGGTTTGAAACTCAGCTGGTATTAAGTTTCAGTGAACTCCAAGGGTGGCTGTCCAGATAACTTCGCTGTTATTGTCGTTGCTTATGATTCACAGTATTTTTTTCCGTCCACCTGATGTCATCATCACGATCAAGTTGCATTTTAGCCATATGACCACCCTACTGCCAGTGTTATGCCTTCGCAGTAGAGTTGACATAAGCTTTCACAATTGATCGACTTTTTTATTTATTTCAGGATTCGGTAGTCAGATTAACTAACTACAGATCTTTTGTTACTTTGCAAACTAACATCTGCTTACTTTTACGAGACACTTCACTTGTTAATGTGGTATGCATGTGAACTGTACTGCATTACCTTGGAAAATACTGACATTAAGGACGTTCTCACATAGAGCTACACAAAAGTAATGAAACTAGTAAGTGATTAAAGTCACAAACTAGACAGTGTGCAATTACGATTTCTATTTACATTAGCAATCATAAACAAGTTACACGCTAGTAACTTAAGGTCAGGTTTCTCTCAATTGTGTGTAGCTCCGTGTGCAAACGGTCTAATGCTATGTTAGCTAGAAGGGGAGGTCTGTTTCTCTTCGAAACAATGCAATTTGGATCACAAATCCCATTTTTAGATCATATAAGCATTCCCTTTTTAGTCCTTTTCTTACCATGTATGCCTTATAACAATTATCGAGGCTTATCCCGGTTAAATGTACCCAGTGTACTGTGTGAACGTTTAAAGCTTTTCTGTGTCACACTGGCTGGACGCCAATGGACCAAACTTTCTCACTAATGTAAAGCCTTGAATAGAAGTAGATGTCAAATCTGAATATACTTGCATCGGCTAGAAGTCTACACGTCGATGGTCGACTTCAAGATTTCGAACAAACTATTACATTTGCGCCACGTAACGCTGGGAAACATGCGGTGTACTCTGAAATTGCGACACAACTTCCGACAAGAAGGTGTGTTATCTTGAAAAATACTATCTTCAACAAGTCCATCCCGGTACTGGAATACGCAGACGATATTGTCATCATCAGGTGTTTTCGGCGCTCCATATTAGATTAAGGACTAAACCAATGGTGTCAGCAAAGAAAGTCGCATCTGCAAAACTTCAAAGTATCTAGTTAAGGAGTTCATCTGCCTTGAACTAAACATAAACTCCACAAATGACACCCTTGTGCAGATCCGATGATAACTGACCCTAGGAAACCGCTGCTACTTTGGTTTGGCAAAATAAATGACGCTATACAGATCTATGATTTTTTTTGTTCTGCTATGCGATTGCCGAGTGCTGAACTATAGCAGGAAAGTTGAACATTATTATAGTCTTTCGAAAGAAAAATCTTTCTTCGGATATTTATTCCTGTGAGCGAAAAAGGCGAATGGAGAAGAAGATACAACCACGAACCTATTAGCTGTACCACAAGATGTGAATTTAGTCCAAAAAATCGAGGCTCGGCCTTGGTCACAGGAAAATCTTCTGATCCCAACCCCCGGGGTCAAGAAGACCAGGAAAATCGAGCGATTGCTGGCAGCTTAGTAAACAAAAAATGGAAGCAATGTGCACGGGATCGATTATTACGAAAGGTTGTGGTGTCTCGAGCGGATACTCGAAATGGATCTGGAAATAAGACAAGATTTGGGATGTAGATGAGTAGAGCTCTTTTGGTCTCGCAAAAATTGAGTATGATATTCACATCTAAGAGTGACGATCTCCCTTCTCGCAGCAATAGAGAAGCGCTGCAGCAGATGAAGTCGCTGTAGTACAAACTGTCAAATAAGTCGCTCACTGAAGTAGCAATGCACGTACACAATGGTGAAGCGCTCAAACTGTCAAAACGTAAAGCTAATCGCGCTGTGTTTCGTGAAAATGTTTTTTGTGATGGATTTATTATATAATAATGACTGAAGAAGAAACACTCGCATGCTATGAATTTCTCCGCAGACGGCTCTGCCATTTGGTTTTTTTTTTTTTTTTTAACTGTCAAATGCAGCTTGTTCGGAAGTTGAAGTTGACTCAACTTGTGCTACAGCTACTTTTCGTACTTCAGCTGCAGCTTCGCATTGTGTTCGTGCTATATGGGGTACGTGTATTTCAACTTTGACAGCGCTGCGTACTGCAGCTTCAGCTTCACCATTGTATTCGGGCAGTAACTTTGTTCGCTCTTCAAAATTGCCCAAACATATGTTTCACTTGCGAAGTTTCGGTCATCGCGGGATATGTTTTCATGACTTATTTATTTCACGGGCCAAAGGTAGCATTTCTCCTCACGCGTTTGCATTTGGTTCCCCATCCTGAAGATTAAAAAGTGCTCAGATAATTCGTCTTCGTCAATGCACATCTCACAAAGCCTCACGTGTGCCCGATGGTCTTCAGAAACTCGTTCGAATGAGTAAAGCCCCTGAAGCTGTTCAAAGGCTATAAGTTCACGGTTAGCTGGTGAAAGTACAGAAACTCATGGCGAATGGCATAATCGATTCCAGCCTCAATGTATAATGATTTGAATAATGATGCATCCGGCTTAGTATATGCAAAGAACCCCAAATTAAAGCCATGAGTGTTTGTCTGGAACACGAGCAAAAGCATAAACCTGCGGAATCCCCCGGATTGTTTAAAATACCCTTTTGGCGCTGATTTAATTAGTCCTTGTTCATTGAAAAAAAAAAAAAAAAAAAATAAATATCTCCGACTCACTGTTTCAGAAATAAACAAATTCCTCACATGACGTGAGGTAAATATTTATTAAATCAGCAGCTCTCGGTTCTTTTTTTTGTATTCTTCCACTTCTCTTCCAATTTCGTAATATTTTTTCATTGTTTGTTTGAAGAGGATGATATGAAATGAATTCTACCCAAGTGAATGAATAACGATGGCGCGGTGGTTCTCCTGATGTTGTTAACTACAAGATAAAGTCACTAAGTATACTGCATATACGAGTAACCTGTACTTATGTATAGGTATATGTTTCCATGCAACCTTGATCTCATACTCAGTCACTTGCTGCTCCTGCTCTTTACTGTTGGCTTTTATTCTTTTCATATCAACTGTCTACACGTGCTGTTTTTTTTTTTTTTTTTTTTTTTTTTTTTTTTTTTTTCCTTACATGTTTTTGTTTAGTGGGTTTTTTTTTTTTTTTTTTTTTTATATAAACTCTCACCAAACCTCTAATTATTTTTATTTCTTTGGAACATTTTTTGCTTTAGTTTGGGGGAAACTTTGATTGTGTCTAAAACGAGCAAAATACGCCGCAGGATTGAAACGACTAATGGAACAAGTCACCCACAACTTTTCGAGAATGAATTATTAATGCTTGATAATTAGGAGAGAGATACTTGTAGAGTTTTTGGACGTTTTAGTGTGCGGCATGCAGTGAATAATTGATGATTGTGGGGGGGTCTCCCCCAGGCGTACATACGTAGTTTATAGATAAATATATTACTTTGAAGTGGGTTTGGAGCGCCAGTTACTATCACTAAACAAATTTGTTGTCTGATGAAAGAGAAGATAGGCGCAGACCATCAATCTAAGTCGGGTTTACTTCAAATAGGGCACGCAATCATTTTTGGGGTGATGCAAACGGGTGTAATGTACACTCCATTAGAGAAAATGCCATACAAATATTACTGATCAGAGATAACAGCCTTTCGGAACTTGCATTTATCTAGTTTGTTTGATTTTATGGTAAAAGACGTAGGGAAAGAGGAGATTATTATAGAAATGAAAATATGTTATCCCTGTTAACAACTAGAGGGAAACTAATATCGTAGGGTGTTGTTCTTGTTAAAAACGCCACTAGACCTAAGAGACGAAAGAAATTGTATGTGCAGGTGTTTTGAAATACTTTGACTAAAGATCAACATCGTTGAACAAATTTCCAAATGTTTCTTTTTTAATTACATCTTATTTTGACACATCTTATTTTGACACTGACAGCTCTTTCGCGCTCAAAAAATTGACAGAAACACAGAACGTATCATATCTTCGTGGTACGAAATGAATCGATTTACGCTTGAATAACTGTCTTGTGCATGCCGAAACATATCGATTTTCGCAAAGAGAGATCTGTCGAAACAAAATACCAACCGTGCCTGCTTCACGCAAGGGTAGCCATGGTGTAGTGGTAACGTCATCGCTTGTCACGCTGCAGGTTCACGGTTTGAATCCTGATGTCAAGAATCATCTATTTATTTCGCATGAAATAAATAAAAAAGTCGATCAATTGCGGAAGCTTATTTCAACTGTACTGCGAAGGCATAACACTGGCAGTAGGGTGGTCATATGGCTAAAGTGCAATTTGATCGTGATGATGACATCAGGAAGACGGAACAAAATACTGTGAATCATAAGCAACGACAATAAAAAGCAAAACAAAAATACTCCTCAGTTATCTGGACGCCACCCTTGAAATTCACTGAAACCTAATACCACCTAAATTTCAAACCAACTACACCAATCTGTCTTTCTCTCTGTCTCTTCCCCTAAAATTAGTATAAGGGTATTCATATCCCCTTTCACACGTGCAAATTATAAAGAAAAAAAAAAAGTTTGTGAAGAATGTTCGTGAGATTGACATGCGAATTGGTAACACAAGTTATCCTCGTGTTTGTCCTGTACGCTTAGCCAAGAATATCTTTCAAGCTCAGGTCTTCGCCATTGATAGGGCTACACAGACTACGAGTATACATAGCAAAAAACTAAATCCTTCAAAGATTACAATGTTCGTGGATAGTCAAGCGGCAATCAAACCACTAGACTGGATGGAAGTCAGATCGAAAACAGTTTCCTGATGCCGACAGAATATGCAACACCCATGACGTAACTCTCTGGTAGGTTCCTGGACATACAAGTAGCAATATCTTCAACATACTCGGATATTAGTAGAAGCTCCAATAGGTGAACTAAAAAGGAAAATAGACCTAAAAGCAAGAGAACTGATTAACTCCGCATGGTCCGCCAGAAGCGACTGTGTCGTATCTAGCAGCTTATGGCCGACAGTGGATGAAGACAGAACAAAAAGCCTATTGGCGATGAATAAAAAAGAAATTCTAACAGGACACTGCGCGATAGGGCAGTCAGACTAATCATCAACAAACCCGACAACTGCAGGAGCTGTCAAGATATAGAGGAGACAGAAACCATCAAACACTTGTTATGCGATTGCCCAAATCTTCAAAACCGCCGCCCCCGTCATATGGGAAGCAGGCTTTTTGACGAACTAGGCGATCTCGTACAAGTTCCACTTAAGAATATGATAGACTTCATGAAGAGTGCAGGCTGGTTTGCAACAGAACCCACCGCAAGACAAAGGTTTTGAATATAGGTTCCACAGAACAAAGAAGGGAAACACAACGGACAGTATAGCCCCTGTGATAAGCACTTAGGTGCACTTCCCTCCAGCCTAACCTAACCTAGCCAAGTTCAAAGTGTGCGCCTAAACTCGAGAGTGTTGTCTGTGGAATGACAACATTATTGTCTTATTTGTCTTCGAATATGAAGATGGCAACAACGTTATGGTCAACGGAGAGCGCTACAGAGGCGTAATATCCGAGTTTTTTTTTTTTTATAACAATTTTAAAAAGAAACCAACCACTTCGAGACCATTCACAGGCTATGCTTGGCAGATATATTACGACCAGTGAGCAGCTACTTATTTTCATAGATTCCGCATCACGCTTTTTCCCCAACTTCTTCTTCTTCTTCGAAATAAGAAAGTAAGCCAATAGGACACAATAGTTAATCTGTATATTGCAAAGTTACTGACTTCTTTCAGTATTGCAAGAAGATAGACTCTACTGAGAGATATAAACTCTCAACAAATCCAATGTAAAGGCTTCCAGCGTAGGCCTAACATGTATGCATACTGAAGAAACACTCGTATGCTAGATCAAAATAGAGCTGCATCAAAATATTCCATAATCTCTAAATATCTCCCCTGCATAATATCCCCTGATTAAAATATCCTTTTCCTAATTATTCTGGATGGAACGCGGGAACAAATCTGAAATAACATAAAGTTTAAGAATGCTGACGCGAGCAAAGCAAGCCTTCCACCCCGTAATGGACGTACCTTTTTGACTTGATGGTGAAAAAGAATACAAAAATACATTCTGGGTGAATGGCTGCACGCATGACGTGAGATTTTGAATGGATATTACTTTAAAACACGATTTTCGGCAGTGCTACCAAAGTGCAACATATTTTAAAACTTATCAGAAACACGCTGTGATCGCAGTAAATTCCACTTTGCTAGATAGGTCTCCTTCTCCTAATATCCTGCACCGTTTCGATATTATTTAAGTCAGATACAGTATTAGTAGTATTTCTGAAACCATTCAGTGGTGGAGTCTTTAAAGATTTCAATTGTAACAAATATTCAGATTTAGATAGAATTTCTCCGCTTGTTTTGAAGAAGTGTTGTTCTGCACTGGCAAAAGCTCTGCGCAAGGATAGGTGGGAACTCACGTACAGTAAATAATTTTTTTTTATAATTTGCGCGCGCCAAATGGGATATGAATACCAATAAATTATTTCAGGGCACGGGCGTTTGTAGAAATTGAGAGAGAGAGGAAGAAAAATTGGTGTAGTGGGTTTGAAACTTAGGTTGTATTAAGTTTCAGTAAACTCCAAGGGTGGCGTCCAGATAACTGGGGAGCTTGATTGTTTTGCTTTTTGTCGTTGCTCATGATTCACAGTATTTTTTTTTCCCCTCCACCTGATGTCATCATCACGATCAAGTTGCATTTAAGCCATACCCTACTGCCAGTGTTATGCCTTCGCAGTAGAGTTGACTTAGCTTTCGCAAGTGATCGACTTTTTTTTATTTATTTCATGCGAAATAAATAGATGATTCTTGACATCAGGATTCGAACCGTGTATCAACAGCGTGACAAGCGATGATGTTACCACTACACCACGGCCACCCTTACATTTTTCTGACTAATCCGGAGTCTTGGAACTAATGGAAAGTCACACACACGCATCGCGAAATTGTATTTAAGAGATATACAAATATTTTTTGTAACAACCTGTATTCTGCAACATGACAGTATTGCTGCGTATGGTTCTGCAACCTGTTCTGTGCGTAAATGTACAACGTTGCAGCTTCTTAAGTAATCCGATGGCTTCTGGAGAATTCAGAAAGGAAACGTACACAAAATGAGGAAGTGTCTAAAGCTATTCATAAGATATAAAAGTTTGATGCAATTTTTTGCTTTTAGGACGAGTCAAATCAAAAAAAATGTTACGACAAAAATTGTAGAGAACTGTGCATGGAAATTGTTTTTATTTTCGTAAAATCGATAGTTTTCAGGAAAATAGCCAAGATGTTGGCCTGAACACAACTCTTTTTTGTTCTTTTATAGGGCAAACTATGAGCTTTCAATTGGAAGGCTAGAGAGAATATGAGTACAAATTCCTTTGCTTGTATGAATTTTTTCTTCTGAAGTATCTAAAATGACTGGTGTACTAGTTGTTGTGTATTATCTTTTTTACTCCGTCAGTGGTGCATTTAAAGAATGTTTCCCTCGAAGAAGGCAATGGTCTTTTCATCTGCCTTTGATAGCATATATGCTAGGGTGATTGGGGACCAAAAGAGCCACCTATTGATAGGACTGACTGTTCGCTTGATCCTTGCGTTTTAGTGCTTTCGTTCATCGTACTTTCTTGCTGACAGCAAATGTTTGGTTTGTTTAGAAACTGAATCCCTACTTCGATTGTGTTCTCAATCTCAATTCTACAACTCATATTTGCTTATCTGTGCTGTTAATAATAAATGTTAACGCGACTGAAGCGTCTGAAGCGACACAAAGGAATTTTGTAGAATTTTTCATTTTCTCAAATTATTTTATCAGAAAAAAAAATAGGTCTGTCTGTTCTACTATCGAGTGGTTATTGCAAACAAATTTAACAAACGGAGTGGTTTCTTGTACTTATTTTCAACAGTAACGCCAGCGACGAAGCGCGTTATTTTTGGCTGAATAGCTTCGTAAATTCTCAGATCTGGAACAATGTTAAGCCACAATAGTTCCGGGAGCTTCCTTTGCATCCAGAAAAACTCACTGATAATACGTCTTCCGAAATAAGAGAGACGAGGCGGTAACTGCCAACGGTGGAAGGTATCGAGAGATTTTTTTTTTAGTCCGAATTGGATGATATTAACACAGACAACATGTGGTTCCAGCAAGACGATTCTACTTGCCATACCGCGAATGAAACAATGACGTCACTGAGAGAAAGTTTTCAGGTCGCGTTATTTCGAGAAGAGTCAACTGGCCGCCACGATCATGTAATTTGACGCTCTTAGGCTACGTTAAGCTTCTATGTTATGCCAATAAAACAGCAACAATTTACGACCTGGAGAATAGCATCATTCAAAGCCCTTAGCTCCATTTTCCAACTTCTTTATAGCATCCAAAGTTAAACCGTACCGGGTGCAACTTTTAAGTTCTCAAAATCAACGATATATTGATATTCCTTAGTGGCATTGTTGTGTTAGGGTTTGTTGGTTCTGTAAAAGCTGTAAAAGTCAACAACCCGAGTATGTTCCCGCAAAAATGTGCACAACTTCTACCTTCGAAATGATATAGAGCACTAACGATACGAGAACATAGGTTTTACCGAGTTCAATGATGATTTCATGGCAAATAATGTCATCGCCGATGAAAGGGTACACACCCGTACATATCGAAAGTGGAGCTCAAAGCGATCTTCGACTCACTGAAGAGGAAGAAATCTATGGGAATCAACGGAGTATCGAACATTGTACTTCGACATCTCCCTCTAGAAGCGGTGGACATTTACACCACTCTGTTTAACAATGCGCCGAATAATGCACATTACCCAGCGCATTGGAAAACAGTAGTGATACAACCCATCCCCAAAAGGGGCAAGGACACCTCCAATCCGGCAAATCTCCGGTCGATAAGTCTCCTTCCGAACATCAGCAAGGTATTCGAGAAAGTAATCAATAGAACCCTGCTTAAGTGGACTGAGAACAATAATATAATTCCGGATAACCAATACGGTTTTAAGGCAGGGCATGATACAATACATGCTACATCTAAACTGGTATCGGATACCAAGTGCCTGCCTGATTGACTTGGAGAGGACCTTCGACACCGTATGGTTAGAGGGACTCTTCTTCAAGCTAAGCAGGCTAGGCATAAGCGTACAATCGCGTACAGATCAAGATCAAAAACCGAGGTAATTGCACTTCTCTTGCAACGTGACTTCGATAAGATTCAGCGATATTACGATGACTGGAAGTTGAAGATGAACTTCGAGAAATCGGAAATCATTCTTTTTAGGACGCCGTTGTCTGGGGCCTCTAGGGATACCAGAAAGAATTGACGAGAGTTCTCAATCGTGGGACCGCACAGACAGCCACTTGCGTGTCGAAGTGTAGTCAGATACCTGGGGCTCTGGTTAGACCAATATCTATATTTTAACAAACATATAGATGCTGCTCTGGCCAGAGCCAAAGATGCTTTTGCCCTTACAAAGAGACTTTTTTATAGCAAGCAACCCGATGCAAGGGTAAAGGTCATCTGCTACATGGCTCTCATTCGGCCCATGCTCGTATTTGGTTGTCCCGTGTGGTTCAACGTGGGAGCAAGCTTGTTGGAAAAGATTCGGGTGTTTGAGAGGGCTTGCCTTCATTTATACAGAACACCAGTACATAAAATTCTATCCCAATGAGGTCCTGTACAACAGGGCTAACCTAATAAGAGTGGATAATTTCGTTATCAAGCTGATTCGAAGTCGCATTGCAAGAGCAATGAACTCGATGAACAACCTGATCTCTGGGGCTTATTACCCCCTTAACGGCTTTGTTCCCCCAGAGGCGTTCCTCTATCTGGATGAGAAAGGTCTGATCAAGTACAGATTGGCGGTGCCGCTAATTTTCCATGTTGCTCGGACAGCTGTTGATAGGCGACTCAATTACAAAAAAAGACGTCGCAAACAGCAGTAACTCTCAGTACTGCTCCAGTTTAGTAGGGCGGTATCGAGTCGCGATATGAAGGACGTTAAACGTCAATTCCTAAAAGAGAGGCAACTCCTTCGTCGCTCCCTTACAATCCGGGGTAGCCCGTTTAAAGTTGGCCGTTTGGTTTATTGGCCGACTTACATAGTTTACTCGTAGGGTAGAGTTTTAAGTATTGGGCTTAGCTTAGAGCGCCCGCATAGGGCCAGTAAGTTAGAATAATATAGTTAAGTTAGTTTAGCTAGTTTTAAGCGTTTTTTTTGTTAGCATGTAAGTTATAATGAATTGTTGAATAAAAATGCCTTAAAAATGAATGAATGTTTATATTATAGTTAATAGGGTCTTAGTAAACAGACTATATTGTAAAACAAACAGTCGTAATGTTCTAGAAAGTTCTAGATACTTGTTTAGAATGAAATGCAAACTCTGTGGGTACACTCTACCCCACCCCACGTAATAATGTGCTCACACGTTTTCAACGACTCTAGAAATCTACGTCGTAGATGTTGTACAATTTTTGTTCGTACTATCTATACATACTTCCATTAAAAGCATGTTTACCACATTTAGCCATCCCCTATCTCCATTTAAAAACATACAAATTCGAAACGAAAGTAATCCCTTATCGACTCCAAAAAATTCTATGTTGGTGCTAAATGACGATCAAGGTCGTGCCCTTGAACAAAAAGAAGGGAAATACAACAAAAATAAAAGGCGAAACGCAATATGCCCACCCCAAAAGAGTCGTCGTCCCTCCACCCGCCTGCCGCAGCCAGCACACAAACATACCCCGAAACACACCCCATAGACAAACAAGACCAACATAGGCACACTTTGCTGCTGCACCCCCATCTCATACCGCAACACTCTGCACATAGAGAGCATGAATTGAACATAACTCGAGTATTCATGTATATATCCTGTGTAACAAGGCATCACCACCATAGGAAGGATACCACGTAGCACGTAGCGTCAGGAACTTGTTCACCACCCATGCGCAGTACAGAGTCCTGAATGCCGTTCCTTTTTATTTTGTTATCGACGCGTCTATTTTGAACCCCGGCAATGGATGATTGTATGGAATTTCCCGGGGCTCGAATCTTACCAACCGGGATTTTCGTTTTTGCCTTCACCATGATTTCCACTTTAATTGTGCTCTCTCATTCCACATAGATACAGCCATAGAGATATCAAATGGGTGGGATGATATCATCGTAGTGGTGGTGGTGGTGGTGTTGTTGCGTTGCGAGGGTAATTTTGGAATTGCGACGTAAAAATGCTCACGAAGGGTGCTGGTAGCTGTGAAGTAATACCTTCAGCCTCAGCCAAAGGCTAGCTTGATTTTATTTTTGTTTTTATTATCGTTGTTTTCTTCTCTTTTTTTTTTTACTGTGAGCCCTTATTAAATTGGTATTTATGTGTACTAGATGAGATTTATTTACGGTTTTTGTGTATAAATGCAAACGCACGGGATAAAATAAGATGGGTGGACAGATGGAGGTGGGGTATTGATTTTGGAACATTAATAAAATTGTAATTATTGGTCCTTCGGCTTGACTGGGTATTAGGGTAAAATATTTATTTATTTTTATGGATAAATTATTCCGTAATTGTAATTACAGCGATTTTTGATTTGGAATGAATTTTGATTTTGAACCTCTAATTTGGTTTTAATTGCAATGTTATGAAGCCAACCAAATTAATTCGATTTTTTTTTTTTTTTCTATTTTCAGGTGAGTGTGGACAAGGGTTTTGAAATAAAATGCGGTTACGAGTGAGTAGGTATTAATTTTTAAGTAATCCAATGGGAATTTCAGCTTAGTGTGGTGGGGGATGGAGAGACTACTTATTTTGCTTTATGAGATAGCAAATCAACAACTTTCCGTATAAGTTCTCAACAGATGACTCCAGGAGTAAGTGCTGGTCGATTTTGACGTATCCAAAACGTTGCTTAGACATATGGTAAACAAACTGATTTAACACATTAGTGATTTTGTTTTGGCGTCATATACTTTTGGTTGTGTGAAAATGTCTGATTTTGCGGGAAGTCTTCTTTCATTCGAAGAAAACGTCGGCTGAAGCGCATCGAGAGCTCCAAAAAGTTTAAGGAGATGCTGCTCTAAGTGAAACAACGTGTCGTGATTGGTTTCGTCGCTTCAAAGACGGTGATTTCGATGTTGACGACCGTCCGCGTGAAGGAAGGCCAACATCCTTCGAAGACGCTGAATTGGAGCCATTGCTTGATGAGGATCCGTGCCAAACGCAAGAACAGCTTGCTTCAGAATTAGGAGTTACCCGTCAAGCCATTTCCAAGCGATTGCATGCGTTTGGAATGATTCAAAAACCAGGCATAATCATAAGGGTTCCTTATGATTTGAAACCAAGGAACGTTAAGCGTCGTTTTTTCTCCTGTGAACAACTGCTCCAGCAGCAAAAAAGGAAGGGTTTTCTTCATCGCATCGTGACGGGTGATGAAAAATGGATTCATTTCAGCAACTCAAAGAAAAGAAAGTCATGCGGACTGCCCGGTCATGCTTCTACGTCGTCGAATATTTACGCTGCGAAGATTATGCTGTGTATTTGGTGCGACCAGATCGGTGTCAATTATTATGATCTGTTGAAACCCAACGAAGCAGTATCGACTTCAATTGATGGGATTGAGCCGAGCACTGCCCAAAAAACGGCCACAATTCAACCAGAGGCACGAAAAAGTGATTCTACAGCATGACAACGCTCGGCCTCATGTTGCCAAACCCGTTAAAATCTACCTGGAAACACTCAAATGGGAAGTCGTACCCCACCCGCCATATTCCCCAGATATTGCGCCATCCGATTATTACTTGTTCCGTTCGATGGCACATGGTCCGGCTGATCAGCAGTTCCGCTCATATGAGGACATCAAAAAATGGCTTGATTCGTGGATAGCCTCAAAAGATGAACACTTTTACCATAAGGGTATTCGAGCTCTGCCAGAAAGATGGGAAAAAGTTGTAGCTAGCGATGGGCAATACTTTGAATGATTCATTTGTAACCATTTTTTCATAATAAAGTTGCATTTTCATCAAAACTTAGTTGCGCACCTAATATAAATATTTACGTGTGTAAATGGGTTTTGAAAAAACTACTACGATCTTTCTTTATTGTACAGGGTGGCGCTAAAGTCTTCACTCCTAAGGCAGTAACTTTGTGTGTAAATAAATGAATTGGTTCTGTTGGTTAGTTGATTTTGGAAGGAGAGTGTATGCTCTTCACTTAGGCCTTTACTGAGCCTTTATTCTGCTTCTGTTTACTTCACAAATGTCATAGTCACGATGACATAAGACGCCATTTGCAGAAATTAGAGCATCTTGCTTGATAGGTTGATTACTTTTTTCGCCACCTACTGTACCTACTTCCCCTTAAATACAACACTTACCAGTGTCCGAACAAAACTGAGTTCTATGTCCGAAACCAAAACCGAATTTCTGTTTTAACACCTGTTTCGGCTGAAAGAACCGACTCGTGAGAGTACTCGTACTTATAACTTCTGGAACGTATTACCAGAAAGACAACTATCAAGAGATTAAGAGTTGTATATTGTGCACCACTAAATGAATGAATTATATAATTATTCGGCAGCACTTTTGCCGAAACTAGTGTTTTTGACCGAAAACGGAAACCAAACCGAACCTTTGGTCGAACACTAGTTACTAGTACATATTCTTCGCCGTAATCTAACTCTGAGATCTTCGATGAGTTGAACAACCTAGTTTGTAGACAAACCGACACGCATTCCTTATGTTGACAGTCACAGCCAACACACTTTAGACCTGTTTTCTAACCTCCCTTCCAAATATGTTTTTGTTGTTTCTACTCCTCTTGGAAAGTGGGAATCATTGGCTGGTGTCAAATATATTCTCGTACTCACGGTAGTATTCAGTTAACAAAAAGTTTCCAAGGACAACAATTTGGCAGTATAAGAATGCCGATTGGAGAAGTCTGAATTAGTTCTTTGGGGCTTTTAACTGGTATTTTTCGATAGAGACGTGTTTAGAGACCTAATATTACTTTGAATGCGCTCCTTTATTCCAAGTAAATCAGTTATCTTTAGACCAAAACCAGAACTGTCGTTCAATCCGACCTGTGAAGCTGATATCCAAAGAAAGGAAGAGGCTTTTGAGTTATGGCGTCAATCACCATCTGAAGAAAACTGTAGTCTCTACAAACGGGATCGAAATGACTGCAGCATCACCCTAAGAGGTGCTAAATTCCTACGAGACCAATAAGTTAGGCAATAAATACTGCAATGTCCTAAAGACTGGTCTTTCGTGAAAAGAATTAAAGGTTCCGCTTCATCCACCATCACGGATCTTGTCCACAATTATAAGAAGAGAGCTTCAATATTCGCAGAAAATCGCTCTCTTTCTCCGCCTATGCTGAATTCGATTCAACATTTATTGGGACCAATATTTTTTTTGAACCCGTTCAATAACTAGAGTCCCAAAATGATTTTATTAGTAACAAGCCTTCAAGGCCAGATGGGATTTCTCTCCTTGTCCTAAAGAGGAAGCTCTTCCACTTATCATATTCTACAGCCATTTTTCCGGATAGATGAAGACTTGTACACGTAGAGTCAATTTCGAAAAAGGCCGATAAAACCTCCCCATATAACTTTAAGGGTGGCCGTGGTGCAGTGGTAACATCATCGCTTGTCACGCTACAGGTTCACGGTTCGAATCCTGATGTCAATAATCATCTATTTATTTCGCAGGAAATAAATAAAAGAGTCGATCAATTGCGAAAGCTTATGTCAACTCTACTGCGAAGGCATAACACTGGCAGTAGGTTGGTCATATGGCTAAAATGCAACTTGATCGTGATGATGACATCAGGTGGACGGAAAAAAATACTGTGAATCATAAGCAACGACAAAAGCAAAAACAAATAAGCTCCCCAGTTATCTGGACAGCCACCCTTGGACTTGACTGAAACTTATACCAGCTGAGTTTCAAACCAACTACACCAATCTGTCTTTCTCTCTGTCTCTTCCCCTTTCCTCAATACGCCCGTTTCCTAAAAATTGGTATAAGGGTATTCATAACCCCTTTCACATGTGCAAATTATAAAAAAAAAAAACTACTGACCAAAAGTTAAAGCTGTAGTGCTGTCCAAGGGCGATCATTGCAGGATATACATATGTATATGATGGATGTATTTCTACACCATTGTCGATCAATGCCGGTGTTCCCCAGGGCTCAGTTCTCTCTCTGTCCCTTTTTATTATTTACGTTAATGTCCTTTCTGTTTCTCGTAGTCTGACTCATTCCTCCGCGGACTATTAACTTCGCTTATTCGTCGAGTCTCAGCGGCAGCGAATGTCTACTGAATGTTTTTTTTAAAAACTGCTTTGAGTTCAACGCATCAAAGCCCCAGTTCTTTCTATGAAGCGAGATACTCTTGTGAGGAATCTAATTGCTTGTCGATGCTTGGCATGTATGTTATCCCAGACCTTCGATGGAACCAGCAGAATGCTAATGCTGCGAAAGGTTGTGCTAGATTCCTTAAAGGGCGTAAACGGTTTTTCACTCCTGCGGACTTGGCAATAATCCATGAAACTTCTGATCGTCTGAAACTTAAATATAAGTCACATGTTTAAGCGGGAGCTCCAGTCATTTGCTTAAGTTTACTTGATGGTGTTCAGCGGCAAATCCAAAGTCAAATCCCTTCGCTCGATCAGGAATGTTGGATGCGTAGTGCTCCTATACAGGTATTTCCACCATAAACGTTCAGACGAAATATATAGTTGTGTCCCGCCTATTCGTCTGTTTAATCGTGGCACACCATTCAAAATGAATATGGAATAACCTAACTTCCTCAGTATTTTCGCAACGGTTTAATTGATCACCGTATAGGAAATTATTTGGCAGCAGCTAGGCTGTTTATAAAAATGTCAATATTGTGATATTGTTAATGCACATAGCTCTCATGCAGTCTCATCGGTTTGGTAAAAATTTCCGATTCTACATCTGTCATTTTTGGTTCCACCTTTCGCCCAATTGATTGGACGTTTTTAAGTTAGTTGGACAGCTAAATATGTATATAGGTAGCTTTTTGCCACAATTTTTTCCAGTCAAGTCATAAATAGTGGTCCTCGAATTTTGTTTGCTAAAATAGGAACGAAAGAAGATTTTTTTTTAAATTTTTTTCACAGTACTAGTTATTGATCACGAAGAAAGATACTAAAAAGGTATTGAATATGACCGCCAATTGCTTTCACATAAGCCTTGAATCGTGCTGTCCACAGCACGCACCTTATGCAAGGGAAAGTTGTCCACTGTAGGGATAAGTACACGCTTTAAGGACTCAATATATGGGTGTCGAGTAGATACCAGCCAATCGGCTGGCCACATGAAGACCTGTACATCGTTTTCGAACGACTGTTATGTTGCTTTTGCCTTCCGAACTTGAGCGCAATATTGTTCCAAAGTCCATTGGTTGTTTGAAACAATGTTTGGTTAAGGTAAACTTTTACCGATGTTTTAACTCCTTTCTTGCAAAAATTAAGGTCGTTAACGCCGATATAGCTAACCCCCGACCAAACCATGACAAAAGCGGGATGATAGCCTCGCTCCACTCTCAAATAACTTGGCTGAACGATACGTGTAAATCCAAGTAGTTGCAACGTCCGAAAGATATCGCCCCTGAATCATTATTATGAGGTAGGGGCAGGCCACGGAAGCATCTTCGGTGTGGGTGAAGGGGACGGTGGCACGCACGCGGTTGCACGGCTTAACTCGTTGAACGGGGCTGGTTCTTGTCTCCCATAACTCTCACACCACCTGCTCAAACACAAAAATATCGTGCCATATGTGTATTAAAAGGAACCTAATAGAGAAGAGAAGAAGCTAACCTAATTAGACCACGGACGGACTTAAAAAAGATAGGAAAGAAGACGGGCGAAGTAGAAGAAGCTCAAAGGCTTATGCCCGTATCACGGAGAAAGAAGGGTATGCCAGATCTAAACCTAATCTATCCTAAAACTTATGATGCGCACTAATTTATACCTAAACTAACTTATAACTATCCTATTCTAGCCCTATACTACGGCATCCGTATCCCCTAGTCTCTCCAGGATGTGGGTTCGTCTCGTCCCAAAGACGTGCCAGGTGTTGATGGCACCAGCATGGCCACCCACTCTTGTGTCGGAAAGACACAACCTTCGCCATCTGCTTGGCCAATATTCACTGGAGATTGCCCCTAATGCCTCAATCCAGCCACTACTGTCTACTATCCTGTGCGTCAAGTACGTAAAGTCGTCACGTATGGTCCTTGTCTCGTCAGTGCAGTCGTCCTGTCAAATCATCGTCGCACCTGTTCAGCGGAAGGAATGCCCTCCCATACCCCCACACACCATCGTTGCACAAAGAAGTCTACCAGCACATCACTATATCACTAGAATTTTTGGATCCTTCCTTTAATGTAGAATATCCACCAATAACAATGTTCTCAATTATTTAAATCAAAAGTAATTAGATCTAACCTAACCTAAATAACAGAAGAATCTGTTCTTAACATTCAATTCAAAGCTAAAAAAATTATTCAACCAAAAAATGAAATAAAATTACTCACGGTTTCTCTGTCCCTCGTTGTCCTGCCGGCAGCACATGAAGAGATGTAATTGCTGACTTTCCAGCTGTATGTATTCGAACAACGAAATCAATAATGCTAAGTGCAGATTTTAGTGTTATTCCTAACCTTAACTTACACTAAATTGACAAAAAAAAAAACTAAACTAGAAAAATTCAAAAAAAATGTAAACTAATAAAATTCCGCTGATTCACTGCACTAATCTTAGTTGCATCAAAAAAAGAAACAAATGCTGTTCCCTCGTTGGTCTCTATTACTGCTGCGGCGACAATGGTACGGAACACTTAGGGCGGAGCACCTCCTTTCAGTAGCTTTTGTCCGGTTGTGTGTCCTTTGCTTCTTTGGAGTAATCATATCTCACTTGCGTATGCCAGTTGGCCGTCTCGCCGTTTGCCTTGAGGTCTCCGCTAGCCGTTACTTGCAGACAAAAAAACCGGGGCCTACCCAAAAAAAAAATTTCTGAGGCTTGGTTGTAGCGGCTTTACCCAAGTCCTCTGCGTGTCTTCCAAATATGTCCTACTCTCGAGGGATTCTATTGCCACCCCCGAATCTTTCCTTTCCTGCTATTGTTCGTACAAAAAATTTAGCTTTCCAATTTTTTTTTTTGTGTCACTGTTTTTTTTTTTTTCTCCACTATCAGTAGTGTCGAGGCATCGACCGTTCACGTTTGATTCATTTTGCACCTTTGAAGGCTAATTACAGACAACAATGCGATTTTGGATGTCGCCCCACTCCATGTCTGTAAACAACATATGTGAACAATTTGTTGCGAGGTAACTTAATATAGGTGTCATCCGTTAAATATCCGTCATCATTTTTTGGATAAAGTTTCTTAAATCTTGCTCAAACACCCTCCACAAAAGATTTTAAATATGTAAATTTGTGAGGAGGTAAGTCGAAAATTATAACAAATCTTCTGGCACAAACAGTTCTTGATAAATATTGGAATACGTAGCGTGAAAAGCCTCCCCTACCTCGTCTCCATCCGATTCTGACGGTTTTCGGAAAAACGCGTCGACAAAACTTAAAACTTAAATTTCATCAAAATCCGTTCAGTAGTTTTCCCCTTCCCATAATTTACCGGCACTTCATTCGATTTCAATTATTTTCAACTGTCACTACTAACGTGTCAATCGAAGTCTACAAGCCGAGTCTTGTTCTTGATTTAGGCGTTTGAAGTGGAAGCAAGGCATCAGTCAATGGACGTATTCAAAAGATTTTCAGTTCCGTATGTATTGAGTGTTGCTATTCGAAGATGACTGAATGACACTCAAAGGTTAAAGGGTCAATGGAGTCACACGCTTTCCCTCCACTTTCGTCTATGAATTCTCAAAGATCAAATAGGGAAATATATAAATTTTTTACAAAATTTTCTCCACGCAATTTTCTGATTACACACTGAAGAGTGTAATCTTAGCGCAAATCAAGTGACCGACTACAAGACATGTTTTGTCACATTATTCTCGAACTATTTTTCCCAGTTTGGTGAAAATCACTTTTCTCCGAGAAAGGCGAATATAAATCTACAACTACCACAAGATGTGACTGGTTTTACGCGTTATGGAGCAAAGAGCAGCAATTATTTAGAGCAAACTGTTGACATTGAGTGACAAGCACGCATCCAATCAGTTTGTAATGCTAATCCTGTTGTGTGTTATTAAAAGCAATTAGAAGTTGTGAACGCAAGTCAATTACAACTGGATTTGATGAACATACAACATTTTGCAGCAGTTGAAATAGTAGCATGAAGTAGTAGGTTGTTAGTAGTTGCGTATGTCGAATTAGTTTGAAAGAAATTGATGAGTTTGACCAAAGTCAGTCAATTTTTGATTGATGCAGATGGGGACCTACTCGATTATATTTCACGGGTACGAGTATACGAGTATAACTAAATCATGCCAACATGTAAAGTTATGAACGCAACAGAACAAGAATTCTGCTCTCACTCGATACGAGTACTGATGTTAAACTTTATTAAACAACGATCGCGAAATTTCGCTGCGTTTTTCAATTGAACCTCGCTAAGAAATAGCACGGGAGCAAAAGAAGAAAGCAATTTGTATCTAGGAATACATGCGGCATGGCCTCGAAAACTAAGGAATCGAAAAGCATCCTACATCTTGTTTAACCCACACTACTCGTATTCGTTCAGCTAGGTTTCCTACGTGTACTTTCATGACCTAAAACCGCCTGGTAGAGACAATGGATTTCAGTTATTCACATAAATCAGTAGATAGGGTCTTGTACGAAATGTTGAATTTTGTGGAGACTAACTCAAGAATAGAGTAAAATTGTCATGAAAAGCTTCTCTCAGTCGAAAAAAAAATGGCCCTTCAAAAACGGCATAAAACTACAGGTCCCAACCATTCTAGAGGCGCACAGCAAGAGTGGCTGCGAGAAGCTGGGCCAGGCCTTGCATTGGTCTGTTAGGGCTCACAGCAGAAGCTGTATTTTGTTTCGATTAGCTCTTTCACCGAAATGAAGTAGCAAAGTACAACCTTAATCTACACCCAATATACAAACAAATAGTGAGTGGTGTGGCGTTTTCATCTGTACCTTAACAAAGTAACCTTGGTCCATATGAAACAATAGGAAATCCAATTAACTAATCATGACGAGTAAAATGCATCTCAACAATCTGAAAAGTGTCCCTAACACAACACTGTAGTATAGGCAGTTATGCCAGCTTACTCGGAATTCTCTCAAATGCCTACGGTCGTAGCTGTGGCGATGCTGAGGAATAGGAAGCGGTCTCGCATTTCTTCTGCTCCTGTCCAGCTGTAATTATGCTTCCCTGCATCGCTTTAAGGAGCTGCAATTATCAATCCATAAAAAATATAAATTTCTAGGTTCAGTAAATACATGTGGAATCACAACGAACTCAACGACGGTGGCCTAAATGTGTCCTGCCGCTTTAGAGAGCATCTACCTAACCTAACTCTTGCTCAAAGGCCACAGGTGCTCACCCGTAAAGAAGAATTGGACGTCATTCTTAATTGATTGTCTAACTAAAACTTTGTTCTAGAAAATTAGCCATAAGGTAATACAATACTGAGGTGATCCTCGGTTCGTGGGATTGGTGTTTCCAAGGGTTACCTCAAAGAAGGTAAATTCCAAAATGCTCGTCACGTTTCCAAATCCAAAGAGAGTTAAACTTAGTTTTCGGGATAAATACCGTTCGAATGTTCTAGTTCTTGAGGCACAGTTCAGCAGTATTCGGCTTCTAGAAGTCGTGGAATTTTCAGCACGTATATGAACGAAGAGAAGCTCTGTTTACAGCGCAGGTAGTCTTTTCATGGGTGATAATCGAGGTCCCCCGATGCAGTTTCTTCAACTCTGCTTACCTCACCTCCTGGAAGCTCAGTATTCCTTAAAAGGTCTAAACATTTAGAAATAGATTTTGTTAAGGTCGCCATCAACCTTCTCCGAATAAACACTTCCTTGAACGGAATCTTACTGAGCCTTGCGGAATCCGTGATGGTTTCAGTGCATTAGCAGTAGTGCATCCAAGATTGTTTCTTAACAATTATGATCTTCTTCCTGTACGTTGTTAAAGACAGTCGTTATAAATATGCCATACATCGTGGTTATTTATCCCTAATCATCTTCCTAAACGTTTGCAACTCCACCATAGGGATAGGACTTTCTTGCTATATGAAACTGGACACAGTTCAAATGTCTTTTGACCGAACTATAATATAATAGACGAATGGTTTCGTACGACCACTTCCGAAACAGTGCAAATATAAACGATTTGTATTGTGTGACCATAATAGCTTTTTTGCTTCGATTCGTTAAGTTTTCGTTCACTTTTGCGAAAATTTGACACAACAGCTCAAATGACAGACAAAACGATTTGACAGTTGCTTCCGAACACATACGCATACACATACATATGGGCTACTTGAGCAATTGACAGTACTGAAGGAAACTTAACGTAGAATTATGACATTAGCTTCCGATTGCTTACGACTATTATAGTTCAACCTTTAAGTGAGAAACATAATCAAAATTCGCCTGCCTGAATACTCAAAATCTTATAATCCAACGCATAAAAAGCCCAGCGTCAATTCGTTAAATGTTCGTCCACTTTTGCAAACATGAACGAACATAAGAGAGAGCGGTCACAGTCGTTCATTGCATATGTAAATCTGCCAGTTGTCATGTTTGTTATGAAAATTTTCAAAAAAAAAAAACTGTCGGACCACGAATTTGGACATATTAATAGAAAGTGTTTGCAAAAATAGGTGCCTTTTCGATAAAAGAGATGCCTTTTATTTTAATAAAATGTAAAAAGGAAAGGGGCAAGTAATTTGTATCATAGATTGATTTGACAGATAGGTATGCAGGCAAAAGTATTATGGTCATCGGTTGGAATTGACAGAACATAGAGAAGCATTTCGTTCAGTTATGACATTAGCTTATGTTTCCCAATGTTGATTGTGGTTGAGCCTTTAGTCTTTCGATACTTCTTCACGATGGCCATTAAGTGATGATAAAAGTCGTGAAGCTTCACAATGAAATTGTATTTCTAGAAGCTCAGCATTGCAATTCCGATTAGATGTCGTGAGTGTATCTCGTGCTGCGTTTAATAACCGAAACTAGTCTAATTTTTAAAATATCTAGAGCAGCAGCTGTTAACCTGGTTTCTCAATCTGGTTCTTCTTTTCTTCCAACAAAGAACAAAAAATAAAGAAAAGATATAAACACTCCAGTATCGACTCTTCCAATCGATACATCCAACACTTTCACTAGCTCTAAACGCCTACATGTAGATGCTGTGCGGGACGCATCAAATAAAAACATTTTCTTTCGATAAGAATTAAATAAAATGGAAAATTTCACTCTACGCACGTCACACGAATTTTATCTCCATCCGGTCCTTTTTTATATTGATCATCTGGTTCCTATAGAAACAGAATCCTGGACCATCCAAGTGCAGATGAAATTTAATAGTTCCACGAATTCAGATCAAAGACGAGCAGGCAGGTACTCAAAGCATTCTCTCAGATTTTTCATCATTCCACCATTAATTCTCAATTACGGATCAGATATCCCATAGACGGCTTGCACAACCATACTGCATGGTGGCAACGCACTGTGTAGAGGGGGACTATCCTGCCAATGGAACCTGCTTCATCAATTTTCAATAATTTTCACTGTATGAGGGCGCATCTTGCACAAAAGATATACACTCAAGGCAGCAGTATCAACGGGGAAACGTTCAATGTACTTCTACACACTCTGTGGGTTCTTTTGAAGTACGCACATAGTAGGGATTTATGCGAGTTTCGCTTTGATAAAGGGCGATGTCTGAAACGCGTTTTATATGTTTGCGCAGAAAAGTGGAAGTCAGTAGTATGGTGGCCTTAATTGATTTTTATTTTGCTCGACCATTTTCATTGGAAAAGACTGCATGCACTGTGTATGTAGTACTTTTATGGTTTGACAGATGTGTTTTTATCCATCGTCTCTCATGTCCTGTGTTTCATCAAGCGTTATTCCCTTTTTTTTTTAGGTTGCACGTATCGTCTCCGTGGCACATCACCCTTTTTTCTACTCTATTGAAGAGGCTTTCATGTTGTTTTTTCATATTTTCGGGCAAAAACCGCATACAACAAGTGAAATTGAAGTCCTCTTTGCCTGTGAGGGTTTTGTTTTATATGTTTTATGTTTAAAACCCTCTTCTTTTCGGTAGACATCATTCGATACTATTTCGTCTGGACAAAGGATGTATAGTATATCTGCACCAAACAAACATGACGCAATTCAGGTGAAAACTAAAGCTAAACCAACATCGAGCTATAGGGAGGTGGTTAATCCAGCCAGAATCACTGCCGTGGGTGGCTTTTGACGCAAATTTCATGTCATTTCATTTTATTTTGGCCCCCAGGCTGAATTTTAGATACAGATTCAAAGATGTTGATGAAAAAACTGTCAAGCAGTTGCCACTCTTAAGAACCCACACTTAGGTACACAGATACAAATCAATCAAAGTCTCACAAGTTAAACAGAGAAACCGAAAACAAATAAATTTATATTTGTCAAGGGATTTTGTAACAAAAAACAACAGAATCCCAACCAAAGCCATGACATAAACTCTTATCAATTCGCCCACATGGAACTTGTCACGTTAAATTAAAAACCAACATGTCAGCCCTATCGAATATAAATGTTATGTCTAAAGGCAGTGGCTGCAATCACTCTCCATAATAGGACGGGAATTATTCAAGTTTACCCTCTACGGCAAACCGTTTTAAATCATCGAGTGATTATATTAATGGATTTTTGTTACACAAGCGAAGGGCCAAGTTGGAAAAAAGAAAAAATAAATAAATAGGAACCCCAACTATGGGCGGAGGTTTTATGATTTTCATTTATCCCTTTTCAAGCCCACGCAGTTTGACTTTCGAATTCGGAGAGGGAATTTTTGGCTGGAAGCCTAAAGTGTATGGTTGGGTTATTGAATTGAAAGATTATCATATCCGTATGTGCTGGAAGTATACATTTTTCAGGTGGCGTACTTAGAAACTATCTGATAGACAAAAAAGTATTATTGCCTTTCTGAGATGACGAGCAAGCTAGATAGAGCTATTTTGTATCGAATAAACGATGATCATATAGTGAGTCCGACTGCGTACACGGTGGGAAATTCAGGTCTATTTTTCTAAACTTTCAGCCCACTTCATGGTTTAGTAATCCTTTTTTTTTTCATTTTACTTACAACTTCGTCCTACATACGAGTAATTCAACGGAAGTTTTACCAAAAGGTAAAAAGAACGTGTCAAGGCAACAAGACCCGTACTGAAACCTGTAGAGTTGAAGAAGGAAATCTTGTAGTAGAGTGACAGTCGGTGCTGAGCATATGGAAAAACTTTTTCTGTAGACTGTATAACGGCGACAAAGACCAACATTCCGTCAGGCAGAATGGACCATTCAACATAGACGATGATAGCCAAAATTCCCGCCCACTTGACCAAAACGAAGTGAAGATAGCAATATCTACGCTTAAATCCAACAAGGCTGTTGGACCTGACACCTTACCGGCAAAGTTACGAGGGCAATGTGAAAAGTTCTCGGCCTGACGCAGAGGTGGCGTTCCAATCAGCAAAAATTTATGTTTTCTGCCTGGGTGCACCTCTCATTAGTTCGTATGAAAAGTTTCAACTTGTTCTCTCAAGTAGTTTCTTTAGACGAATTTTTGCAGTAGACGTCTTGCGTGTTTTACGGTAAAATGGATAAACTTGAATATCGTGCGGTGATAAAATTCTTCGTTTTGGATGAGTTAACCCCTAAGGAAATTCATTCAAAGTTGACAAAAGTTTACGGGGACTCTGCTCCTTTCATGTCAACCGTTAAAAAGTGGGCAGCTGAATTTAAACGTGGTCGCACGTCCCTCGAAGATGACCCACGTAAAGTACTGCCAAAAACCGAAACCATCGAAAAAGTGCATGATATCGTGTTGGACGATAGGCGAGTGAAGGTGAGTGAGATAGCTGAGGCTGCGTGTGTATCGGAAGAGAGGGTGCGAAATATCTTGCACAAAAACTTAGAGATGCTAAAGCTCTGCGCAAGATGGGTGCGGCATTTGCTGAATGCCGATCAAAAGCAAATGCGCAAACGATTTTCGCGGCAATCTGTGGACCAATTCAATAGGGATCCGACCGATTTTGTGCGGCGATTTGTCACCATGGATGAGACATGGGTCCACCACTACACGCCAGAAACGAAATAGCAGTCGAAGCAGTGGGTGGAAGCCGGTGGTTAAGCGCCAAAGAAAGCGAAGTCGATCGCATCTGCCGGAAAGGTCATGGCCAGTGTTTTGGATGCGAAAGTGATCCTGTTAATTGATTACCTTGAGAAAGGCAGAACAATTACAGGCGAATATTACTTCAACCTTCTTGACCAGCTGGATGCCAAAATTTGCGAGAAGAGGCTTGGCTTGAAGAAGAAAAAAATCATCTTTCACCAGGACAATGCATGGGAAAACTGCGGGATTTGGGGTATGATTTGCTCGGCCATCCCCCCTATTCACCTGATTTGACACCCTCAGACTTCCATCTGTTCCCAAACTTGAAGAAATTTGTTTCTGGGAAGCGCTTCGCATCCAATGCAGAAATTGAGAGGGCCGTAGATGAATATTTTCACAGCCTTCCAGACTCTCACTTCCGAGAAGGAATACTGATGTTGGAGAAACGCTGGACTAAGTGTGATCAAATAATTTTTTAACTGAAAATCGCAGTCTCATTGCCAGGCCGAGAACTTTTCACCTTTCCCTCGTTTTTACCACTCCAGTTTACACAATCCATCAGATTTTTTTTTTTTTTTGGAAACCCTCTTTTCCACTCCTGCGGAACATTTTTACATGCTCTCCGTATGAGCAGGTGTAGCATCTCATACCACCTGCTCATACGGAGGGATGCCATCAATACCCACCGCTTTGTTTTCCTTGAGGCACTTGATTGCTGTTGTTACTTCGTTTTTACTGGGACGTCTGGGAATTTCTTGCTTCGGAAGACTCATTAAAGTTCGAGATCATATCACCATCGCCTAAGTGGCTGGCTTAGAACTATAGCGAAGTGTTTTCTTCATTTAGTGAGCTGATCTTCATCCGAAATCAGAATTTTACTCTTCATTGGGTGTTGTTTAGAGCTCCGATCACCAATAATCTCCTTGGTGATAGTCCTTCTGTCACACCTGCTTTCTGCTGCTTCAACCCTTGAAGCTGAACTGAAGTTTGTCACGTCTCACAATACTGACTGAATTCCAAAAACCCCTTTTTATCTTGTACACTCTGTGGTGTCAAGTAATAAAGTTGTACATTTAATCTTATTTTACTAATTAATCTTAGTGCATGAGTGAACAAATTGGCAATTGACTGATAACTGGTTATCATCGATCATCTGCCTTAAAATAGAACTTACTTCATCACTATCTTTATTACATTCTGGATTCATTCATTCACTTCACTGTGTAAGAAATATAAACAGACAGGTGAAACAACAGCATTTTGCACTCTATATTTGACTAACCCACTTTGCTTATAATTCATAGTAAATATTACCTTCATACTCGTAGAGTAAATGGAAAATTTATGGTGAGCAAAACTAATTAGAAAGTTGAAGAGGATTCTAATCGTTTTCGATATGTACTCGTGCACGCATTAAACAAAAAATTAGAAATTCTTGACATTCGGTTATTTTCTAAAGTAAAGCAAGAGATCTACATACTCGTACTTTTCTCTTTTTGTTTGGAAAAACAGAGCGAAATATACAAATAGTAGGAACGTAATGTATTGACCAGTCCCCTCACAACTATTCACCTAGTAGTCAACAAGACCTTAGCAAAATCTAGCCCAATCAAACCAACAAGAATACCTGACTACTGGGGATTCTTTATGGTGACCAGATAAGAACGATAGGAAAAGAAATTTAAATAAAACAACAACGGTGTGAGATACGAGTATCAAATTGATTCTGATATTTTGAAGCTACATTCATGCCATTATATTTAAATGGCCGCCTCGGCTTCTCTGGCAGTGGTTCAAGCGGTCGGTCCAATTTTTGATGACTCGGTCCAATATGTCCGGTGTTATTCCGGCAATAGCGTCTCGAATGTTGGCCTTGAGCTCGTCCAAAGTGGTTGGCTTGTTAGCGTAGACTAAGGACTTGACGTAGCCCCAGAGAAAATAATCGATGGATGTCAAGTCGCATGATCGCGGCGGCCAATTGATGAACGCTCGCCGTGAGATGACCCAGTCGCCAAATTTCTCCTGCATCACTTCGATTGTTGCGTCGCTTGTAAGGCATGTAGCGCCGATGTTGTCGAGCTCTAGCCACAGAAAGTCGGTTAACATCGCTCTATACCGAGGACCATTGACGGTAACGGTGTCTCCTTCCTCATTTCGAAACAAATAAGGCCGATGATGCCACCGTGCCATAAATCCCACCAAACAATCAATCTTTGTGGATTCATTGCAATTTTGCTTGATAACATAGCCGCTGAGCCAAAAATGGGCCTCGTCCGAGAAGATGATTTTTTGGCCAAAATTTTGATCTCCGGCCAACATTTCCAGCGCCCAATTACCGAACTTACGGTATTGTCTTTGGTCGTCCGGCTTCAATTCTTGCGTCAGCACAATCTTATACGAAGGTAGGCCCAAATCCAACAGCAAAATAAGCCTGGTTGACTCTCTGGCGATGCCCAATTCAGCTAATCGGCGCCGAATCGGCATTTCTGGGTCTTCTTCGATACTAGCCGCTATGGCGGCTATGTTTTCTTCACTTCGCACCGATCTCTATCTGGTTGGTAGCATAAGGTCCAAAAGACTACTGTACTCACGCTCAAACTTTTCCACGGTGCGACGAATTGCCTGCGCATTGAAGCCATGATGACGGCTGACCTCACAAGGAAATTCACGTTCCGTATTTACAACTGAGCCGGAATTTCAATAATATTTTTTAATAATTTACACACGCGTCAAACGATGCACGATGAAATGTCATTGGTAACTTTGACAGAAAAGCTATTATTGCTATCTGGTCACCCTTTACAAATCAGGGTTCAAAGAATACAAACTGGAGATCAGAAGAGCAAGCACCAGATCAAGGTATCTTTTCTGTAAATCCATTAAAAAAAATGACCTAGATAAAACCTACCCTCGATTCTATGTTGAGATACATTAATATGAGGGTGGATCGAAAAGTTCGCGGCCTGACCGGATTTTCAAAAATTGCTTTTATATTTCAACGTAATCTCTTTTAAGCTCAGTACACTTCTTCCATCTGGTCTCTAAAGCCATTATGCCAGCTTTAAAAATGTTTCCTCAAGGCCTTCAAAAAATAAGTTTACTGCAGCTTCTACCTCTTCATTCGTTGAAAATCTGTGCTCCTAAATTTTTGTGTAGGTTGGGGTACAATTAAAAGTCACATGGAGCCTGATAGTTCAAACCCACAATTATGGATTTTCGCCGCCATGGTTTGACGCGACGTTCTCTTTTACTGATACCGCCGAAGAAGTAGGATGTGCCCGAGCATCAACCATTTTTTATTTTGCAATAAAGTTAATAAGAACAGTTTGTAACGTAGCTTTCTTTGTTTTTTTTTTTCGTGGTTCGGGTTCTTGTAAAAAAAGAGGTTGCTGTTCCACCACCATTGAAGTGCGGGTCGCCCCCGGCTCCCCCCAAAACATTCGGGCGTGCATTGTGTGATAGACGCACATGGATTTCACCTTTAGTTACTGCCTATGAGTCATGGACAGCATTGCTCGTAGCATTATTAAGATTACTTCTCTAGGCTGTTGGCGCCTTTAATTATTTTTAAATACTCAGAAAGCGTAGATATCTTAAAGTCGCCTCTGAAAGGGAAGTATATGGAACCTTTATTTTCATCAAAAAAGTGTCAATTCGCAGTGCAGTTAATCTTCGAAAGTCGGGTGTTAACAGTACATGGGATCATGTGGACCTCATGGATCTATTAACCGACTTCCCCGAGCTAGATATGCTTTCTGGCTTTAAGCCCAAATCACTATACTTTGGTAGAAGGTTTGAGATTGAGATCCCAAGTCGGTGATATATGGCAAACCATTGCTTGATCCAAAAGGAATCGTTTGGTATACCGATGGATCAAAAATATATTCAGGAGTTGGCGCCGATGTGTATGGACCCAATTATAGGAGTTCGAAATCACTTGGAAAGTGTTCTAGTGTTTTCCAAGCCGATCTTTACGCTATCGAGTGCTAACATAAACTTGCGCTCAGACATCAAAGGTGCTGCTATCCACATACTCACCGACAACCAAGCGCCGTTTAAAGCACTGATCTCGCACCTCATCAGTTTAAAATCAGTTCTAAGCTAAGCTTCTACGGTTTACAAAACTTGGCCTGATACAATAAAGTAAAATTGTGGTGGGTAACAGGTCATGTAAGCATTGACGGCAACGAAACTACAGATCTGCAGATAGCCAGAAATGGTTCTTCTGAGTTTTTCATTGGACCTGAACTCTTGCGGAATATCTGATTCTGCCTTTAAACTAACCCTAAACAGTTGGGAACGCAACATGTGCATTTCCCAGTCCCATGGTCTGAGACACGCTAAAAGAGCTGTCCAACCCTTCCAAAAAAAGGCAGTTGATATCCTAAAATATAGCAAAAACGACATTAGAAGGCTTGTGAGCTTCCTTACTGGTCACTGTAAATTACTTTATCGCCTCAATAAAATGAGAATTTCAGAGGATATCACTTGTCGCCTCTGCCTAGAAGAGGACGAAACCGCAGAACACGTACTAGTCGTATGTGAGTGTGTAGCTCTGTGCAGAAGTAGGAGAAGCTTCTTTCTTAAAGAGATAATATCTCCATTAGATTTAAAGAACTCCTTCGCAGCCATAATAATAGCTTTCATAAGGAAAGTAGAGGTACTGCTGCCCTAAAAAGTGGCCTCTGGCACATTAGATCTTTCTGGTCGCAGTGCCTACACGCCATTTGGGCGTGGCCACATTCATATTAAAAAAAAAAATTAAACCTTCCGTCCTCGCCCGTATGAATAAAATTATGTTTTAAATACCTAAGAGTTGTCGTCTCCCATTCTCATTCACTCCCATAGAAAGATATGGAAAAGGAAAAATTAAACAACAAGCAGAGTCTCCCTCCCTTATGCTATGCACACACAACCGCACAAACTACTCCACTGCTGCACCGCTGTTGGCGATAGCATCCGGTGAAGATTTGATGAACGAATCAAATTTATTATGATATTGACTGAACTTTAGAAAAACTTATAAACATGGTTTTAGATTTAAATTTTGTTCAATTCGCTGTTTTTGTTGAGTTGAGCACTTCCACTGGTCTGTCAGTGGTGAGCGGAAAAAGTAATTTTCAAGGTTTTCAACTCCATTTTTCTACCCGTTAGAATTGGAGTTTCGCAAAACTTTGTGTTAGCCCTTGTCCACCCACGCAAAATTTTAACTGTCAAGGTCCAAATGATTTAGAATCAGTCAGTGAAGTATCGAATTTTTGCCTTAGGCGAACTAAATTTGTGTATCCATGACACATATATGAGGAGTTAGAAGGCTTTTAGTATGTTTTTCAGTACTCTACGATGTGAAACCCTAAAATTCCTGGATAAAATTTATGTTTTCAAAAACAGTATTCTGATTCAACGACAAATGTTACCGCTGCGCCATTCCCTCTCTAGATTTAGACAAACAAAACTATTTGACAAGGGATCCCTAGCAGGAATGGCAGGAATAACGACTTGATTCCTGCGGAATTCACAAAGATAATTTCTAAATCTGAAATAAATACTGGTGGGGGTGTTTTCTCACTCTCATCTGAGATAAACCTCTCGATTCGGCTGCTGAACCAATGCAGAAGTCATGACAACAGATGGTTGTTGATGAATCCAAAATCGGCTTGCGACTCTATCTTCCAATCTTTTCCCTTCAAAAAGGTGAACGCTTTTAGCTAATTATCCCTTTAAATCCCACTGGACCAAGTCGGTCCTCCACTTTATTCCAAACTTCAGACACGTCACTCAACTTGTAATTGAAATGGAACTAATTAATTCAACCCCCCCTTTATTTGGTCCCCAATTTCCCTGTCGTATTGCATACACCATCCCGTATTCGATTTCGGATACCTCGCCGATACTACTGCCGCCGCCAGTTGAAATTAGAAAAGTCTGTCCCTACGTAGGAGTAGGAGATGTTTATGTCGCTTCTCTCCCGCTACAGCGACAAACATAACTGATTCTGGAATAATTGCCGTAAACATTTTCCCTCAATTAATTAAAATGCCTTTGTCGCCTCCACTTCTCCCTACAAAGAGGCCAGAAAAAATAAAAAAATATAAATCCCGCAAAACAAGAAGCCACCAGCATCACCATCACAACTATCTGTGTAGTTGTAGTGTAGATCAACATTTACAGCGGCCCAGATAACAAAACGAACTCGAAACTAAAAAAAAAAAAAATGAGAAGAGCCAACTTTGGTACGGTTCCCTGATGCTGTTCCAACAACCACCCTCCGCAACCCATCCTCATCCACATCCCAATTTTGTGCCGTGGCCATAGTAGTACCCAGTAACACCGCTCTCTTCCAGCAGCAACATTTTGCTTTGACTTGCATAAAGTTCAGTGCACTCGAGTAACCAAGTTTTGCGCAATTCTATCTCTGGCTATTGACTGTGCTTGCTGGTTGGTGTTGTTTGCTGTTCAAGTTGTTGGAGGTTCATGTAAACACAACACACATCTCAAATCTACAACCAACTAGATAGATAGATAGACAGACGGACAGTTTTGCTTTTATGAAATGTAGAGCTTTGTGTTGTTGTATCTTTGTATCTCGCAGTGTATTTTCGTTACAAATGGTGTTAGACAAGAGAAGAAAAAAAAATCGTGATCGTCGTGAAAAAGTAGAATTTTCCATAAATTTAATTACGAGTATGCTCCTCCAAAGACTCGTTGAAAAAAAGAGACTGTATGTCAGGCACGATGCCACGTGAAAGGCAACAGCGGCAGATTCTATCCGAATTGGAGATTGGGACCATCGTCGCAGCATGTATGTATTTCACAAGTGATTTGTCATTTTTAGGAGTTAATTAACTCAATTTGGTTTCATTACTTTCAAAGATCGTTTTACTCAACGTCTACTCGTAGATACAACGTATCGATGATGAATTATTGCGAAATTGAGAGCTCATGTCATGAAGTATTATTCTTTGACACGTTTCAACAGCTTAAGTGGCGTCGAGAATTCTTAGAAATCCGCGAAATACAATCAAAGATGCCCCTGAAAGCATATGGATCGTATACCTATGATTGGTATTTGTTTTGGCTTCGGGCCAGCTCTACTCGTATGTTACCTTCAAGTTGCTTAGGTGAGATAGCATATGCTCATGTGGCCAATACTCTTTGTGTTTCGAACTGCAAGTGACGTGAATAGTGTTGCATTAGATGTTTTGACACGTTATTGATGGCGCTTTTCAAATTACGATCGAAAGTTTGCAGTAGTTTAGATTTATTGGTTCTTTGTTTGAACTTGAAGAAATTGCGCCGATGAAATCGATGATATTCTTCATAATGTGTAACAATTAGCATTAACTAGCGTCTACGAGTAGTTTTGATACTGAATTAGCTTTTGCAAATGGTGGGACATCGGCATTGCTAAGCTCCATGATTTCCTCGTTCTTAACTTGAGGTGGCGTTCCAGATTCAGGCCGCCGGGCACCAATGTATGCAGTACTCTGATATTTTGTGCTCCAAACGAGGCACATCTTGCAAAAAAAAAAAAAAACTTGCATTAGAGCCCAATGGTCTTCACAGTCTAGATGAAGAAAATTAAACCAATAACAAAACCCAGTACGATTCTCAAATCACCTCTCCATCCCAGTGTCAGGCCTTTTTTTTCCATCCGTGCTAAGGAAGATCATGGAAAGAGAGCTGACAAAAAGTGAGCACTTGGGATGTAAACTATGGACTTAATGTCAACAATGAAGCTTTTTAGAAAAAAGAATAAAATACCTGACTAACGATCAACCTTTTTCGTTTTCGTCCACTGATCTATAGTACAGTCAGGCTCAGAAAACGTGGGTATTAGATTGCTAGGCCGTACGACCACAGTAATATTCTGGAATCGATACCAGAAGGGATGGTAACATTTCCTACAGACTACTTTACCTACAAACTTAAATTCAATAAAGCTCTGATAGTATGTATGTATTCCCAGAGGAATGGGAGATTGGAGAGATGATAAAAAAGTATGACACATCAACATTTAACGTCAGCTCGAAAATGAACTACGAAAAACTGCTGCTACTACTACAGAGTTTCCGAAAAAATTTCCTAAACTACTCCGTAGTCTTGTTTCAATCCTTAAAGCTTGCCAAATGCTTAGTAGCGACCCAGTTCCTAAAGGTAACGCTGAATTATATACTGACAGTAAGGTAGCCATCAAAGCCCTTCGCCTTGGTAGGACTTGAGCTACCGCACCTAGGAAATCAACTATCTATCGTTTTAGTCTGGCTGCCAGGTCATGAATAAACGAAAGACGAATTAACTAGACAAGGTCAACGAAAAGTGTTTTCACCCACCCTACCTATCAAAGGCTCAACAATAGTGTGGCAGGAAGATATGTCCCACATACACCATCAAAAAAAATACCCGCTTAGATAGTTAGATAGTGCTTGAATTGTGGAAACATATACACTAGACTGTAGGTACTCATGTAGTCTGAATGGTTATTCCATTTAATACCCACTACCACAGCTGCAAGGATGTGAACGAGGAAGAATCTTCCAATCACTTTCTCTGCAGGCTCAAGGCGCAAGCAGGCACCATGACCATCCACTAGGTAAACTCTTCTTTGGCGACTTAAATGAACTTTAAGGGATAAATTTTGATGGCATACTTTACATTTTAATTTAATCCAATAGGTCACGAGAACTGCGGTAGCAAAACGGCACACTATAGCACTATTTACTTGGGTCGACAGCCTGTAATCGTCACTTCTACCTACCTACCTACCTACCTGTTCTCAAGAATAACGTAAATCTAGTATCGGCTTCTCTCGGCGCGTCTCTTGGTGAGTTAAGTTGGCAACTATAAAATGACATCCTTCAGGTCGGTTTAATCTTTGAACATCCTCGTCCACGATTTTGGAGATAGTCATTATAGTTGAAGAGGAATAGGCCTTTGTTATCGTTCAAAACGTCAAAAGCAGTACTTGTTCTTCGCATAAGAATGCATTTACTCATCATACAATTAAAATAGTTTAAAATTAACTCTAACTAACCCCAAGATGTATCCTCATTTCTCGCAAAAATAAAAGTTTGTCACAAACCCGAAGCATTCCAGATAGTGCTGCCAAAGGTTGCTCCCGAATATTAGCCACGATGGTCTAATTTCTGCTGAAGAATATATTAAGCCGTTCTCTTGTGGTCTGTTTCTAATTTGAAGAGGCAACGTTCACATCGTTGGACGTTTCCTGCGGTTGCTATCCATTATAGTCTCCTCCTATGTATATCGTGGTCACATTGGTGTTTAAATTGGTTCCATATATAGTTCCCTTCTTAAATCAAAATACAACAAAATCATCTTCGGTGCATGTGAGGAGGACTTTGACAGACCCTCCCTATATTTGCAGTACGTAGCAAAATGTACTCTTCACCGAGTGCGCCCGTCATCAGTGTTTTCTTTGAATTCTGTATGCGTCCGAGCACTGTGTCCAAAGCAACGCTTTACTGCGGATATTATCGACAGTGATTGCCAGTACGGTTTTATTCTTGCGTCTAGTGTACATGCCGGTGACTCTTGGCAGGCTTAAAGTAAGCCTAAAATATCTAAAGTTGTGGGTTATCCCCATTCTTCACATAAGATACATTAAACTTGCATTCTTGATGGCCAAGGGAAGCGTACATACATATAAACTGGAACAAAAATCGTAAAACATGACGTGTGATCTACTTAATCTTACTACTATTGCTGTAACCTGACATCCTCGCGAACTTCAAATTTGCTGTCAAATTATTTATACCACTCGTGTAGTTGTGTCTAAAACGTCCTTGTTTCCATCCAGACTCCGAATCTGCATTCCACAGCGTATCATTATCCATGGCGCGTTGTCTCATTAAAGTACTAATTAACATAATATATGGAATAACCAGCGTCAGACAAAGAACCGGCCCAAGATCACTTGGCTTTAAATTTTAATCAAAATTATTACATATCAAAAAATAACACCATTACTCGTCTCAGTGTCACTTTAACGCTGCGCAACATGCAAATTATTATACCATTAAATGAAATTATTCACGCAGTATATGTACATTAGCGCCGTGCTATTAACAATTTAAAAAAAAAAATTAAATTAAATTACCACCTACGGAAATTATGTCTGTCTGTGACATTCCCGAAATAGAATCCTTTTGTTCGTGGCCCGAACAAGAGGGCCACACATCTTTGACATTTACGTGCATTGCATAGATTATTTCTATTTTTGAAATACTCATCGCTGCTCCTTCTCGTTGCCAATCCCCTGTTGTTCAACAGTTTTAATGTTACTTTTTGGTTTTTTCGTATTTCACACCTAAACACACCTCGACAATAAACACGCAACATCAACGAAAGAGCTCTTCCTTCAAACAATTAAAGAAATCTTGGCACGTTTCAGTGGATTCAGTGTTTAAAAATTTCTTTTGTAATAAATGTGATAAATGAAAGAGCAACAAGCACGCAAAAAGCAAAATAAACCCAAATGCCATTATCAAACTTGTTGAAAATATGACATTTCTCAGAACAGCTGTCACAGTGCCGAATATGAAAACTATTTAGCCGATCGCACTGTGGACTTTCACAAGTTAATTATAAATTCTTTGTGCTTTTGTTCCGTCAATTTCATAGTTTTCCAAGCGAAAATGTCACATGTTTGCCTAGCATATGTCAATTATTTGTCATGTTATGTACGATTATTTGTCAAACGTCAAGTGGGGTGTGCCAAAAGTTTTAAATCGATAGCGTTCATAGAGAAAAATAGATTGTTTCAGATAGGTAGTAAGTAGTTTACTGGTGAATTTTGCCATCCAGTGTGACAGATAAAACGTCTTTTTTGTATGCTTCTTCGGAAGGATGGCTGCTAACTAGGTGAATCTCCCGAGTGCTTAATTTAATACTTTTAACTAATTCAGGGCTGACCCTGCTGTTAGTAAATACAGTGTTGTCTACTTTCGCATGTTATATTCCTCTTAGCATCAGTTTTCCCAAGTTCGCAAAAAAGTCCTCAAACCGATTAAAGTGGTTATACGAGTTCTAAAATCCATTCACTGCTCAAAAAGAAATCGCTCGCGCGATTAGATTAATGCATAGGAATGGATTATTATATACCTAGTATGGACAATAGTACTGTTACACACATTTATTTCTATAAAACAAAGACTTCAGAAGATAATTTAATAAAACTTTCAGGATTTAGATTTGGCCTTTCATCTCACCCCACATTACTCACATTTTTAACACAATTTTAACAACATCTTGCTTTCCTCACCTCTGGAAAGCTTCCAAAGTTATTCCTGTATTAAAAAACTCCAGTCATGTAAAGGAATATCGCCCGATATCAATCTTACCTTTCTTGTTGAAAGTATTCGAAAAGCTAATTGGGAAACAGGTTTCTGAGTACTTAAATTCCTCAGGCCTTATTTCGCCTGTGCAATCTGAGTTTAGACCCCAACATAGTTGCTCGACAGCACTGATAAAGATTGTGGATGATATTAGACACAACATTGATGAAGAATACTATACGACGTTGGTGCTCTTGGATTTTTCCAAGGCGTTCGATTCTGTTTAGCATAGTATCCTCCTAAATAAGCTCAAAAACAACTTCTTTTTTGATCGCAGTGCTTTGTATTTGATCCAAAGGTATCTAACAGGAAGAGCTCAGCCAGTTTGGGCTAACAATCAATTAGCTGGTTTTCTCCCAACTTATGCTGGTGTTCCCCAGGGATCAATATTAGGCCCCCTGTTATTTTCCATGTTTATCAACGACCATGTAAAGGAATATCGCCCGATATCAATCTTACCTTTCTTGTTGAAAGTATTCGAAAAGCTAATTGGGAAACAGGTTTCTGAGTACTTAAATTCCTCAGGCCTTATTTCGCCTGTGCAATCTGAGTTTAGACCCCAACATAGTTGCTCGACAGCACTGATAAAGATTGTGGATGATATTAGACACAACATTGATGAAGAATACTATACGACGTTGGTGCTCTTGGATTTTTCCAAGGCGTTCGATTCTGTTTAGCATAGTATCCTCCTAAATAAGCTCAAAAACAACTTCTTTTTTGATCGCAGTGCTTTGTATTTGATCCAAAGGTATCTAACAGGAAGAGCTCAGCCAGTTTGAGCTAACAATCAATTAGCTGGTTTTCTCCCAACTTATGCTGGTGTTCCCCAGGGATCAATATTAGGCCCCCTGTTATTTTCCATGTTTATCAACGACCATGTAAAGGAATATCGCCCGATATCAATCTTACCTTTCTTGTTGAAAGTATTCGAAAAGCTAATTGGGAAACAGGTTTCTGAGTACTTAAATTCCTCAGGCCTTATTTCGCCTGTGCAATCTGAGTTTAGACCCCAACATAGTTGCTCGACAGCACTGATAAAGATTGTGGATGATATTAGACACAACATTGATGAAGAATACTATACGACGTTGGTGCTCTTGGATTTTTCCAAGGCGTTCGATTCTGTTTAGCATAGTATCCTCCTAAATAAGCTCAAAAACAACTTCTTTTTTGATCGCAGTGCTTTGTATTTGATCCAAAGGTATCTAACAGGAAGAGCTCAGCCAGTTTGGGCTAACAATCACTTAGCTGGTTTTCTCCCAACTTATGCTGGTGTTCCCCAGGGATCAATATTAGGCCCCCTGTTATTTTCCATGTTTATCAACGACCTCCCTAATGTCTTAAAGCACTGTAGATCTCATATGTACGCTAATGATGTGCAGCTATATTTAAGCTACCCAGCTGGTTTAGTGGAAGACGTTAAAAGGTATTTATGACATTCGTTGTAATCAAGATGGTTGTCGGCTTTTCCGGTGGTCAACCACTTGGAATTCAGACGACGAAAAAAATCCGAAGACGTGCATTTTTTTCCTTCAAAGGTTCCAGTTTTATCAAGTTTAGTTTTGCACAAGTGAATAAACAAACATTCTGTGCGAATAAATGAGGACCTAGCGAGCGTCCTTCTCTGGTCTGAACACTGAGAAAAGTCAAGCTTTTGTTGTTGAATGCTATGGATACCTCATGTCTTCCAACAGTCGAGTTAGGTGGCACCAATCTAAAATATGTTGATAAGGTGAAGAACTTAGGCGTTATATTAAACCAAACCCTTACGTGGGATGATCACGTGTCCTCCACATTGGGTAAACCGTACGGAGGTTTATGTGTTCTCCACTTAGCTGGAAGCTGCCTACCAACTAAGGTGAAACTAATATTAGCAAAAACACTCATTCTGCCGATCTTGCTCTAGGGTAGCTTTGTTTCCTGCTGGCTCGACAGCGTCAGCCAGCGAAAATTTAACGTTGCGTTTAACAATATCGTCCGATTTATCTATGGCTTGCGCAGATATGAGCATATCTCCGACTACACAAACACGGTTTCTTCCATGCCCCTGCAAAAGTACTTAGACCTTAAAATATTACTGTTTTTATTTAAATTACTACAAACAATAAGCTGGTGCCCGCGACATCGCAAAGAAGCAGAGTTCTAAGCGACAATTTTCTGTATATGCTGCTGGTCAATGGAATTCTCTCCCAGCCAATTTGAAAGACACTGTTTTATAATACTTATGTTCTAATAAACAATGCGAATACAAAACAAATACAAATAATGCAAGTCTTTAGTCATTTTGGCCACTCATTAATCACAATACGCACCTCATTAATTGAGAAATTGGCCACAGCTTCCGTCAGAGCTCGCTTTAAGAGTTCCATGTTAGGGTATCTTTTGTAGCACATAATGTCTTTTAAGACAGTCCACAAAAATTCTGATCAAGTGGATTAAATGGATATATTTCTCTGAAGCTAGGTATGGGTAGTTTTCGCCTTATGAGCTGGCACACGATCTTGCTGGAATGTTCCTTCCTTTTTTTGGAATAGTGTATGGTTTAGAGGTTTCACAGAGGATCCTTAAATGATTTGCTGGTACACTTTGGCCTATGTTTCGATGCTTTTGTTGCAAAAATGCAGGTTAGTGACCCCGTCATAAAAGACTACCCAGCTAACTCTGGGGGTGTCCTTTACAGACCCTTGAGACTGGCTCGGACACTTCCCTAAGTGACCGTGCATATACTCTATCACCACTTTATTTGTTTAATTTCTTCTGCACCGTGAAGATTTTCTCATCGGAAAACAGAATTTGTACTGAGCAGCAGCGTATTCTACCAAGAGTCGCTTTGATTTTTGGAGCCAATTTTTGTAAAAAGCCACAGTCAGCATTTTTCCAGTATGGCGTTTGAAGGCCCCCAGCTTCAAGCTGACTTCTGTGTTACATTCATCTCACGTACCAGTGTTTTCTGCTTTTGGGGACTTTTTTGTGTTTTAAAGGTTTTGATTTTGACTTGTGGAGATCTTACCGCGCGAGGAGTACCAGATCGCAGGCGGCCGTTAGTGTCGCCCGTATCCCCGAAGAATTTTATACACCAATAAGCAAACATTAGGCTAATACCTAGCTGCTGCAGGGTCTTGAAAATCTTACCTTTGTTCACACCGCACTTATGAAGCGCTACGACAGAGATACGATTCACTTTCTTAATTCATTCCAGAGCGAATGTGTAAGCAAATTTGAAATATTTTTATGAAATAATTCTGACGTTGACTGCTACACATGTTATGTCAATCACAATGGGTGCAACAAATGTAATAACAGTAATTTTGTCCCTACTAAGTATGTACATACATACGAGGTTGGGTCAATAAGTCCCTGAAAAATGAAATAAGGAACACTCTTTTCGGTATAAAAACATTTTATTTTCCAACATAGTCTTCTTTTAGCTCTATACACTTCATCCAACGTTTCTCCAATTTTTTGATGCCCTCCAAATAATACGATTTCTCGAGCCCCTCAAAAAAAGCGTTTGTTTCAGCGATGACCTCTTCATTCGACCCAAATCTCTTACCTCCGACCCATTTCTTCATGTTTGGAAACAAGAAATAGTCGCAGGGGGCTAAATCTGGGGAATATGCTGGATGAGGGAGGAGTTCGTAGCCTAACGCATGCAATTGTGCCATTGCGACTGCGGACTTGTGTGATGGTACGTTGTCCTGGCGAAAAAGAACTTTTTTCTTCCCCAAATGCGGCCGTTTTTGTTTCAAATCGCCTTGGAATCGATCCAGCAGCTCTGCGTAATATGCACCGGTGATCATTTGACCCTTTTCAAGGTAATCGGTGTGAATAACACCGCTCGGATCCCAAAAAACTGTCGCCATGACCTTGTTTGCTGACAAACCCGCCTTGGCCTTCTTCGGCTTCGATTCACCAGGAGAAGTCCATTGTTTTGACTGTTCCTTGGTTTTTGGTGTGTTGTGGTGAATCCAGGTTTCTTCCACGGTTACGAAACGGCGCAAAAACTCAGCCGAATTTTTCTGGAACATCGCCGAACACACCTTTGAAGTTGTCAAACGAATGCGTTTGTTGTCGATTGTGAGCTTTTTCATGTCCAAATATTTATGTAAAATCGAAATCACTGAGCCATGTGATAAGTCTGTGGCCTCTTCAAGCTCGCGCACTTTCACTCGCCGATCGTTCACTATCAAACCATGGATTTTGTCGACCATTTCTGGTGTGGTGACCTCAATTGGGCGACCAGAACGTTCGGTGTCACTTGTGCTTGAACGACCGCACCGAAATTGAGTAAACCAGTGGTGAATGGTTCCAATCGATGGTGAAGAGTCCCCATAATATTTGTCAAGCTTTTGTTTGGTTTGCGTGGTAGTTTTTTCTCGCAAAAAATAGTGTTTAATGAGCACTCGAAATTCACTTTTTTCCATTTTAACGAAAATGCTAGTAGGCGTCTATATAAAATGGCTGCCACAAGAAAACAATTTGACAGATTTGTCTGAAAATTTGGGTGCGTTCTTTCGAAAGATTCTTGACAAAAAAAAATTAAATTTAAGGTGACGACACAATTTGTGTTAATTTTCAGGGACTTATTGTATTTTAAAGGTCTGATCAAAATAAACACTTCTTGTTTCATCTCAACATGTCTGTTTGTTCTTAAGTGGCTCGTTCGAGAGCCACTGAAGAAATTTTGATAAAATTTAATCAAATCGGATGTAGTCCGGGTAAGATGTGGGGTGCGGGGTATAAATATTTAAATCATATTTATAGACTGCCTAGCTCAAGAACTTCTGAATAGATTTTGATGAAATTCGGCTCATAATCTAAGACGTCGTACCATTCTTAGTTGTCTCACAAAATGTTCTAAGTCTGATGAAGTGGGGACTATTAAGATTTTTTCTTAAATAATTTTTAATAAAAAGATGTAGTTTGTTCATATTCGAATTCCTTGGTAGTTCAGCTTTAATATGATATGTTGGGATGAAAACAGTTGTTTTTCTTGGGGAACATTATGCGACCCAAAAATCCCACCAAAACAATTTTTTTTTTATAATTTTTCTCCCTAAAATATTCCATAGAATAACGCGTCGATATCCACCTTTAGCTCTGGAATCGTTTGACATCGTTTCACACAACCCCAACGACAAAAATTCAACGGCGTGGTGTCGTACGATCTTAGTGCCCAAGTTTAGTCGCCCAAACGATAGATGACGCAACCGGGAAACTTTGAGTGCAATACTCGTAACTGCTTTGTTTCTTGTGCTCTGTGGCAGGTGAGACCGTGTTGTTGTCTTCCACAGCAATATCATCCAATTGGTGCTAACAATAATTTGTTATCATGTTCCGATAACGTTCACCATTATCTGTTACAGTAGCACCACTAGAATTTTCGAAGAAGTACAGCCCTTAATCCGCACCAAACAGTGACTTTTTGTGGATTCATTCATTGGTTGGTTCGTGAATGGGCCGGGGATTTTCATGACCCCAAATGAGACAATTTTGTTTGTTTACGTAGCCAGCCATTCAGTTGAAAGTGTACCTTCAATAAACTTTGCTTTAAAAAGTTTTTAGATCAAGTTTCAAAGTTTGATGACCTCATCAAATACGTGGAGGATCTGAATAACACAATTGAGTGTTCAAATAACATGTGAAAATATAAATTTAGAACAATTGATAGACAACTCGCAGTTTTAACCAAGTTGGTTAGATTCCGTGATGAACTTACCAAGTACCATTTTGACGAACTCATATCTGATCTTAAATTGACATTTCTTAAATCAAAGTAATACGAAGAAATGCAGGAAGATATCAATTGCCTTCGCTCCAGCCTCGAGGTTAACTTACAAAATTCTACTAAACCATCTACATCTGCGTCCCGTCTTCCTGTTTCATTGCTTGTTGACTTGTCAATCAAAGTTAATGATGTTAGCAATGAACTCAGAGTAACTCAAATACCACTGAAGGTGAAGACATTACGACTATTACCCGCAAAATCGATGATATTCCTAACCAAATCCAACCTCAACCTCCATCCACTTACAACACATCTCTACAGGCTGAAATGCTCGAAACTGTAGTCCTTTCGTCTCCACTAACTGATTCACTTCACCTAGGTGCTGTACCATTTCCTGATTCACCTACTGGACCCCGCACACGCTGTTGACCTGCTTCCTGTTCCACCTGTCGGACCTGTAACTCAACCTATGCCTGCTGAAATGAAAATCGAGTTACCGTTTTCACCAAACCACTTATCAATTCCTAATAAATCTACAAATTCTACCAAACCCGGGACTGTAACTAATCGAATTTCCTTTAATCTATCTCCCGTTTCACCAATCCTATGTTAAATACCCAAATTTCTTTCGCTCCTATATCCTAAATCCTGTTTCATCCTCTTCAACATCTCGCTCTGCCAACTCTGCTTCTCATAACACCTCCGCTAATACAACACCACCTACATTTCTGGATTCATTGCCCAGTCAACATTCTTCCTGAACCCACTTGAAGTCCTATTTTTTTGAATGTGTTTTTCACCAAGAAGGGGCTTCTTTACTGTATTCTCAAAAGAAAAACTATTTTCTTCTAGTAGCTGCCTAATCGTGTTGAGAGTTTTTTCTGGCTTGCCTCAACTTCAGTGTGGCATTCTGCTCGAACATTTCGACGAGCCCCATTTTGGTCTTCTTCATTCTTAGTGTCTGTACCCAGACTGGAGCGGCATATAACAGAACCGCGGTGACAACTCTGGAGAGCAGTATCCTTCTAGCGTATCCAGGTCTACTTACTCGTATGTTAGTAATAGCAGTATACGCGAGAGAACCTCCTATATTTACAATGCTTTGTTTGTTGAATAATAAACGTGCATTTTGAACTGCAGTTTATTGTCCAGCATTACTCCAAGGTATTTAACTTTGGACCTGATTGTTTGGTTATCAACCTGAAAATTTGCTAATTCGGTCGGCGGAAACTAGCCAATCTCTTATCCGGGTAATTGCTTCATTTGTAGCTGATTTGACTGTACGGATCTGTTTAGCTACTGTCACGACGGCAATGACATTAACGAATCCAATTATCGGACTCCGTCGTACATGATGTTCCACAGTAGCGGCCTTAAAACCGATCCCTGTGGGACTCTCAAAGTGACGTTGTAGTATTTTACCCCCTCATCGGTATTGTACCTCAGCTTTCTAATATGGCAATATGGCGTATCCATCATGGCGAATGATCTTCTAATGAACGACCAGTTCGCAGAATTAAATTCTTTCTTAACGTCCAGCGTTACCACTGCACAGTACTTCTTCGTGGCACCTTCTGTGATAACAACTACCGCTCTAATGGCATCAACGGTAGATCGCGCTTTCTTGAAGCCAAATTGGTGTTCTGTGAGAGCTCCTCTCTCTTCTGCCACTGCGAGTAATCTATTATAAATTATCTTCTCAAGGATATTTTCCATGTTATCCAATAGGCATATTGAGCGATAGGACGATGGAGGTATCTTTTCTTTTGGTAGCAGGACCAAATGCTGTATTTTCCTTTTTTCACCAAATGTTCCTTCTCCGAGAGAATTCTACATTGTCGCTATGATAGATGTCTGGTCGCTACTTACGGCCGCTGTTAGTGCCTTATTCTGGGTGGCGTCGGGTCCGGACGCCTTATGGTCGCCTATCATGCTGCATACCTTTAGCAACTCTTCCTTAGTAACTATTGGAATATCGTCCGGATTGATTTCTCTTACGATGTTGCACATGGCTGGTCTTTGGGGTAAAAGGTGCTCTATTATGGATCTCAGCATTATTGCACAAGTTATTGGAGGGGTCCTACGACCCTTCAGTTTCGTCATCACTATTCTGTATGTCGAGCACCATGGATCATGGATCTTGGTCATGGTCAGCTTCTTAACAGAGACGTTTGAAGCAGGCCTTTTTGCCCTCCTTGATGGCTCTATTTAAGTTGCGTCTCGTCAGTCTGTCCAGGCGTTGTTGAAAGTCTGCTCTCCTTCTTGATCTCTGGACTTTGCGCCGAACTTATGGCATTTTGCCACAACGGTGGTCAGCTTCTTGACTAAGACGTTTGAAGCAGGCCTTTTTGCTCTCCTTGATGGCTCTATTTAAGTTGCGTCTCGTCAGTCTAAGGGTGTCCAGACTTTGTTGAAAGTTTGCTCTCCTTCTTGATCTCTGGACTTTGCGCCGGACTTGTGGCATTTTGCCCGAAGTGTCCTTATTTCCCCGTTCCACCAGTAACATGGTGATGCCTTCCTGCTATTTCTACTTTTAGGCATTGATGTATCCCATGCTGTAGTGATGGTGCCTGTAAGGCTGTTCCACTTAGAGTACAAATCACCGTTCAGCATCGCATCTCTTCGAATGTATCCTTATCGAAACATCTGTCATTCTATTTGGGAACAGTAAGTTTTGACAGCTTGGCCGATTTCTTTGTAAGGATAGGTAGTAATCGTTTACAGTTTTTTTATTGAACAGACTGCAAGTAGCCATTCATTTTTCTTGTACAACACACTATACCATAAAGTAACACCCCATCCACAATGTGAAAAAAAAACTCGTTCATAAAATGCTAATTACTTATAAATTAAAACAAAAAATAAAAGCATAGAGGGGTAGGATAAGCGATATTTTTCAATAACGTCTTTTAAATATTAAACAAATTTTTGAAATTTACATAAGTCCGCAATAAAAACCCGAAATCTGACAACGTTGAATTTTTATTTTTTTTTTTTTTTTTGTTACGAAGCAAAACAATAACAAGACATAAAAAGTGGATCTAAAAATAGATAGCGCCGAGCCCATTAAACAAGAGAAAAAGTGAAAAAAAAAAGAAAAACAAATCTTGTTTTTTTACTCTTTGTTGATTCCTTTTGATTACCCTTATTCTGGTGCGTAAATTTGAATATTTCATGCATGCAGCACCACCAATGTTGGGGGGTCACCCCAAAAACTCGCGAAAGCAAAATATTTCTTAAAAGTTTTTTTTTTTTTTTTAATTTTGGCAACAATGCTCATCTTTGAGACATATTTACGAACTTTTCTTTGTGTCTACAGGGAAGGCGGGTGAAAGCAAAATAGATAGAGAAATCATTTCAGTTTTATCTGTGTATTAAATTGTTTTGGGGCGTGAATCATAACAAACGAATTGTTGCAGTTAATTGCGCGAAATTGGTTGAATAACTTTCAAAATTAATGTCATGACATTTTTAATTGAAACAAGAAACTACTTTTGAGTGGTTTTTATTGTGCGACAAAAAAAATAGCGGAACGTTGAGGATGAGTTGGACTGGAATTAGATTTGATTAAATGATACTGGACTTAGAAAACTTGTTAATTAACTTTGCGACGTTAGCAGGATTTATTATATTTATCACCCAAACTGAGCTGGGTATTGTCACCTTGCATCATATTAGAAATGGACAGCCATGCGTTAAATGCATGAAAAAATCACGTTTACTAAAACATGTAGAGGTCCAATGTCACTGCCCTGTAAGACACCATAAGAAACATTAACTAAACCGTTATATACGGAGGTAAAATTGTGAAATTATCTTAACATTTGCATCTATTTGCCTTCATCGAATTGAAATGAAAGTCCGGCAAAATGAGTTTCAAAACATACAAAGCAGATTGAAGGAATAAATTCAAATTGTGTATGCAAAATAGGCTTCGCCCATACCCGTCCAATCAATCAAACTGTGTCCCTTCCCCTTTCCATATCTTTTTGGCAAAACATGGTTGCGTTGCGGCACTATGGTTCGATAAATATCACTCACACTGTGAATGTTATTTTAAATTGCTAATCGTATACTTTTTTTTTTTTTTTTTGTCGTAGTAGTAATCCATCAGAGGTTAAAGACATGAAGAGAACCGTAAACAAGATGGATCGCGCATAGAAAAATCGTTGCCAAAATCATAAGAAGCATAGATAGCAGGTTTGCCAGAAGGTACTTTGTTTCCCGGAATAGAATATTTTCTCTCGCATGAGATTCGGGCAATTTGATGATGCCATCATTAAGAATAATGATTCTATTAACATTTCTAATTCCGGATGTGAAATACAGAAACCGCAACGGAACTTGGGAATACCTAGGTTAATATTTGTACATATAACATTTCAGAGCTGACGTGTTGAGCTGTAGGGGCTTTAGGCGATCTCTAAAACGTTGCAATTATGTTCTCCTTGGTTAAAAAGAGCACACACCACCTATAAACATATGAGTAAGACAATCTAGACTGAGTCAAATCGGAAACATTTTACCCCCTGAAGCGTCGCCGATCACTACTCGTACTTTGATAAGAAGATGCTTACCTATGTCATTCCTTGTCTTATACTGGTTACGTCATGGCTAATAATATCCGTGTTATTCGCATATAGTAAGAGTAGTTGTGTGAATTTTATGAAAATAGTTCCAGATGTTTTGGCGTGGGACTCAAGAATAATTGAAAATTTTTGGAAATTTCTTTGGGAGCAGGTCGGTGCATAACACCAAAACATCCGACGCGGATATATGTGAAACGGTTGATATCATAAAAGCTGTTTTTCTATTTTTCAAATAAAAGACCATTATTGTACTTGCACCACTTAATCGATCAGCCGTAAACTGTTTTTTGATCAGCAAAATTAAATTATTTGATTAGCAATTGAATAGTTTTTTAATCCTGCAAAAAAGATTGTTTTGATCTGCAGATGAGTCTGACGTAAGGGTATCTTTTGCGGCACACTATCACCTCTAAAACAGTCCAAAATTTGTAATCCAGAGGGCTGAAATTGGGACAATCTTTAGTGCTGATGAAACGCGGTACGTAGCTTCATTCTAGGCTTTAGAGCTGGCGCTGAATACTGTTGAAATGTTCATGGCACTTTTTTGAATAGCTTTCACAACGGGTTCTAAAACGGACCATGACTGACACAGGGTGGTGTCCTTTCTGGATCCTTTGGGCTAATTCTGAGGCTACTCTATCATTTTGTTTATTATATTTATCTTGAACGGTGAAGATTTTCTCGTCCGTAAAACAACTTTGTCAGTACTAGCAACGTATTCCCTCAACAGACGCTTTAATTAGCTGATCCTTTTGCAGAGTTAGTGATTGATTACCCAGTAAGTACGTCGTTTGAAGGCCCCAAGTCCTAAGTCTTTTTTGATTATGCCACTTCGTGACTTTTGAGAAATACTTATCTCAAGAGCTAATATTTTCTGATTTTTGCTTTCGGAGAGGAATTCTTTCAATTCGGACCTTGACGTCTGCACCGTGCGTGATCTACCAGATCACTGACAACTGTTAATATCTCAAGTATGCATGAATAAACATACATTCGGCTAATTACAAGCATAGCGGGTGCAGCGTCTTATATATCTGCCGGTTACTCATACCACACTTATGGAACTCTACGGCAGCGACACGCTTTTCCTTATCGGACAATTCCATGGCGAAAATATGAGCGGATAGAAAATTATTTCAGAGAGAATCGACTGTAAGCTCAACTGTTTAAAATGTAATGGAAAAGTCTGGGATTGCCAAAGTCTAGACTAAGCAGCGGCTGCAACAAATGTAACAGTATTTTTGTCCCTGTTAGGTGTAACAAATGAAAGTCAAGTTTTTTCTTGAATAACTGTAACTATCTCTTCTTTTTCTTTTTGTTCTTGAAGTGTTTTCTTTCTGCTGATAAAAGAATTATTTTTTGCTGATTATTTACATATGTATGTATTCTGCTGATTTTTCTTGTATTTTTTGCAGATCAAAACATTCCTTTTTGCTGATGAATAAACTACTTTTTTGCTGATTGAAAAATAATTTTTTGTCTATAATTTATTTTCCTTTTAATTTTGCTGGCCTTTTAATTATTTAGCAGATCACTAATAATATTACAGGTTTATAAATTATAGTAGTATAGTAATGTAGCGGGAATGGGAGACGACAACATTTATTTTTAGTATTCCGTACCAAAATGGTATAAAACGTCCACCACACTGTACCCACTTACTACAATTTTGAGCTCTTGTTTGTCTGTTACTTTGTATATGCCTTTTTTTGTAAAAATAACAAAACATTTTTTATTGCAAACAAAAAAGAAACTAATCACTAGAATTCTGAATAACATGCGCGCCTTTTCCTTATTTTTATCTCTTTCAGGCAGCTGCTGGTACGGTGTCGACATTATGAAGGAGCACATCGCTGATAATTTCGAGGCATGCGTCTGGGAGCCATCCATAATTAAAATTAACGCTCTGACGGCTGCCTGCGAAGCGGCTTGTATGATTCTTTCCGTCGACGAGACAATCAAGAGTCCTAAGTCTGGTGATGGTAAACCGCCTGGTCGGGGTATGGGAAGACCCATGTAAACACAAAAATGTCTTCTATCATCCATCGTCGTCGCCTACACGGTCCGGCAGCAACATAAAATAAAAAAGATGCTGCGACTATACAAGTGGAATCCGTCATCATCAAAGCAGATTAATGGAACACAGAAGTCTTGGCAGACGATTCAACATTTTTATTACTTTAATTTTTATTAATTAATCTATCATTAATTATTATCTATTATAATTAACTATACACTTACATGCATACACAGATCCACACACACTTGTGCTTGCTGGCATTCAGCATTAAACTAAAAATGAAAATTCTTCCATTTTTCATGGAAACGAGATCTTCTTGGTTTTTTGTGAGAGAAGTTCTTTCTTAAAACGCATTTTTCCACTTTTGTTTATTATCGTTTGTATTTAGTTTTTTTTTTTCTGTACTAGCTTTTGTAAAAGAAGAACACCAGAAAGAAAAAAAAACTCATTCGTAAATAAATTCATTCACAAACTATAAAGAGATTTTTATTTTAGTTTCGCTTTGTTATTTGAAAAAAAATGTTTGCAGTGTTTTGAAATTGGGGTAAGCAATAAATTTGTAGAGCCCGTCAACATCGCGGTCTTCCACAGAAACTATCGGAATAGAACAGACGCATTGTAAGGTGGTATGGTGGTTCTAACTAACTTTAGACATTCCGTCAAGTCATCAATGAAGAAATACAATTTTAGCAGAAACATATGCAAGTGTTTGGTACAAATCTTTTTTTATCCTGAATTATTTCCACAGTACATACATAAAAAATGTATGTACGAGTATCATTCAAAAAAAAGTGACCAACTCCCCCCCTCAAATGCAGACTCACCGTAAAACTGTGCAACAAAACACATGCAACTTCACACTAGATGTGCTTTTTGCACACAATTAGCAGCACTTGATTGTACGAAACACCAAAAAAACCGTTATTATATTGACAGTTTGACTATTTGGAAAAATAAATTTACAATTCTATCTACAATTTAATAAAAACAAGTTTGTTGAAATATTCGCTCAAGACAAGTTGCAGCTGGCTGCATTAAGGGATCGATTTATTGCTAACTTTTATTGTGGAATGTTACAAAAAGACATTTTTACGAAACATAATGTTCACAAGTCGACGATTTCAAGAATCATCAAGCAATTATGGGTGGCCATGGTGTACTCGTAGTGGTAACGTCATCGTTTGTCACACTGCAAGTTCAGGGTTCAAATCCTGATGTCAAGAGAGTTTCAAACCACTACACCAATCTCTTTCATTCTCTCTATCTCTTATCCCTTTACTGAAAGGGAAATTTGGCCCGCGCAAATTATAAAAACAAGAAATTTATTCAACTGGATATGTTGCAGTAGTTCCAAAAAAAAAATTGGCGCAACAGCTCTTTAAGTGCCAGGGCCTAGCTTCTCGCAACCATTCGTGTTGTGTTCGTTATATTTTTCACACGAATAGAAAGGACCTACAGTTTAGTGCCGTATCATCCGAAAGGCACTTTGTTTTGAGAAGCTTTTTCGTGACAATACTCTCAGATGTTTGTCAGATGTTCGCGAGAGGTGGGATCGTGAAAAAAAAAATTGGGAAGAAAAAAAAAAGACAGAATACATTGCTTCCATGGGCAATAACAAAGAGCCTTTTCTATCTTCGAAGCAGCTTATCCGGAAAGGTCAAGCTCCGAATAGTATCTCGTACAGTGAGGCAGAGGGCAATAGGTACTGGATACAGTTCTCGACGACCAGCTAAAAACCAATTATTTCAAAAGCAAACCACCTGAAACGACTAAAATTCACTAAAGAGCATCTAAATTGGAGTATAGGTAAGATAAGTGGAAAACAGTATTATTTAGCGATGAATCAGAATATAATCTTTTCGGATCTGATGCTAACAGTGAGAAGACACCCTGGCTTAATAGCACCTATTGCAAGAAAACAGTCAAATCTGGAGTAGGTAATGGTCTGGGGGTGTTTTTCACACATTAGAGTCGCACCTATTCACCGCATAGAAGGTATTAGGAATAGTACAATGTACAAAAATATTTTAGCGGATATCATACTGCCTTATGCTGAGTGGGAAATGTCGTTAAGTTTGACTTCAATACGATAATGACCCAAAACACACTTCGAAGGCTGCAAAGCAATAGTTCAGAGACAACGAAGTCAGAATAATGGATTGACCACCTCAGTCTTCAAACAAATTCAAGAAGTCTGGAACACAATTCCATCCACCATTGTACAAAATTGAATTATCTCAATGCCAAGACGTTATAAGGCAGTAATCACAAATAAAGGTTTTGCAGGGAAATTTAATGTGAAGTTGCATATTTAAAAAGTAATGCGAACCGACAAAAGACAACACGGCTTACGTAAGTATAAATAATTTCGCTACCGATCACGTGGTACACATTTAAACGCACTCATCGTGAAATCAGTGTTGAACACATCCATTATCTCTTAGCAGATCTTCAATTAGTAGCATTTGTACTAAATTAACGCGCAGTAAGACTCACAGAAAAGTCGTTTGTAAATATGGAGTGGGCGTTTTTTTTTTAATTATGTATCGAACTGTTAAATCGCTTGAGGACACTGGTGAAGTAACTGATCGTCAAAGATCCGGACGCCCTCGCACTGTCAGAATTCCACAGGTGGCCGTGGTGTAGTGGTAACATTATCGCTTGTCACGCTACAAGTTCACGGTTCGAATCCTGATGTCAATAATCATCTATTTATTTCGCATGAAATAAATAAAAACGTCGATCAATTGCGAAAGCTTATGTCAACTCTACTGCGAAGGCATAACACTGGCAGTAGGGCGGTCATATGGCTAAAATTTAACTTGATGATGATGACATCAGGAGGACGGAAAAAAAATACTGTGAATCATAAGCAATGACAATAATAGCGAAAACAAACGAAATACTCCCCAGTTATCTGGACAGCCACCCTTGGAGTTTACAGAAAACTTAATACCACCTGAGTTTCAAACTACACCACTTTGTCTTTCTCTCTATCTCTTCCCCTTTCCCCAAAAAACGCACGTGTTCTAAAAATTAGTATATCCCCTTTCACAAGTGCAAATTATAAACAAAAAAAACATCAAAGCTGTTAATGCCAGGATTAATAGGAAACCGCAGCAAAAGTAGAAAATCTTGTCCCGAGAAATGAAGACATCGCAGAAATCCATGTCTTGCATTATCAAACAAGATGGGACTCAACGCTTATAAAAGATACATTGGCTACTTACTCACAGACAAATTTTGTTTACGAATAAAAAAAATGTTTACTGTTGAGGAATTGTTCAATAAGCAAAATGCTGTGAGTCGAATGGTGCCTTCATTCCGCACCTGTGATGGTTAGGTGAGGAGTTAGGTAGGGAGTAAAAAACGTCGCCAAAAAACTACCAAAAGGTTGTTATGGAAGACGTTGTTTACGGGCTTAACCAACAACTGTCTTCAAACAACCAGTGGATAAGACTGCGCTCCAGCTCATAAGACAAAAACAACACAAGGGTGGCTCCAAAATAATGTACCGAACTTCACAACAGCAGATGATTGACCGTCAAGCAGTCCAAAACTTTAAGCTGCGGTCTATATTAGAGGCGACGGACGCCTCGTTCTACTCGACACTCAAATATTGGGTCCTTGAAGCGCGCACTTATCCATGCAGTGGACAATTTTCCAGTGGACGAGGTGCATACTCAGGGCCTGTATAAATGCAAATGGCGTCCATTTTGAATAAATTGTTTAAATATTGTTTGTTAAATAATCAATTAAATTTTTACAGAAAAAAATAAAGTAAACAAATAATTGTTCGTTTTTATTAGTGACGCCGAACGTTCTGGTCGCCCAATTGAGGTCACCACACCAGAAATGGTGGACAAAATCCATGGTTTGATAATGGACGATCGGCGAGTGAAAGTACGCGAGCTTGAAGAGGCCACAGGCTTATCACATGGCTCAGTGATTTCGATTTTACATAAATATTTGGACATGAAAAAGCTTCCCGCAAGATGGTTGCCGCGTTTGCTCACAATCGACAACAAACGCATTCGTTTGACAACTTCTAAGGTGTGTTTGGCGATGTTCCAGAAAAATTCAGCTGAGTTTTTGCGCCGTTTCGTAACCGTGGATGAAACCTGGATTCACCACAACACATCAGAAACCAAGGAACAGTCAAATCAATGGACTTCTCCTGGTGAATCGAAGCCGAAGAAGGCCAAGGCGGGTTTGTCAGCAAACAAGGTCATGGCGACAGTGTTTTGGGATGCGCGCAGTGTTATTCACATCGATTACCTTGAAAAGGGTAAAACAATCACCGGCGCATATTACGCAGAGCTGCTGGATCGATTCCAAGCCGATTTGAAGCAAAAACGGCCGCATTTGGCGAAGAAAAAAGTTCTTTTTCACCAGGACAACGCTCCGTCGCACAAGTCCGAAGTCGCAATGGCAAAATTGCATGAGTTAGGCTACGAACTCCTCCCTCATCCAGCATATTCCCCAGATTTAGCCCCCTGCGACTATTTCTTGTTTCCAAACATGAAGAAATGGCTCGGAGGTAAGAGATTTGGGTCGAATGAAGAGGTCATCGCTGAAACAAACGCTTATTTTGAGGGGCTCGAGAAATCGTATTATTTGGAGAGCATCGAAAAATTGGAGAAACGTTGGATGAAGTGTATAGAGCTAAAAGAAGACTATGTTGGAAAATAAAATGTTTTTATACCGAAAAGAGTGTTCCTTATTTCATTTTTCAGGGACTTATTGACCAACCCTCGTACGGAGTATTCCCAACATTTACCACTGAAGTGAGTATATCTTCGAGTATTTGGTGGGCACTAACCTTGTAGTTTGTAGTCCTACTTTTATCACAGACATCATATTTGTTTTACTATATCTCTATCCTACGATCTCCAATTGTAGCACGTTCTCTTTCGACTGCTGCTACGTTAAATTCTATAAAATTCACCCCCATACACCCAGCATTGCACAAAATAGAATTAACACATCAGCGTATTCTCCGCTAGACTACTTAAATGCATTTCTACTTCTCCCAGTTGGAACAAGACAAGTTTAACAATATCCTGAGCTCTGTCATTAATACGTCTCTCACAGAATATTGTTTTACCACTAAACGAAAGGAAGGAAAACTTCTCGAATGAAATCCTGCACTGTAAAAGCTGGAAGGACTGTCAAGCCTCAAAGCAAAATACCGATGGCATTACCTTATTCGCCGACAATTTAATTTTAGTTTTCTTCGGGGCTGTTGATACAGACCCTTGTTGTTTGGTCCCAGGTCCCAGTGTTTGGTCCCAGGTCCCAGTCATACTAAATCTGGCCAAAAAGTCTGAAGAACGCTAAATGTATTGCTAAAGCACTAGATAAACATAATCAGTCTCTTACTGGAAATAACTACCTACTACAATCTAGGACTTGTAGACATGCTCAATGGCTGCAGAGATGAAGGAGAAGGAGGGACCACATTCCATTTATTGAGCTCGTGTCCTGTCTTCGCAATTATAAGCATTGTTGAGGGAATACCTTTCCATAATAAAAAAATCGCCCGAGGGTCCATACTTGAAAATATAGTTGAGTAAAGGATCAAGCGATGTTTTAATGGATACTCCGCAAAGCATTCTCGCTGCTGGAAAATATAGTCCGTGATCTAGTAGTTAATTGCATGGACGCAACCATCAAAAATTTACCAAAATATCACCATTAGTTTCGAATGAGGCATCAATGCATGTTGGCTGCAAGTATTTTTGGCATCACTTTAATATCTGTGGTGCGATCTGTCCAGTAAAATGTTTCTTAAGCCTTATGTTAGATATTGCTCTTGTTGTAGATATCTAATAGCTGCTTCTTAGACTTCTGCAGTAAAAGTCTATCGAGCGCACAAAGTCTATCTTCCCTCTTGTTTGTATGGCATTCTAGTTAATTTCTTTCCTCTATAACTATAGGTAGACTCCAGCTATGTATATCACGAATTGCTGGCATTGGTTACAGATGGTGTTTAACAAGCAAATCCCTCGAGCCGATAAAAACGCAAACAAAATCACTTGTCTCTGACAATCCCCTCGATAAGTTACGAGTAAGCTCACCCATCACAGAGAGTACATTAAAATGTGAGAGATACACGTTTCCCCCGTTAAATTCTGCTCTTCCTTGTATTCACGTTGTCCCAAAGGATCACTTAGCCAACACGGATTTGAGGTAGACAAGCTGACTATACTTAATTACTGCCACAACTTTGTCTCCTTAAATTATGTACATTTATTCCTTCCTTACAAGCCAACGACGCATAGTATCCGCGTAATTTTGCATTATAACGAGCAGCAACAAGCTATAATAATCACACTTAAGATGATCAGTGTGTGGGCATATACAAAGTACCCATTCATGAAACATTGTTGCTGTTTTGCTTTCCCCCAGCAGGCGCAGAGTAAAAATATGGACTCTTGCAACAAAAAAGGCAACAACGTCCACACGTCTTTCCTTCATGTTGACTGTCATACTATCCGTTGTTTTCATTTTTTGATCGTGCATCTTATAATACCCCTTGATGATGGCCGCTGCAGCAGCAGCTCTATAGTTGCGATTTAGTCATGGTTGTTCGTATCTATGGGATACGTAGGTATACCTACGTGGTTATTGTGATCAAAATGAAGCGGAAATGCAAGAAAAATCATCAATTACCGTGGAATTCTTTTTTGGTCTGGCCCGACTTGGGTGATTATTTTTTTTTTTTTTATTATTATTATTATTATTTATTTGTTGCCAAATTGTGTAGGTTTTTCGAAAGTTGAGTTTGTTAAGTTTTACTGGACAATAATGCAGTTTGAAGATGTACCAAAAAAGGATTGGGTAACCGGAAGAAAGTAATGAATAACCGCTGAACTGTGAATAAAAGATTGCAACAGAAATTTTGAAAGAGGTATTCAAGTTGTAGTGCAGTGACAGCTGCTGGGTGCCCTAACTATACAGAGCTAACATTTCCTTCATCATATGGACGGTAGTAGTTTTGATGAAGCCCCCGGAACCCCCTGCAATACATTTGTACACCATATCCTATAGGGTATATTAATTTTGATACAAAGCTTGTAGCATAGAGAAATAATAACAGTAGACCCACAAAAGTATATATTTTTGCGATCAGCATCAAAAGTTATGCAGATCTAGCCATCTTCTTCCTTCCGTTTGTCACCGCTTTATGGGCCTTATATGTTGAGCTAGGAAGTTCAAATTTGGTATATATCCTTAAGACTCGAAGCAGTACAGGAGTAAATAAAAAATGTTAAAGTCCGTCCACAGACACGACTACTACTTATGTCCTGTATCCCCTTGTGGGTCCTAGGGCCTCTACGACGCCTACGCGCCATCGTGTGCGATTTCTGGAAATGTGCCTCAGCTCTCCCCAACTCTTTCCCAGTTGTCGTGCTTCCTTCTCAACTGGTCCGCCGCGTATCCTGCCATCCTGGGTAAGCGGGTTCCATTGCATCGCTTGGTTAGCTATGGACTTGTCACCCTTTCGGAGAGTGTGACCGATCCACCGCCACTTTCGTCGTCGTATGGTTGTGCATATAGGTTCATGGCCCGTTCCCTGATAAAGCTGTTTGTTAGAGATACGGTTTGGCCAGAATACCCTTAAGATGTAGCGTAGACACCTATTGACAAACGTTTGCAGCTTCCTCGTGATAGTGACGGTTACTCTCCAGGTACCACATCCATATAGCAGCACGGATTCAACGTTGGAACGGAACAACCGTAGCTTGGTGTTTAAGCTAATTGCATTACTTCGCCAAACTATGGATAGCATCCCAAACGCAGATTTTGCTTTACCTATTCGGCTGGCTATATCCAGTTCGGTTCCGCCATCGGTTGAGACAAAGTATTGGAAACTCTCTACTCTCTCAACCGTTTGTCCAGCAATGCATACATGAGTTGATGAGTTTGGTCCTAGGCTGATCATTTTTGCTGTCATTTGGTGAAGGTCCATTACTCTGTGAGACAGTAGGCATACATCGTCGGCGTAGTCGAGGTGTTTGAGTTCAGATGTGAGAGTCCATCGAATTCCTCCATTTCCTGTTGATAAGGCCGCATTCAGCACATCGCTAATCACCAATAAAAACAGTATTGGTGAAAGTATGCAGCCTTGCCGAACCCCACTTTGGACTTCGAATTCCTCAGACAGCCTTCCTCTGTGCAAAACGTGAAATGTGGACCCATCATATGTAGCCTTGATAATTGCTATTAATTTATCCGGAATGCCTCTCCTGCGCAAGGTACGCCAAATAAATTTTTGATTGACACTATCAAACGCCTTTTCAAAATCGATGAACAACAGGTGAAGTGGTGATCGACAGACACGACTAGAGGGTATTTCAATATGGACATAACAATTTTGTATTTAAATAAAACACAGAATAATTGAGATATCAATCTGAAATTTATTCCAGGTGTAGTACGCATGGTAGATTTAAGTATGGAATTCGATCCCGTTCGTATGACCACCGCGAGCACGTTTGCAGCGATCGATTCTATGGAGTAAATTTTCCACCGATATTCGCATTCGATATTGTTCCTGAGCTCCTCTAACGTTGTTGGCTTGTTGGCATAAGCCAACAAAATAAATCCATCGGCGTTAAATCGCATGAGTGAGCAGGCCATTCAACCGGAACATTTCTCGAGATTACACGATTACCGAACTTCCCCTTCAATAGATCAATTGTTTAACCAGCTGTGTGGCATGTGGCACCATCTTGTTGGAAGCACATATCACTGATGTCAAGTCCATCTAATTCTGGCCAAAAATAATCTTCCAACATGGCACGATAACGAACTCAATTGACCGTAACATGGCGATCATTTTCATCGACGAAAAAATACGGTCCAATCACACCTCCGGAATGAAATCCACACCACACGGTCACTTTTTGTAGATGCAATTGACTCTCTTGAAGCACATGTGAGTTTGTTTCTGTCCATTACACATATTTTGCTTACTGACAAAGCAATTAAGTCAAAAATGAGCTTCATCGCTGAAGATGATTTTTCGATGAAATTGATTATTTTATTCGCTCTTAAAGTTGAGAAAATTTCCAGACGTTGCTCGTTCGTGGACTTCACCGTAATAAAAATGTAAACCTTGGCTGGCGTTTTGACATTGACAGATCATAAAAAAAAGTTTAGATGTGCATTTGTATTAAAATACAAAATTGTTATGTCCCTATTGAAAAATCCTTTAGTTTGTAGCATAGAGGAATAATAACAGCATCAATAGTTATACCGATCTAGCGATGTTCGTCCGTCCGTTTGTCACCTCTTTAAGGCTCATACTTAAATGTTAAGCTAGGAAGTTTAAATTTGGTATATTACCTTTATTACCCACAGAAACACCCACTTTTTAATTAAAAAAAATGACCTAGCATAAATATTTTTGCTAGAAACTGTAAAAAATAGTGCCTCAACGAAATACATATATAGACGTTCACATTTTCTACAATTTGTCCGTACGTGATATAATGCCACACCCACTTTTGGGGGCGTTTTCTTTCAAAAATCGTATTTTGCTGTCTCAAATGTATTTACGGTGATGATTAAGTCTTATTTTGAATATTTCACTAGAATTCTTAACCTTCAATTACAAATGGCCACTTCCACTTTCATCTTAGAAAAAGTCTAAGCCCCAGATTATGTGGTATTATATCCTAAAAATCGAGAGTATTTCCTCTGAACAGAAAGATTTCACTGCATTCGAACCAAAAGGTTCACAATGCCACTCTCACTTTATTAGCAATATTTATCGTAAAATGAATCGTTTTCGAGGCTGAGCCGCGAGAAGTCGATAATCATTTCATTTTAGAAGAAGGTAGGTCAGGGTAGGGGCGAAACGTTCTAGTTTTTATAATAATTTCGGCGTCTTTTTTCCAATATGGCGCCGAACGCACGTGCCACCACAGAAACGGTTGTAGGTAGATAGGGTTCACTCCATATCGTCTCTATTCGTTTGAAAAACTTCTCCGTATCTTTAACGTTTTCCTGAATAATTCTCTGTTTGACGATCTCTCAAAGGTTTTCTATTGGGTTTAAATCAGGTGATTGTGGTGGCCAAACCATAACTGTTCACTAAACCAACTTGGTCATGATCTTGCTGGAAAACTCAAAGCAACGGCATTTCCCATTCCGCATACGGCAGCATCACAGATTGCAGAATATTTTTACACATCCATAATACCGTTTATGCGATGCAAATCCAGCAGCAGAAAACACCCCACACCATCACATTCCCTGCGCCATGTTTGACCGTTTTAATACACTAACACGATTAAAGTCTCTTGCCGAATGGTCGTCTTACATAGCACATGCCATCACTACCAATCATGTAAAACTTTGACTCATAACTAAATAGAACCGTTTTCCATTTCTGGGTCTCCCAAGACAAATGCTACTGTAATCTTGTCAAAGGTAAACAGCTGATATTTGACATCTGTCAATACTATAATTTTTAATTGTTAAAATTCATCTACGAAATGGGGACAATTTAACCAACATAATTCGGTATACATAACCATCCATCTCGTGTAGCGGTTAAGAAATTAATGTGAAAATTCTATCGAGGTCAGTGTTAGATGTGTAAAGACCTGTCATGTGAAAATATCACAGCAGTGAGTGACAGTGTTCGTGACAATTCGTCAAAATCCATTCCATTCCACGCAATGGATTTTATTTTTATTTAACAGAGCTTGTTAAGGAGTTATGCCACCACTTGACGCGGAAATAAGGCATCGTCCTGTAGAGCGATGAATCAATCAATGTGGCTTTGAAAACGAAGTTCCTTACCAAGGAACCTGTCTTAATGCAGGCACGAATATGGTCTAGATGAGCCGTCAAAGGACATAAGTACCAATATTTTGTTCTCGTTATTCCGTAATGAACTCCCTGTCTCTATATTCGTTCTGTCCATATAGGTTTAGAAATAGAAGACTTAACTCTAACCATTGCAATATTGTCCTTGAAACGATTACTTACTTACTTACTTAAGGTGGCGCTACAGTCCGGGGTGGACCTGGGTTTCAACCAACAAGCGTATCCAGCCAGCTAGATCTTTAGCTAGCTGCTTCCAGTTTCGCACGCTAAGTTGGTTGAGGTCCCCTTCCACTTGCGTGCGCCACCTGAGTCGCGGTCTTCCTCTACTGCCCCGTCTCTCGGGAATGGATTCGAAGATTTTCCGGCCCGGAGCATTGGTATCCATGTGCTCTACATAACCCAGCCACCTCAGTCGTTGGGCCTTCACTCTCCTGGCTAAGTCGATGTCACTATAAAGCCCGTACAATTCGTCGTTGTATCTCCTCCTCCACTCACCATCTTCGCAGACTGGACCAAAAATCACCCGAAGAATTGACCTCTGAAAACAGCCAAGGGCAACTTCATCCATGCTTCTGCGCCATAGAGTAGGACTGGGATGATTCGGGTTTTATAAAGAGTCACTTTAGTTGTTCGAGAGAAGGCTTTGCTACTCAATTGTCTTCTTAGCCCAAAGAAGTAGCGGTTGGCAAGAGTTAATCTTCGTTTGATCTCAGCGCTCCTATCGTTGTCTGAATTTACAGCGGATCCTAGGTATCTTTTTATGGTGACGTTTTGCCCGAGACGTCGATGTTGGCTGTCCTTTCTCGTTGACAGCATATACGTACTTCGTATTGCCCCCATTCAGCGTTAAACCCATTTTCGCTGTTTCCGCCTTAATACTCACCAAAAACGCCACTGACATGACCATGTGTTCTTCCGATTATGTCAATATCGTCGGCGTATACTAGTAATTGGACAGACTTTTGAAAGATTGTGCCTCTGAGTTTTGCACTATTCTTTCAAGAACGATGTTAAAGAAATCGCATGACAGCGCGTCGCCTTGTCTGAATCCATTTTTGACATCAAAGGCCTCTGAGAGGTCTTTACCGATCTTGATGGAGCAGCGTGCATTCTCCATCATCATCCTGCACAAACGGACGAGTTTCGCAGGGATACCAAAACTAGACATTGCTCTATATAGCTCGTCTCTATAAATGCGGCCTTGAAATCGATGAAAAGATGGTGGGTATCGATTTGAAGGTCCTAGGTGTTTTCCTAGATCTGCCATAGTGTGAATATTTGATCGATGGTGGACTTTTCTGGCCTAAAGCCACACTGATATGGGCCGATCAGGTTGTCGACGAATGGCTTCAGGCATTTACACAACACGGCAGATAAGATCTTACACTGATGCCTCTGTAATTGGCGCAGTTCAGAGGGACTCTTTTTTAAGGAGATCGGGCAAACAATACTTTCATCCGACCACATTTTATAGATGATTTGGTGCATGCTCCTTACCAAGTAATCGCCCGCCGCTTTGAACAGTTCGGCAGCTAGGCCGTCAGCTTCAGCAGCTTTGTTGGACTTAAGAGTCCAGCAGCACCGCTTTGTATGCCTCTTGTTTAGATACGTGTGCTTGCCGGCACTCGTCGTCCAACCAGGGGTTTCGTTGTGGTGGTCGAGTGAAACCCAGCACACCAGAGGCGGCATATCTGATGGCTTTTTGACAATGTTGCCACTGGCTTCAATACTCGATGCTGGCAGCATAGGACCTCTTAAGAGATTAAGGGTGACTCGATCGGAAAGGATTAGGCGATCTCTTGCGATTGTATCAGTTCGATGTCAAACTTCCTCACAGTATTTCCTTGTCTTGGCGGTGTTCGGGATATCCGCAATTGTACCTTGGCTACAACAAGGTAGTGGTCCGAGTCAATGTTAGCCCCTCCAGGAGATCTGCAAGCTCCCGCTTGCACAACCCCCAACCTGGAGGACCAGTTCCCCTAGCACGAGGGGTCGGTTATACCGATGTCAGTAACCCACTTCGGGGGTGTGAGCGCTGCCGTTGGCTCATTCGCCACCGTTTCTTTTCCAAGACTCCAACTAATTCTTGGAAATTCGTATCAGACTAAGCTCCAAATAGGTCGAATAAGCCCAAATAAGGTACTATCTCCGCTCCGGAGGTTTATCACCCCACCGTTGGTTCCATCTTGAGAATTTTTCCGCTGTCTTTTTCATAGTGTTGCTATTTTTGTCTTCTGGTCAACACTCGAGCTTATAGGTTAGGTTATTTAACTGGTTACCCTTGTTGACAGGGTTGTTAACAGCTCACTTAGACCACTACGAGTCCATTGTGCCCAATATTTAGAACCCTGGAAACCTAGAAATGTCAATCTTCGACTGCTAGGCTAAACCACCCAGATAAATGCATGAATCTTATAAGTTTTCTTAGCTCAATGCTACCTAGCTCATGCAGCCCTGAAAAAAAATATCTGCTAAAAGCAAGGCTTCTTTTGCTGGCCAGTGCTGGACAGTCACACAGGAGATGATGAACGGATTCTATCGTCCCTACAGCTTCTGCAGTAGTCGTTATGAGGTAACCCTTGCCGTACTGCGTGATTACCTATCACACAGTGTCCTGCCACGACACGAATATCTATGCGGATATCCCTTCGACTTAGTTCTATAAGATTAATAGATCTCTTTTTGTCGTAGGCTGGCCATAATGATTTGGCTGTAGCGCATATATCTAATCGACACCAGCGTTCATTAGCAGCGTTCCTCATTAGACTCGATGTCTATCTCCCTGTATAGGTTGCTGAGCGGCACACTAGCCTCGGAAAGGGCCCTCGACGGGTTTATAAGTGAACCATCTCTGGCTAGTTCGTCCGCTTTTTCGTTACCAGAGGTATCCATGTGGCCCGGTACCTAGCACAGGGTCACCGTATTGGCCGCTGAGATAACATCCAGTCGTTTTATACAAATTTTTACGAGCTTGGATCTTAGTGATGTTGATGGCTCGTTAATGGCCGCTTGGCCATCAACATGCCGATTATTTGCCCTAAAATATCTTCCTCAATAATCATATCCATAGCTTGTTTTATTGCAGCAATTTCGGCTTGGAAAACAATGCAACCATCCTTAAGTCTAAACGAGCGATGTACGATGTTGTATCATATATTTCGAGGCTCACAATAGACGCCGACACTAGTACCGGCAGTCATTTTGGATCCGTCGGTAAAGATGGCCAGTTCATTCTCTTCCCTCATTCCATTCCTCCCTGCTAGGAATTCTAAAAGAGATCTTTCGGTTGCAGTTTGGCATGAGGATGATGTAGTCCGTTTCCGTATGGAGTCTCAATATATTCCATCGGTTTAGAATTGAGGCATGACCGTAGGGTTTACCTTTCCATAGACCGTCCCTTAGTCTTAATGCAGTTTTGGTTGCCTTGTTCCCGCAGTATATGTCAAGTGGAAGAAGATTCAGTATTGTTTCCAGAGCTGCTGTCGGTGTTGATCTCATCGATCCCGTCACCCCCAGACAGCCTGCCCGTTGGATCTTTGTAACGCTGTCAAGTTCGTATAATTTGATTGGTTGAGTCCGTGTGGACAACAACCAGTATCCGACGGCTACCGTGTGGAGGTAAAATCAGCACAATTGATGTGTAGCAACAGTGGAAGGTCTCGCAAAGAAGAAGTGCGCCCAATTTCAAGCAAAAAGTATGGAAGGCCTCTATCGGGAGTTGGAAGAAATATCGTTTTCGGCGTCTGATAGGAACCAGGTTATCCAGGAGCTTCGACAAAACAACTTGAATAAGGGAGCAACTATCTTCAAAATAGCCGCCCAGAGAAGAAGAAATGCTCAGGAGATTCGTTCCCCAGAAGTTCACTAACAATGCTCAAGGCCAGCTTCTTGTGGAAGACGGCAAAATTCTATACAGATGGCGACAGTATTGTGAAAGACTGAACTAACAGTTTCCCCGGGTATACTTTCCAAGAGCCGCTCCTAACCATGACGAAGTATCCGACATTACTGTCGAAGAAGTTAGGAATGCCGTCAACTACTCCAAAAAATAAAAGCGGTTGGCCCAGACGAGATACCCTCTGAAAAAAATACGAGACATCAGGTCCAGATGACTCATGATTCTTATTTACAAACTTATGAGCGGTGATCCAATGCCTAATCTGTGGAGGGAAAGTTATTTTCTTCCTTTGCAGAAAGGAGAGTGCGATACGCGAAACTGCGATAACTACCGTTCTGTCAAGCTGATGTCACACGCCATGAAGATCGTTGAGCGAGTATTAGATGGCCGACTGCGGAAAATAATATGGCTATCTGATGGCCAGAGCGGATTTGTCTCGGGTAAATCAACAACAGATGCAATCCAAAGTATAAGCATCATAATGGAAAAACATCGTGATTCCTTAAAGGACTTGCACTTGGCGCTAAGACAACGAGGAGTTCCAGAAACCGACGTGCGCACGTACATGGACATGTATGCGGGAGCAAGGACAATAGTAAGATATCCCGCAGGAGTCACCAAAGATTTCCCAATCAAAGTCGGTGTACACCAGGGAAGCGTCCTTAGTCCCTTGCCATTTATTCCAGTCCTTGATTATCTGCTTGAAGGAAAAGTGACGGACCCCAAAGTGCATCCGTTATTCTTTGCTGACGATGGAGCTATCATAAGCGAAGATCAAATGGCCCTGCAACGAGCACTTGATGTATGGGTGGATGTTTTAGAGGGAAATGGGCACCGTATTAGTTCAAAATCCACACCGGCCTATTCCAGACATTTACTTGAATGGAAAAGTGCTTCCCAAGTCCAAATATCTGGGATCTATGATCAACAGCGAAGCAACTTGTGATGATGACATCAATCATCGCGTAAGCGTAGGGTGGATGAAGTGGAGGGAAAACTACTTCTGTGATCGAAAAATGCCCCCTAAGCTTAAAGGAAGGCTCAAGTACACCGCAGTTGTACGTGCGGCACTCACATACGGTTCACAATGCTGGACAAACTACAAAAAGTATGAAGGCACATTAACGGCAGCTGAGATGAAGTGGCTTCGCATGACTGCAGGAGTAACGAAGCTTGTAAAAGAACCCATCACAAGCACGATAGAGCACGACCGGCTCAGTTGGTATTGTCATGTTCAAAGGAGGGAATCTTCGAACTCCGTTAAAAAGGCAATATCAATCAACGTTTCTACGCAATCACGGAAAAAAGATAGACCAAAAAACAACTGGATCACACAAATGCAAAAACACCAGCATTCGATTGGCCTCAGTGACGAAGTGATCCGAAACCGGGAAGACTGCCGGTACTTCCTGATGTCAAACCGGCAAACCCCACAGGCGGACCAGTAGGGATGCAGTAAAGTGGGAGGGTTGTGATCCTCCTACTCTACTATGTGTAGCAACAGTTACAACACTGGGTATCGCCTGGTTGACACCGATCAGAGTCTACACTATTTCTACAACATCCAGCCAACCAAGATCAAACGCTCTATATAACCTTAAATAATGGACAGGACAATGCGTGTACAACGACAAAATGCTTTTTAAAAATAACAACACATACTGCACTTCATGAATCATGCCAAATTTTTACGATTCCGCCCTCGCAAATCCTGTCAGCACGTGCTTGAAAAATTGCAAAACATTCAATGCAATATTCAGTAAATATTACCTCATCAAATAAAAATTTAAAAATCGCAAAGTGACACATAGCTTTACATATGCGTTTGTAGCCAGAAAGGCAAATGAAACGAACCATGCACGCGCAGCAGTTGTGAAACGATTAAAACAAAAATTAATATTCGTATTCGGTTTTACGATATCCGAATACGAGTAAAATGCTATAATTGGTCATGAAAAAGAAATCAACAATTGATTTTTTTTTTTCTTATTTACTTTTTTTTAAATCAAGCTATTTTTGCTATTTATTTTGCTTACGCTATTGACGTAGATGAGTTTTTTTTCTTTTTAAAAATTTGTGGAATCATGCAAAAAAATAAAATCAGTTTTATTTTTGTGTTCTTCACTTCAGCTTCTGATTACTCGTGCAAGTGGTACGATGTCTGCAAAAACAAATTTCTTATCAACTATTTCGATCAGGATCTGCGAAAATTCCATGAACAGATTCAGGTTAATATATACGCATCCCTTTGAAAGGATCAAGTAACAACAATAGAGAAACCGAACCCTAAAAACTATCTTACAAAAGAACACCCGATACCTGAGAGAAGATCGGTTCTCCATTGTTGTCTTAAGTTTCATTACCAAAAAATAATAAAAATATTTATGAGTCAATTAGCCTGCGTGTCGGTTGGTGGGTACCGGATTTTTCCGGTGGTCTATCTGGAAAGATTGTGAGAAACAAGAAAATTAAGAAAAACCAGTTCACAACCCCCGGAGTTGTTACATTATTGTTGACAATAAATATTAATTCTGTAACAATGGGAACAATTAGATCGTTTTCACGACTTAATGCAGTGCAATAAACTTAATCGTCTGTGGGTGGTAAACTTACCACAACAGATCCTTGTGAGAATTTACCTGCTTATGGCAGAATTGAAGCAATTCATAGAAGCGCTTGTAGTTAAGTGTAATAAATGTATTAAATATGGATTAGGTACGTTGTACATTATTAGGACAGACGTCGTAACGTTTTCAGATATAATGACGATGTTCTGATTTTCTTAAGTTAATTAGTATACAGGGTTATTCAGTTTGTGTTTTAGGTTTTTTAATTTAAATAAAATAAAAAGCATTAAAGAATTCGATGAAATTTGTTTACGATGAATTTTCGGGCGTATTTATGACTGTATTGCGACTCTGAATTTTTAGGATTTTCTGCATAGGCACGATCTTTAGAATAGCCCCACAAAAAAAAATATTTCACCGGGGACAGATCACACGATCTTGGTGGCCAAACCTTGAAATTAAACGGCCGGGGAACATTTCGTGCAATACATCCAAATTTCCCTGTGTTGTGTGGCACATAGTCTCACCCTGTTCGAACATCAATGTCTTCAATCTCACGCCAAACAAAGTTGATTTTCATTCGACCATAGCGCAGAGAGTTCACCATAACAGTGACGCATTCGTCGTTTTAAAAAAAAAAAATCGGACCAATCAGGCCCCAGATCCACATGCAATGGCCGCTCAACGATCACATTTGGATTCCCAGAATCCCAAACTCTGCAATTTTGTTTGTTTACGTAGACGCCGAGCGAGAAATGAGCGTCATTGCTGAAGAAGATTTTGTTCGAAAAATCGGCGTCAACTTACAGATACACAGATATTACAGAACTGTTATTTTTGCTGTAAGATACCACAATTTTAATGCGTTGAGCAGTGGTTAAACGGTCCATGTTGTAATTGAACTAACTAAAATCTGGATGACAGATGGATTTGACAGATGCCATATGGCAGGGATGTCAAATCCCAACCTTGAAATGAATAACCCTATCTATATAAGGCGCCAGTTTTTTTAGGCTCCTTTTGGTACCACTGCTTCACTGTTTTTTGTTTTCCTCCCAAAATTGGCCAGGACAGATTGCCCGGTAGACTCCATTAGGGCCGAAACTAACAAATGTTTATGTAGAATAAAAGTTGATCATCCTTAACCTAACGTAAGGACAGATAAATGATACAATATTTGCATTTGCATATCAAATCTGTTCAGTGTTCTGGTAAAAATGCAAAATAAAATCCTTATAGTGAGAGTCAGTTGCCTGTCTGTCTGCCGCAGTCTCATAACTTTTGAACTGTTTGACGTAAAATGTTGAAATTTGGACGAGATGAGTTTTACTAACCCGGCCGCAGACACTTCTCAAGTCAAATTTTGGAAAAATAGGAACACGAAAAGGTTTTGGAAGTTAGAGTAAAAGTTGGCTCTGGAACTGATGAACCAAAAAAAAGTATTGGTTTATATATGATGTATGGATGATCTTTATAAAATTAGAGGAAAAATAATTAAATTGCCACGTTATGACGTTAAAATCGTGCTTGGCGATCACGACACGATTGATGCAAGGCACTCCTGCAGTACTTTGAATGTTCGCACCTTCCGAGTCGCTAACATTGACTTGGATTAATACCTCGGTGCTGCCAAGTTGCGTATGCGAATGCCCCAGATAGCAATATATAACCTTAAATCCAACAAGGCTGCTGGAGCCGATGTCTTAACTGCCGAGCTATTTAAAGCAGCTAGAGATGATTTATTGCGGAGAATACGTCAATTCATCTGTCAGATAAGAGTGTCCCCAATGAATAGAACCTCAGCATCGTGTGCGATCCTCAAGAAAGGAGGCGCAATAGCGCAGACAGATTTCGTATTAATCTCGGAGGTTCAGCTACACACATCCCCCGGAGGCACGACGCGGTAAAGAAAGACCTCATCTAAGATGACGCACACAAGTGGAAAGGACCTCAACCAACTTCGTGTGCAAAACTGGAGGTGACTAGCACAAGATTGAGCTGGCTGGATACGCTTGTTGATTGACGGTAATGTATAGTAAGGTTAATGTTAATGCCGACACTCCCAACAATCGTTCCACCATCTCTGAAGTCATAGACTTTGTCCCGGAAGCATTATTCAATTGTATTCAACTTTGTTTAAAAACTCGTTTCATTAAACACAGAAGTTCACCATGTGAAACCATAGAATTAGAGAATACGCAACGCATTCTTCCAGCATATGTTTCCTACAATTTCGACCGTTAATTTCCGTTACGAAAATATCTCCCTAAATTGTCAACCGAAATGCGCACTTCATTTGATAGTCAAGCATTGATAAACACAATAAATTCATAACCCACGGGATAAAAACGAAACCCGACGAGAACCCTCATTTCTTGGTATCGCCCTTAAACGAGAATCAAGTAATAGGGGAAAATTACAACAATGTAACATAACCCTCCCTGCGAAACATGTGAGTAAAATATGGTATTCCTTGATCAATTAATCGAAACGCTTTCCCATCCATCAATCGGCATGGGCACCCCTATTACCCCCTATACACGAGTATGTTTGGTTCTGTATCTATTCTCGTATCTCAGTCCCCTACACTATACTCGTAGCAATTTTCCATGCTTTCCCAAGCAAATCGAAAAAAAAGTACATTATCGATGGATAAAATCGATTTCCCAAAAAAATTCCCTTAATCATATTTTATGGCAGTGATAACAGTTTTTTTTTTTTGTAATGGAATCATTTTTAATAAAACTCGAAGCAGATGTCTACCATGTCAAGTGGCAGGCCTGACAAAAAACCTGCATATTCTGGGAATGCTATACAACAATGGATACCGCGTCGTCTGCACGATTTTTTGGCAATAAAAATCTTAAAGAATAATTTTGTTAAGTTGAAAACATAATAACATCTTCATATCCGCTCTTGCTCTTCCTCTAAGCCGCCACCGTTCAGTGCATACAGCATTCCTTTTGTTAAACGCTGACGGACGCGATCGTGATCGTGCAACTCATACGCGATCTATTCGGTTTCCCTTGAACTGATGCATAATGGGGGAACCAAGAGTGTACACACTTTAGAACCAGTTTTTATCGAGTAGCAGCTGATCGAGGTTTGTTTTTAGGCCTCAAAGGTTTTTTATTGTTCGTAAATGGATAATAGATATGCATGAGGAATTGGTAGATTGGTTCACGATATTAGGGTACAAAAGGAAGTCGATACTTCAATGCGGAGGTATCCAGGCGGAAAGATATGACAGACGCTCTGCTGAAGCAGGTTTCCTTGTCTTTGTGCACTTAGTGTTAACTTAAGTCTTGTTTTTATCTTAAATATAAAATCTGATCGAGGAGATATGCATATCTACGAATTGACTTATAGACGATTTGACTCAGTAGCTGGAGGAGCAAATTAAATTAGAAACCAGTGGATAAGAAGTACTATAGTTACTTTTCTGTAGAGTAAATGAGAGAAAATCCCTTGAGGGGAACTTGTCTAGTAGATTTGCCTGGAGGGAAGGTGTTGCATTGAATCAATGATCAAAGTAATGCTTAGGATGATTATCTGCATATTGAGAGGCAGAGTTCGCACGAGCCAGTGGTTTGTGAAAGGTTTTATATCTACTCATGCACATTTTCATATGAGTTGTGGTCGTAAATATATGTATATGTATGTACGTATACTTCTAAATGTGTTTTTCAGCTTGAAAGTCATGCAATTTTAAACATTAGAGATAGATCAGTCATTTTAGATGGATATTTCAAAAAAGAAAAATAATAATATTGACCAATTTCGATTCTAACAATTACATCCAACATTTTTTTAGGGGATATTACTCAAGCGCTCACAGTGGGTTATTGAAGAACAAAGTCTTATCTCCGATTACCAGTTTTAGGTTCAGAAACCAGCATTGATCAGGTACTTAGAATCACAGACGTAATTGAAAAAGCTCTTGAAGAAAAAAAGATTTGCTCAAGCGTATTTCGTGATGCCTCACTAGCCTTTGATAAATTGAAATTATGAGAAGTTCTGACTGATAATATATCTCGGGAATAGACTCTTCCGTGTCGGACACAGAAACGAATACTCGCAATTTAAAGAAATTTCGGCTGGCGTACCGCAAGGAAGCGTTCTTGGTCCGCTTCTGTATCTTCTATATACCTGTGATATACCGCAAGAAGAAGGCCCGTCTAAGCTACATTTGCCGGTGTCACTGGATTGTGGAGCAGTTTAACATTCACCTAATTTGGGTGCCGGGGCATAATGATATTCCAGGGCTGACGAATTAAAGCTGGATGCTACCGTAAAGACAAATTCTAGGTGGACAAGGAGTACAACTTGTCTAGCGACAAAACAGATTTGGCCTATGCTGGATCTGAACAGCTCTAGGAATTTGATTTCTCTAAGTAGGAAGTATATTAGCGCTGTTATAGGTGTCATAACTGGACACTGTCTAATAGGCAAGCATGCAACAAGGCTTGGCGTCTTCTCTAACGATTTCTGCAGAAGCTGCATGGATGAGGAGGAGGAAGAGACTATTCTTCACCTTCTTTGCACCTGCCCAGGAAGAAGGAGGCTTCTGTTTCAATGACCTAGATGATCTGAATAATATTGACGTTAGGTACATTCTACGCTTCATCCGAAGCTCTAAATGGTTCAACGAGTAGGCTAGAGGCCGCGTCTCAAACCCATGTGGTATCACAATGGTCTAAGTGTGTTTGGCTTCTTTTTTTGCTGACAGCCACTTCAACCTAACCTAACCTAACCTTGATCTAGAAGTGTGTTGCCTTGCTTACCTACCGATTTTCTAATTCTAAGCATTAAAACCCACCCAGTGTTATCTTTGGCTTGAGGCCTTAGTTTTTTTTAGATCTGTGTAGATTGTATGAAGCGGCTCTCTGTAGGTGTTTACCTGCAATCGGCATTCAATCAGCCGATCAACCAGCAAAACCGATATTTTTAAAGGCTCCAAAAGCCTCTGTCAGAGCGAACGATCCTCCCAGAATTTCATGCATTGCCTAGTTTGGCCTTAAGAAGATTAAAACAAACCATTTAAGCCCAGTCTGAACTAACTTAACCTGAAAGGGGAGCAATTACAAGTGAAAGCGTCTATCGCATCCGCCCACCTCCTGTACTCTACTGATTGCTCAATGATGTAAAGAAATAATTATGTTGGAAACCTCAAATTGATAGACTATTCCCTTCAAATTATACCTACACTAAATCATTTGTAAACATCTTGCAATGGGCCCTTTGCTGCCGGTTTAAAATTTAATAAAATATGTTAATTTGTGACTTCCTTCTTGGGTACCTTTATGCATTCTCCGCCGCCACTCATAACATATTCTACAAACAAAACGTAACCCTACACCTTACTACGTATATATGTATGTACCTTGGTCGCACTTTAAATCGATATTTACTGACGGAGTTTTGATCATTTCCGTTCCCTTGTTTACTTCCGGATGGCAATGGTTCTTCTACCTGCCCTTGAATCAACCAAAACTGCCTTCACAGCTGTTTGAAGTACATACACAACCACGATCTCCATCAATCATTGAAATAATATATGTACAGCGCATTTTCAAGAACTCCTTGTATGGAGAGCGGTTCCCTTTGTTGTCCTTGAATTCACTGTGTGCCTTCCTGAAGATCATCCTTATAAACATCTTAGCTTTAGTGCCGCTCCACTCATTTTCTGTTAAAAAAACTACCCACGTCACATTAGATATTTTTTTGTTCGGTTTTTTTCTATTTTCATCAAAGACAAAGATCGACCTATCCACCGAATGCCGAATGTCACATAGCTAGCTTGAGATTGTCTTCGTCGACGTGGTTATCGTGTCGTTGAAAGAGTCACTCTCAGTTCCATATGACTCATGAATGAGTGGTAGTGGTACTTTTTTTTTGTCTAGCGATCGTGACTGCCTGTGTGGTGGTTTCTTTGTTTAGGTTTTCTGTTTCATAGATACAATTCATTCGTTTCTCATCTGTGCTTTGTCACGTATGCCATGGGACGAGCTAGCGCATTTCATGCTCTGCCAACTAATCTTAACGAAGTTGCTTGATATGGAAATCGACTTGTTGTGTGTCGAATATCGCTCCATGGGTCTATTTAGCTTTGGCCGAAATAAATTTGTTGACGTGAATCAGAATGACAACTGAATCACAATTTCAAGTTCAAACGATTTTTGTTAATGGAAACTTTTGTTCTGTCTTCTTGGACCATCAAATATTTCATCACTTTCATGACAGTTAATAGTACTAATTGTTATAGGTAGTCTTTTGGAAGACATGCTTATGAAATTTCCCAGAACAACGTGATTATCGTGCGACTTGTGGTGGTAATGGGACACATTGGTGTCAATGTTGGATCACGCAAATGTGATTAATTAACAAATCGGAGCGACAATTGGTTTCAGTTTATTATTGATGCGATTGTTGGTAAACAAAATAAAATATGTAAAGGAACCCTGCTGACCAAACAGAGAGGTCCGAAGGAACCATATCTACGAAACAGACTAGGCAATACATTTTGCCCGCCCTACGTCCTATGTACATACTATAACACAGACGCAAACTCAAGGAATCAGTCTTTATACAAGGTGGCGCAAAAGTCCTCACTCGATTTCTTAAGGCAGTAACTTTGTTCGTAAATAAAAGGAATTGGTTTTGTTTGTTGGTTATGTTTACTTAGACGTTTAAATTTGTTCCCATTCAGTCGCTAAGATAATAATTAAGTGGCCGCCGCCAGAGTTGATGTACATACATTCGGGCTCGTTCCACAGCATTTTCCATGACTTTTCTCAACACTTCTGGCGATAAATTCTCCACTTTTTATCCGATGTTCTCCTTTAGGGCCGCCGAGGTCTATGCCTTGTCCGTATAGACCCGTGACTTCAAAACACCCAAAAGGGAGAAGTCTGGAAGGGTCAAATCAGACAATCTTGCGGGCCAGTGGAAATAGCCAAAAAGAGAGATTAACGCTTGCTGCAGAATATCCACTGTTGCTCGTGCATACAGCACAGTGGTTCCAGCAGCACGGTGTAACCGTACATACAGTACGGTTACACCGTGCTGCTGGAACCACTTATTCTCCAAACGTCATTTTGCGGCAGCAATAAGTCGTTGATCATGTTTCCGTAGAGCTCGCTAGTCACAGTGAAACTGTTGCCGACGCCGTCCTAGAACAAATATGGCCCAATCACCTTTTAAACGTCAATGTCGCACCAAATAGTTAAGTAGGAGGATATAATGTCTCTCCGTGCATTAGACTCGGATTTTCAGTGCCCAGAAGCGATAATTTTGCTTATTCACGCATTTGCATAAGTGGAAATGCGCCTTGTCACTCATGATGATTTTTAATGGAAAATCATCCTCATCGCGGTCGAGGTTTAGGACCGCGATGATTTCTATGCGATTAATGGTCTCCATGCAATAGCTAGTGCACTGTTTGCACTTTGCACGGAGACATCTTCAAGTCTTTCACCAAAAATCGCTGTCTATTGATGCCCAATTGGGTGGCCCGTAGTCTGGTTGATGTTTGAGGGTCCTCTTGGACATCTGCATCCACAGCAGCGATATTTTCGACCGAACGGCTGCTCCGGGCTGGTCACGACTAATACTGTCCCATGTTGAGCCAGTGTCCTCGAGGCAACCGGCTAAACGCCGCAGTGTATGTCCAGTTGGAGCCACATGACCAGGGAATCGACGACGAAATCCACGTTGAGCCAAACCACGGACTGGTTATTTGTCAAAAACATTGACACAATTATTCCGCGTTCTTGAAGAGTATAGCTATCTATAGTTTGTCTGCGTGTATTCTACTTCTGCTTACTTCACAAATGTCAAAGTCGCGATGACATAAGACGCCATTTGCAAAAAAGAGAGCATAGAGTGATGAGTTTTGCGCCGCCTAGTACAATAACAAAAAGTAAAAGAAGTGCAAAATGATTATTTTGAAGGAAATTTATTTTTTAAATTGCATTACTAAAAATGAAATAATTCGAGAGCTCATATTGGAACAATGCCGCCAAAATCGGAATAGATGGCATCCGTGATTATAGCTCTTCTCTAAATTGTTTCCAGCTAATTTAGTTTTAAGATTACAACCTTCATGAATTTATTACTCGGTGTGGCAATAACCCATACAAATGGTGATTTATTTTTGTAATATGCATAAATACGTAGATATAGCTGGGGAGCACTTAATTTTCCTGAAGATCATTTTATGAGAAAATGGCACGAATTCTAATTTACTACATTTTTATTTCTTTTGAGAGTATGCTTGGTCTATTCTTCTTATTTCTAGGCTACTTACTAGGTAAAAATAAAGTAAGACAGATCACGTATGGTGAGAGTTGTTAGCCTATCTATCACGAAATAATACCTTTTGAACCGTTTTTAACTTTACACCAAAGATGAACTTTGTTAACCCGTAGGTGTAAAGCAAACATAAAATTTAAAGAAAAAATGGATAAACAAAAAATTGAATTGATGAAGGGGAAAGTTTTGTTGATTTATTTTTTTTAAGAAAACGAAATTTTATTTAGTCCGAAATGCTTAGTCAAGTCGGATGATTAGGAGTGGGCGGGTACCAATCCTCAACGCATAACACTGTACTACGCTTTTGCAGAAGGACCACACGAAAGCCCACGGGGATGTGGAGTTATAATCATTAAATCAGCCTGCTTAGTGAGGTGTTCCTGTAAGATTTTGGCAGTAAGAGGAGCATTGTCACTAGATGATTGTGTGGGTTGAGTGGGTGTTGATGGCAGACCCTTTGTTGTGGTAGCTCTTGGACGGAGGTTGAGAGCAGACATGGCTTAAGAGAACGAGTGATAGTAGGGCAAAAGCAAAGCGAGATTGAAGCAATTAAATAATTGTAAGACTAGGAACAACCGGGGAACTATTTTGGCAAAAACAAGGACCAATGTAGAGTTCTTCGTAGCTCAATAACCGGCAAGTTTAAAATTACTTAGTCTTAAGGCTTTGTATAACTTAGGGTTAGTTAACAGAGTTTATACACTGTTTTGCTCACTTTTACTGGACGATGAAGAGAACGCGTCTATTCGTTCTTAATGTACATCACTTAATCATGTACGTATGATGAAAGGATTATGACAGCCAGATTTCGGACTAGAGTACGACGCGTCACCATTATACAGTGTTATGTCCCAACGGATGGATTCTCTGAGAGCTTCTATAACCAACTAAGCATCGTGATGGGAGATTTGAACGACAAGGAAGGACTCAAACATGTTATCGAGAAGCATGGACTAGGCAACCGCAATGACAACGGCGAAAGGTTTGTGGATTTCTGCAATGTCAATCACATTCTGATAAGTGGCACCATGTTTGAGCACAAGACCTGCCACAAAGTCAGCTGAGTTTCCAACGACTGGCCAGCAACCTCCAATCAAATTGACCATTTTGGACGTCCGAAACAGGCGAGGAGCAGATGTGGAAATAGTACGAAACACACTGTTGCAGTTCAAAAATCCCACGACAACACAAGAATGCCCAGGTTCAACATCGACAGGCTTAGTGATCCCTCAGTGCGCCAACAATTAAGCGATTCCTTTTTGCAAGGTGTGAAAGCAACCTGCAGCTCACTGCCCGCAACCATCCAAGACCATTAGTATGCCAGACGCAATAGAGTCCGTCTCACATGGGCACCGGGGCACAACGGTGTGCCGGGTAACGAAAAGGCAGACGAACTAGGAAGGAAAGGAGCGGGCAACACAGAACTGAACCCGGATAATACAATAGGGGTCCCTCTGACAACTTTTAAAACAATAATCAATGAAAAGATACGTCAGGAGTTCAATAACTACTGCACGAATCTAGACACGTGCAAAGTGGCTAGATCTGTAATAACAAAACCGAGTAACAACACAGCAAAAAGAGCTCTTAACTCAAGCAGAACACAATTCAGATTGATGGTGGGACTTTTAGCAGGGCACATCAATCTCAACAAACATTCGTTCAGACTCGGGATAGCTGATACAACAATCAGTGCCAAATGTGAGGAGGAGGAGGAAGATATAGAACACTTCCTCTGCCACTGCCCTGCTACAGCGAGGCTAAGACTGAAAATTCTGGGATCTCCAAGGATTCCGGATATTGCACACCTCAGTAAGAAGGAATCGGGGATATATTGGAGTTCGCCAGACGAACACTACGATTCCCCGATCACTATACGATATAGTTTCCCGTTGATACTACCCATGATCCCTAGACCTAAATCCTCTCAACACATAATTCCCAAAACACGGCACTATTCCCTACAGTTACATAAATGAGGGGAACACAACGGGCCCAATGAAGGCCTAAGTGAAGAGCATAAGCTCACCCTCTTAAACCAACCAACCAACCGTGCTGTGAGAAATGTACATCTGGTGTTGAGAGAATTGTCGGTCGATCGCAGGGAACACATTGGTCGAGACTTTCCTAGGATACCTGGAGACCGATCGACAAACGAAAACGGCAGCAGGGAGAGTTAGAGTCCCTATATCGCATGAAGATGGGAGAAGTTCAGCGTAGCCTGCGACGTGACAAGCACAACTACATCAACGCGCTGGCTACAGAAGCAGAAGAAGCTGCAAGTAGGTGCGATAGCTCGGCCGTCTACAGAATCACCAAAGACCTGTCAAGTGGTCGCAGCTCCAGCCAAAACACAGGAAAAAGCCTAGACGTAAAAAAAAAACAATATTTTAACGATTCTGTTCAAATTTTAAATCTGAGTGATTTGCAGATGAACAACATATAGATGCAAGTATGTACGATCCAAATATGTGCGACACATTCTGGGCACCCACTCACCATTTTTGACATCCCAAGATGATCGTGTAGAACTTTCAAACTCGTTGTTTCGGATATTTTGAACTTTTCTGTATTTTTATTTAGTTTGAGTCGACTATATTCCATGAGGACTTTTAGAACCATTTCATGTGTTGTGACGTCACTTGGTCTTCCAGGGCTGTCATCATCTTCTAATGAGTCTCTACTCTGTTTAAATAAGCCCGACCACTTGTAAACCATGGCTATACCAGGGCAGTTCCGTAGACTGTTTGCATTTCACTTAGTATATTTTTTTTTTCACACCTTTTCCTTGTTTTGTGATTGAATATTTGACTTTTTTAAATTACCACAGACCTTATTCTTTTGACTACCGCAGGCGAACTAATTGGTAAATCAACATGAAACTTCACACTTATATGTACCTAAAAACGATTACCTGAGAATAAGAAAGTAATTCTTACCCCCTATTCCGCGAACTTAAAAAATCCCCTCCGTATGTACATACATAGAGGGCATTGCAGGCCATCCTCATAAAATCAGACAAATTCTTGTGAAAATCTTTTCTCACAGTTATAAAAGAAATTGACAAAAAAAAAAATCCAATAAAAATCATTCATGAACACATCCATATAACTCCTCTTTAGATACCCTGCCAAGCAAAGGTGCGTAAATTTATGCTGCACAGCACACTCATCAGAACATCTGCCCCTTGTTGGTTTTTATCGGTTTTTTCCACACGCTCGATCGTTTTGCTGTGCGTCGCCATCACCAGTCTGTTGTTATTCTATGCTGCGCATGATCAGCGTGTTTCTTTGTTATGTTTCTGCGAAATGAACCCCTTCCTTGCTTTGCTGTCTCCTGGTTCGATTCCAGAACAATCATTATGTGGCCATTTGCCACGCTGCAAAAACACAAGAGTCGACCCCGTATCTTAAATTACACTACACTCACGCTGCTACTGCTGCGTATTGATTGAGGTTTTTCTATACTTTTATTTCTCCGTTGTGTAAATTTTTTTTTATTTATTTTTCTTGTATCTACGCATAAACAATAAATGCGACTCCAATGGAGCTGGAACAACTGGTTTTGTTGAAAGATCGTTTTTTTATTTATTTTGGTTTTTTTTATACGAGACTCATAAATTGACAGTTAAAAGATGACTGGAACGAACGGATTTTTTTTTTAACAATTATTTCAGTTCAGAGACGGATCTTGGAACGGATTTGAGTTCATTTTGGAGTTTGTATCTTATAAGCGCGTGGCTTAGATAAAAATCATAACAAAAAAGTAAAAGTATCTATAGCTACCTACCTTCCTTACTTTCTCTCTGGTTGACTTTGAAATTCTGAGGTCGATGATCTTTATTCCAGAAAATTCTTACCTGGGCTATTATCACATATTTTTTTTTTCCTATTTATCAATGGTTCAACACTGTCTTATGGCTGCGGAAAGGTTTTTTCTTTAGAAAGTCCTCAATGAATGGAGTTTTCCGTTGACCTGTGTCTTTTGGGTTAAGGAAATATAAAAGGGCCTGGAACCATAGAAAGTACAATATATTTTTCTTCTGATTGCTGTTGCTAGGTGGAAAATCCTTAAAATCCCGAAACAAAAATAATTGGGTACCTACTATATACGCGATAGGCAGATATACTTATAGAAAAAAAAAACCTAGACTATGGACAATGCGCTACAGATCGGTCTTTGGATTCAGTGAAACCATCAAAGGGGCGCATTATGATTCATAAGAAATGTAACGACCTAACAATAGCTCCGCCCTTTGAAGTGGTACCTTATTCCAATCATTTGGGATTAACATAACAAACTATGGGAGCTATGCCCAAAAGTGGACGGAGCCCAATATAAAGAGTTACACTTTCTAAATGGGAGACACATCTATGTACATACAAGTGATTCAAAATTTGTCAAAATCTATTGAGACGTTTAAAATCTACGATGAAACAAACATTCAGGCATGAATGCGCATGCGTACCGCGTTACTTGCCACTCTTCTCAATGCCAAGAGAACACGCACAATTGACGCCATCGATATCACTCAACCTTGTTACTACTCTAATTTTAGCAACAAGGGGCATTTTAATTTTTTTCTTAAGAATGATTGTCCAGTCATACCTACATTTAGAAATGTTATGGTCACAGCAGCAACAAATACCTTTATTCCACCAACTGACTTTCGAAGAAATAAGATAAGATTTTTAACAAAAAACAAGGCACTTTACCAAAAAGATGCGATTGTCCCAAGCGTCTAACCACGACCGACACTGCTTGATTTAGGTGATCGGACGACAATCGATAAAATTTTTTTTATTCAATCTTTAATATTGTGAGCTCCACGAGGATTATATTGATAATTCAATTCGGAGATAATGACCAAGCCTCTAAGGTATAGAGCAATAAAGTTTTATTAAAATCTGTCCAGTAGTTTTTGCGTGATGTGCGCACAGACACCACCCTAGCTTCATTTTATTTATATAGAAGAAGATAGAGGTAATCCCCTTGAATTTCAATACAGTTTCCACATTTTATAATCAAAGCTTTTATGCAACTAGAAAATATCTTCAAATCTTTACTATCAAAATAGTAAACAAAAAAAATAGCCTTTATTATCAGTTATTTGTCTGTCTGTCTGTACATACATATGTGGGCTGGACTGCAGCCTAAACGCCTGGACTGATTTACTTCAATCTTCATATCGCTTAAATTTAAAATCTAAAATGAACAGCAAATAATGTAGGTGCTAGTATGTGTGACCCAGTTGTGCACTTAATTTTTTTCTGATGTCTGATTTTAATTATGAAAATAGAAATTAGTGGAGGGAGGATGGTCAATGTCTTTAAACCCGCGTTCTGAAACGATAGCCTTAGAAATCGCAGCTGTGTGAACTGGAACATTGTCGTGTAATAGGCGGACATCTGTAAGTTTTCTCGTCAATTATTAACAAATTATCTGCCTCAGGTGCCGTGTTGATGGTGCTTTGGGAGATCTATGCTTATTTATTAGCGGATTCTCCCTTTTAGTACCACTCCACTGAATCCCTTTTGCACGTTAACTCATAGTAATAGATCATAGGTTCGTCACTTGCCACAATCGATTCAATAGCTCCCTTTTGATCTTCACTGCAAAGTCCTGAAAACCATTCACAACTTTGAAGACGTATCTATTTTTGAACTGCACTCAGAAGTCTGTGTATTCTTCTTGCTCGACTCGTTTTTGCAATGCCAGTTTGTGTGGTTATTTTGTTGCTTTCAACCGGCGGACGCTCAAAATAATTTGTTCACCATTACATGGGCTCTTTTACATGGCTCCTTTACGTGGCTCCTTTTCTAATAATTCTCGGTACCAGCTTGGCGACAAGAGTCCCCGTAAACTCCACCAATTTTATCTTTTTTCTCCGTCGGTGATAATCCTTCTTTTGTTAAATGTAACACTAATTCGGGCCACTCCAGGATCCTGAACTGCAAAAAACGTTATAAGATGGACTATATTGTCCTTCACAACTTTAATGTCAACTTCAAAACTAGAGGAGAAGTGTTTGGGAATCTGTGGGAGGTGGAACGATATCAGCATTTGTCTGTCGTCGAAGCAGATCTTGCCCAACCTTGATCCGATGAGAATGAAAAGACTTCTGTTCAGAAAAAGGAAATGCCTCAGCTCTATAATAAGAGTCCTCGCGCGTGCTGCTTTTTCCTTTCCATTTCCCTTGTACCTGTCCAGCCCTATCCAAATGAAGACTGCTCCATCTAAGGGCTCCATTAATTCTACCTAATGTCTAGTTGAATCAGCTAGAGCTTCTTATGAAGCGGAGAATGCTTCCGACGTCAATATTTGCCAGGTAGCCGAGGTCGTCGAAGAATGGAAATGGAGCAGTCTTCTTTTGGACAGGGCTGGACAGGTAAAAAAGTAAATGGAGGATCATTTCCTCCTCCTCGTCGCTTCTGTAGTAATCATTTGAAAAGAGGCCCAGCCTTTTAGCGTGACGGATCAGCATCAACTTTTCCCAACATTTTGCTATGGAACCGTCTGCAGGTAACAAAAACTCAGTCCTGGTCCAAATTTCAACCTTCTTCGTCTAACATTATGACGCTGTCACCGACAGACGGACAGGCAACTGAATCTCACTAAAAGGGTTCCGTTTTTAATTTTTAAGAACCGGAGCACTGAAAACTCTCCAATTCTGTTTTAACTGGCAACTGTTTTAACGGCAACAACGATCGGAGGTATAGCAATGACCGCAATTACAAAAATCGACTTTATCTTTAATTTACAAGGAAACTTCATGCATGCTGTATGTTTTCAAAATGTTCTAGAATTTCCTGGTGGACCAAAAGTATAATTGTTGAAATTGGTACGGGTTTGATGAAAATAGGACCAATTTAAGACATTGGTGAAAACAAAATAAAAAATTAATAAAAAAAATATAAAGTTGGACCTAAGCTTATAACACATTTTTTGCTCGAAATTCATTGCTCTACTAGCTCCCAAAATGGAAGTTCCTATCAAAGAAAAGAAATACCCTGATGGCGTCTACAGCTTCTCTTTAGCTGATTTAAATAAATAAATGTTTAAAAACGTCTGCTCACAACTATAACAAGAAAAGAAAAAACCATAACAAACTACTAAGTGGCGCCATTTTTTCTCACTTATTTCTTGTTGTTTTTAATAGATACTTTATTGACGCAAGAGACATTCTAAAACGGATCTTCTAGAAAAAAAAATCATAAATTAGCTATTTCCAGATTAATTTTATTAATTATTTATTAGCACGGTTAAGAGGGCAGACAGATTGTTTTCATTGTGTTGATCCACGTCAGGCACTTGTGTAGGCAGTACAACATGGAAGATTATGCTAAATAAACTAAATTGAGTACTAGTACAAACGACCTTCGTAAAGTCACGACTCTAGCTGTATTTGGCTAGCTACTTAATCATAACATATTGCGGCGTTATTAATGGCTACTTATCACGCTAAGTTACACAAAATGCAACAAGCATTAGAAAGGCTGTCATTCGGACAGCTTATCATGCAATTCTGACGTTGAAATGTTACTACAAACTACTGTAACTTAGAGTCATTAAGTTATTTAAAGGGATGCGATATCAGGGCTTTGGTATGCATGTCATATGAAGGGGAGAATTTTATTCTTGACGCCTTTGTTTTCATGATAGAAATTGCGTTTTTACTCATTTCTGGAAAATTCTAACATTCTCTTTTTGTAAACTATTTTATGGCACACAACCAAAACATTTCAAATTGTTTAGCAGTAAAAGAACTTCACCGTTCACTATTTTGATAGTAATTTCAAGAATACATGTCATTCTAAATTCCAATCGAAATTTTATCGAAATTTAACGTCATTGACAAATTAATTGCATTCTAAACACGTACTCGTACATACATTCATTTAAAATAAATTCAAGATAAATTGTACCTGTCTATCTTTACCTCAAGAAAGCGAACCACTTTGAAGTAATCGCAATTGATTGCTGAGAAATAAATTTAAGAGTGAACTTCCGCCCATAGACTTATCAGAAATAAATCACAAGATAAGATGCTAAATTATTGAACTTCAATTGATAGCATTTTTCCAAATAGTACACGCAATTGTGATTACTTCTTTTGCAATCGAAATAAAGTTTGTTCATCCGTTGTGTTGGCCACTTGAATGAATCGTGAGTGAGTGCTATTTATTTCCTCATATCGTACACTTTTAAAAGTATTTACCATTTCCCCATTTAATTGCATGGTATATTAAGCAATTGAACTGTCAAATTTAGCTGTCAAAAATAATGACAGTTTCGTGCCGTCAGCATTTTAGCTATTAAAACGAACAATACCTATTGGTGAACGTTTTATTCGTTGTAATAATGCAAATGACGAGTCGCCACATGACATTTTAATTGCAAATCAAAACCGAAACTCTCCACCTACGTGGTCGTCTGACATAAAATACGGAATGACGTCAAAAAGGCTTATAAATAAAGCCTATTGCGCGTTTACACTTTGTTTACCATTGCAAATTAGCCAGACAAATATTCCTTGTTTAGGTTCAATTTCATGCAAACAAAAGCTCTGCCCACAATAACATAACCATTGTGAAATTATTTGTCATGGACTCCTACTGAGTCTTTGGGCCCCAGAGATTACAAATTTGTAATTTGTGACTGGGTATAAACACATTTTTTTTTTTTTTATTTTGCTTCTGTGGAAATTAGAGCTGACTTTATTTTAAGCCCAGACTGCACCAATTAAAGAATTAGAAATATTGAAAAAAAAAAAAAATCAACAAATATTTTACAAGTAGTTTGGCAGTAGGAAAAAGAGATTCCAATCGCGTACTCATTTCAAAGTGCTTTCAAGTTATATGAAGGACCTAAAATCCCCTTACTAATATGTCAGGAAAAGAATAGTAGCTAGTAGCAGAATCGTAGCAGAATCGTCTATGGTGATGTTTTGACTTATACGTTAGACACATGCTTCTTTGTTTGTTGATAATACACATTTGGTGTTGTCGCCATCAGCCTCTACTACGGCACGCTGGGAACCCCCGATGTCAACATTGTCTGCGTATCTCATCAGCTGGACGGACTTATTGAATAAAGTGACTTCCCTGTAGATAACAGCCCTGGACACTGTTCCAACACCCTCGGAGTATTTGTTGCCGGCACACTGCTCAACTGGATTAGTTTGTTTGAGATCCTTGGTAGGGACTGCAATCCCGAGATCCCGCAATTTATTTTCAATACTTTTGCCATTTTAGATCTTCTTTCGATATTTCCAGATTTTGACTTTGAAAAACAAAGTTATCGAAAAAAGTCGAATGATAAAAAATCATAAAAAAAAAGTTCAGGATTATGAGATACTAGAATTGCATTCCCTAGCTATCGCATTGTAGAGTTCTATACAACGAATATAGATCAGTTGTGTGTTTGAAATTTATCGATAGATGTTGAGTTGAAATTCGTTGGTCTTTTCCAGGGTTTATTTTAGTGTAAAAAAGAAGAATGGGTATTTGTGTTGCTCTCAAACTACAACCAACTTCAAGAAGGTGGTCCACGGAAGAAAACTTATTGTAGGACCAAAGCCGTAAGTGATAAAGGATTTTGGAATAATCAATTAAGTATCATCGCAGATTACCAATGCGGTGAGTTTTTTTTTAAGATGACTTCGTTTTGCTAGGAAACGGTTAAAATAAGGAAAAAAAAAAACACTTATTAACAAAGTGCAGAGTACAGAGCGATGTTTGGTGGCCTTACATGTTTGTTTTATGGATACCTCATAAACGGTTAGTTTTCTAAAAAAAAATTATTCAATCCGCAATGGCAGTTTCAAAAGTATGAGGTAAACATATGTGTATCTATTTGAAATAAAGGGCACGACTGGGTAGCACATACTTGATAGATTCCATGAAATTTTAATTTTCGGAAAGTGCGTTAAAATGTTTTTTAAAAAAATAACTTTTGGACGTACCAAAATTTGAATGCCATATCCTCATTTATCTCAAAAACGACTTAGATATCACTTTTAAATAAAATTGTCTAAGCGCTACCATTATTAGGCTATAGTCAAAAGTACAGACGGAACGACGGACAGAATTGCGAGGCCCACCTTTTTGAGTTTCTGTTTTATAGGATTCTTTAATCAGAGATTTTTTTGAAAATTATTCTTACCCTATGTAATATTGTAAATATTTTGGAGCTAACAGCCCAATACAGGGTTGGGCCTAACTTCTCGCATCCACGCGCTGCGCGCTTGGTTGGAATCTACAGTGTTATCCCGTTTCCGAACGGCAATTTTTTCGATTGAGAGAATTTCGCTATCGGAAAAAATTAATAAAAAAAATATAAAGTTGGACCTAAGCTTATAACACATTTTTTGCTCGAAATTCATTGCTCTACTAGCTCCCAAAATGGAAGTTCCTATCAAAGAAAAGAAATACCCTGATGGCGTCTACAGCTTCTCTTTAGCTGATTTAAATAAATAAATGTTTAAAAACGTCTGCTCACAACTATAACAAGAAAAGAAAAAACCATAACAAACTACTAAGTGGCGCCATTTTTTCTCACTTATTTCTTGTTGTTTTTAATAGATACTTTATTGACGCAAGAGACATTCTAAAACGGATCTTCTAGAAAAAAAAATCATAAATTAGCTATTTCCAGATTAATTTTATTAATTATTTATTAGCACGGTTAAGAGGGCAGACAGATTGTTTTCATTGTGTTGATCCACGTCAGGCACTTGTGTAGGCAGTACAACATGGAAGATTATGCTAAATAAACTAAATTGAGTACTAGTACAAACGACCTTCGTAAAGTCACGACTCTAGCTGTATTTGGCTAGCTACTTAATCATAACATATTGCGGCGTTATTAATGGCTACTTATCACGCTAAGTTACACAAAATGCAACAAGCATTAGAAAGGCTGTCATTCGGACAGCTTATCATGCAATTCTGACGTTGAAATGTTACTACAAACTACTGTAACTTAGAGTCATTAAGTTATTTAAAGGGATGCGATATCAGGGCTTTGGTATGCATGTCATATGAAGGGGAGAATTTTATTCTTGACGCCTTTGTTTTCATGATAGAAATTGCGTTTTTACTCATTTCTGGAAAATTCTAACATTCTCTTTTTGTAAACTATTTTATGGCACACAACCAAAACATTTCAAATTGTTTAGCAGTAAAAGAACTTCACCGTTCACTATTTTGATAGTAATTTCAAGAATACATGTCATTCTAAATTCCAATCGAAATTTTATCGAAATTTAACGTCATTGACAAATTAATTGCATTCTAAACACGTACTCGTACATACATTCATTTAAAATAAATTCAAGATAAATTGTACCTGTCTATCTTTACCTCAAGAAAGCGAACCACTTTGAAGTAATCGCAATTGATTGCTGAGAAATAAATTTAAGAGTGAACTTCCGCCCATAGACTTATCAGAAATAAATCACAAGATAAGATGCTAAATTATTGAACTTCAATTGATAGCATTTTTCCAAATAGTACACGCAATTGTGATTACTTCTTTTGCAATCGAAATAAAGTTTGTTCATCCGTTGTGTTGGCCACTTGAATGAATCGTGAGTGAGTGCTATTTATTTCCTCATATCGTACACTTTTAAAAGTATTTACCATTTCCCCATTTAATTGCATGGTATATTAAGCAATTGAACTGTCAAATTTAGCTGTCAAAAATAATGACAGTTTCGTGCCGTCAGCATTTTAGCTATTAAAACGAACAATACCTATTGGTGAACGTTTTATTCGTTGTAATAATGCAAATGACGAGTCGCCACATGACATTTTAATTGCAAATCAAAACCGAAACTCTCCACCTACGTGGTCGTCTGACATAAAATACGGAATGACGTCAAAAAGGCTTATAAATAAAGCCTATTGCGCGTTTACACTTTGTTTACCATTGCAAATTAGCCAGACAAATATTCCTTGTTTAGGTTCAATTTCATGCAAACAAAAGCTCTGCCCACAATAACATAACCATTGTGAAATTATTTGTCATGGACTCCTACTGAGTCTTTGGGCCCCAGAGATTACAAATTTGTAATTTGTGACTGGGTATAAACACATTTTTTTTTTTTTTATTTTGCTTCTGTGGAAATTAGAGCTGACTTTATTTTAAGCCCAGACTGCACCAATTAAAGAATTAGAAATATTGAAAAAAAAAAAAAATCAACAAATATTTTACAAGTAGTTTGGCAGTAGGAAAAAGAGATTCCAATCGCGTACTCATTTCAAAGTGCTTTCAAGTTATATGAAGGACCTAAAATCCCCTTACTAATATGTCAGGAAAAGAATAGTAGCTAGTAGCAGAATCGTAGCAGAATCGTCTATGGTGATGTTTTGACTTATACGTTAGACACATGCTTCTTTGTTTGTTGATAATACACATTTGGTGTTGTCGCCATCAGCCTCTACTACGGCACGCTGGGAACCCCCGATGTCAACATTGTCTGCGTATCTCATCAGCTGGACGGACTTATTGAATAAAGTGACTTCCCTGTAGATAACAGCCCTGGACACTGTTCCAACACCCTCGGAGTATTTGTTGCCGGCACACTGCTCAACTGGATTAGTTTGTTTGAGATCCTTGGTAGGGACTGCAATCCCGAGATCCCGCAATTTATTTTCAATACTTTTGCCATTTTAGATCTTCTTTCGATATTTCCAGATTTTGACTTTGAAAAACAAAGTTATCGAAAAAAGTCGAATGATAAAAAATCATAAAAAAAAAGTTCAGGATTATGAGATACTAGAATTGCATTCCCTAGCTATCGCATTGTAGAGTTCTATACAACGAATATAGATCAGTTGTGTGTTTGAAATTTATCGATAGATGTTGAGTTGAAATTCGTTGGTCTTTTCCAGGGTTTATTTTAGTGTAAAAAAGAAGAATGGGTATTTGTGTTGCTCTCAAACTACAACCAACTTCAAGAAGGTGGTCCACGGAAGAAAACTTATTGTAGGACCAAAGCCGTAAGTGATAAAGGATTTTGGAATAATCAATTAAGTATCATCGCAGATTACCAATGCGGTGAGTTTTTTTTTAAGATGACTTCGTTTTGCTAGGAAACGGTTAAAATAAGGAAAAAAAAAAACACTTATTAACAAAGTGCAGAGTACAGAGCGATGTTTGGTGGCCTTACATGTTTGTTTTATGGATACCTCATAAACGGTTAGTTTTCTAAAAAAAAATTATTCAATCCGCAATGGCAGTTTCAAAAGTATGAGGTAAACATATGTGTATCTATTTGAAATAAAGGGCACGACTGGGTAGCACATACTTGATAGATTCCATGAAATTTTAATTTTCGGAAAGTGCGTTAAAATGTTTTTTAAAAAAATAACTTTTGGACGTACCAAAATTTGAATGCCATATCCTCATTTATCTCAAAAACGACTTAGATATCACTTTTAAATAAAATTGTCTAAGCGCTACCATTATTAGGCTATAGTCAAAAGTACAGACGGAACGACGGACAGAATTGCGAGGCCCACCTTTTTGAGTTTCTGTTTTATAGGATTCTTTAATCAGAGATTTTTTTGAAAATTATTCTTACCCTATGTAATATTGTAAATATTTTGGAGCTAACAGCCCAATACAGGGTTGGGCCTAACTTCTCGCATCCACGCGCTGCGCGCTTGGTTGGAATCTACAGTGTTATCCCGTTTCCGAACGGCAATTTTTTCGATTGAGAGAATTTCGCTATCGGAAATTGAGAATTTTTTTTTTTTTTTTTGTGTTTTCTTGGATTTGAACCTTACACCACCCGCTCAGTGATAGTGCACTTAACCACGGTGCCCTTATAAGAGCAAGTAAAAACTGAACCGTCCATCCTCTAATTTGCTGTACTAAAATTTACTCCTTAGCCAATCTAAGCAGCAGTTAGGATTTTGTTCTTTCTTCTAGTTGGAGCTCACAAAGGAAAGCGTCAATGTATGATTTTAAACCACGTGATGCACCGCGGCTGATGCCTAGTACCTCAAATTGAAGTTTGGATCGTCTTTGGTAACCGGTTGCTTTATACCGCTTGCTTTTCACCCACGCAGCAACGAAATTTTTATTTGATTGAAATCATCGAAAACGCCTCCATTGTGCAGACATTTTCGACTCATTACTTACAACTTTTGAAGATTGTGTCATTGGCATTCCCTAATGGTAATAGGCATTTACTGATATCAGTTTATCTAGACCTTTGTCCTTGGAGAATTATTTAAATCTTATCTCTCTATCCAGGTTAAGGGAGCTGTGCGTAGAGGAACTGTCGTACTGCTTACAAATCCATAAGATCACGAAAGGCCCGACAAATAATAAATCGCCTTAACAAGACCTAAAATCGAGGATAAGAAGACGAGGATAAAGGGCGATTGCGTGCAGTAAGAGAGATCGCAATCTTGGGGCCAGGCATTTTATTCTGTTCTTTAAAGCAATTTTGCTTTGGACAAACCGGATTCTGAAAAGTTTTTGTCTTTCGAGTGAGGACATACAAAACAGTTTTGCCCCGGTGGAGGTACATATGTGCTGTGAAAAAAAAAAAAATGCTCATAACTTTTCTGTTGCTGAAAGCAGTTCTTGTAACTAAGTATAGCGCGGTGCTTTTATTGCCTTTGGTAATAAAAATGCTTACTCATTGTATGTATCTATCTCAGTTGTATGGAATTTGAAAAATTTTTCGGAAGACTCGGAGTACTGAACGGAAGAAAGGTTCTGGAATGCGAATGAAGGCAACGCCAATAGAAGATCAATTTTTTTTGTTCTTCAAAGTTCGAAGATTCGGATTGCGGGGGTTTAAGCCAGTTCAGAAGCCAGATTTCCCACCACGAGTCAAGCAAAGACGTTTGCCATGAGCTCAGAAGCATATTTCTCGGACACAGAAAATGTGAGGCAACGTCATATTTTCCGACGAATCCAAATTTAAACTGTATGTTGGGAGATGGAAGAATCGTCATTCGAAGAAGGCTCAACGACGAGTGACTTAGAAGGCTGTAATAAAATCCAAAGGAAGTCCCACAAAGTATTAATTTGTAAGGATAATGCTGTGTAAAAAAAAAAAATTTGTGATTTATACAACAGCGTTTTTACCTCTATCCCGTTTACTTTTTACCTGGAATTACAGGTAAGAAAAAAAATCACTTGCAAGTTCATAGAAATGCTTCTAATGATTCAATAAACTGATTCATATTAAATTTTTGGATGGTTTTAGGTGCTGGCAAACCCATTTCTAAGAAAATATGTTTGAGTAAATTTTGTATGTGAACAGTAAGCACTATCGCTTCATTGTATTTCAGTCATTTCTAATGATGCATAAAAAAAGGAGGTGATTTCTATCGAAGAAACTTCCATCAACACCACCGAATATATGATAAGACCCTTCTTGGAACGACCCCGCAGGTCCGGGATTTTACGAACGACGAAAGATATGACTACAATAAGCGATACCCAAATACTACATTTGCATTCATAAATAAATAGTTTTTGTTTTCTTGGTGGTACGGCGTGTTTCAGAGTATTTTGAGATCGTTGTGCTCTAATTTATCCAGTATATTTCTTCGTCCCTGGCCTTCCCTGCGATCTAAAATTGTACCAATGACCTAGCCTTCATATACCTATATGTACATGTAACACTTCGTAATTTGTTTCTCAACTGGCTTAAGCTCCTAACACCCGAATATTAGCATATCCATTCTGTTCTTAACGTTGTGTTGGAGAATGGGCACTGAGACATTCTCATGTAATCTGATTGTCATCACTTTCCTTCCCAACAACGGGAACTTTCTACTGCCATATACCTTCTCAATTTTAGAGTTAAGATTGGCATCTGCAATATTGTCATTGGCCTTTACAGCAGGTCGCTAAAATCGAGTAATTCACTTTGTCTTCTTATCACTCTTTCAAGAAAGTTCCCTCTCATTGGTGCCCATTCTTTTCAGATCGATCTTATTCCGAGGGTAAGCCTGAAAATTCGCCATTACTTCCGACATGCTATTGCCGTGTATTTGTATTTTGTCCATATTTATTAATTCTCTATTCCCCAATAATATAAAATTAAATGATAAATCGTTATTCACTTCGGAGTTGGGATTGCACATCCCTGCCAAATGGCATCTGTCAAATCCATCTGTCAACCATAGTGACAGGTAGTTAGTTTTTGTCTTGTCATTTTACAATATGGATCGTTCAAGCACTGCTGCATCTTACTATAAAAATAACAGTTCTGTAATATTTGTGTATCGTGAATTTTCGAAGAAAATCTTCTTGAGCGATGAGGGCCATTTCTCACTCGGCGTAAGTTCGACGTGAGCATACAAAATTGCAGAATTTGGGATCCACTACGGATGACAGTTTGGTTCTCGATGTCAACCGGCGCGCGGCGTGATACGGCCCGTATTTTTTCTTTTAAAATGACAAAGGTCTAATGAAAACAAATTTTTGTTTGGCCTGAAATTAAAGACATTGATGTGAGCGACATGTGGTTCTAACAAGATGGGGCTACGTATCATACAACGCAGGCAAATTTGGCTCTATTGCACGAAAAACTCCCCGGCCGTTTAATTTTGGAGATTTGGTCACCAAGATGGTGTGATCTGACACCGTTGGATCGTGTCTATGCAGACAATTCTCAAACTTTAGAGCACTTAAAAACCAACATCTGAGTAGTTATGGCCGCAATACAGCCAGAAATGTGCGGAAAAGTCGCCGAAAATGACCTAACAAGAATCGAAGTCTGCTAAAACTCCCTTGACGGCCATTTAACCGATGTTGATTCCATACATAATGGCATAATCCAAAATTGAAAACAGTAACAAAAAAAATGTCTTTTTTTTTTTTCCCCCGAGGGTTGGTGAAAAATCTTCCATAGACATAGCATAGGATAGCAAGCGCGTGCTCATAATAGTGTCAGATTCTTACTGACTAAAAAAACACCACCCTGCGATTTAATTTGTTATATATTGCAACTAAGAAGGACCTTATCAAGGAATTTTTCTATCATGAAAAAAAAACTCGTTCGGCAGGATACTTTCCACTGAAAGATCCTGCATGTTCCGCAATCTAGGCGCGGTTGATTCCTATCTCGCCAAGTCGAAAGATTTCGTCCTTTGTAGTCGGCGCAATAAATTGCTTTCATCCAGAATTTGTAGGATTGTATTGTTGACATGTCCGATTAGTCGGTTTCTATGCTTTCTCGCTAAGTTTCTAGTTTTAGCTTCAATTGTCGGAATTCCGAGATCCGTGTGGATATCATCGTTTCTAGTATACCACGGTGCGTGGACAATTTCTCTTAGCACTTTATTTTGAAAAGTTTGTAAAATATTTGCGTTTGTTTTCTTGGTACAGTCCCAAAGTTGTATACCGTAAGTCCACACCGGCTTTAGCACTTGCTTGTATAAAAGCAGTTTGTTCTCAGTACTGAGCTGGGAGTGTTTTCCGAGCAACCAGTTCATTTCTCTATATTTGATTTCGAGTTCTTTACGTTTCATTTTCACGTGCAAATTCCATTTCAGTTTTGCGTCGAGTGTGATTCCAAGGTATTTGGCCTCGTTTACAAAAGGTATTCGGGCCAAGTTTAGGGAAATTGGCAAGACAATAGTTTTCTTATAAGTTAAATTCACGTGAACAGATTTAGATTCGTTGAGGGCGATTCGCCAGTCCCTCGTCCATTCATTTACTTTATTCAGTGTGTTTTGCAGTTTTGCAGTCGATTCTTAGATTGTTTTACCTACGGCTAGAATAGCGGTGTCATCAGCAAACGCAGCCAGGATAGTGCCATCTTCTTTCGGTATATCTCGAGTATATAACAAATAGAGAAGTGGCCCAAGAACGCTTTATTGCGGTACACCGAAATTTCTTTGAGCTCCGAGCATTCATTTCCATGTCTCACACGGAAGAGTCTATTCCCGAGATATGATTCTAGAATGTCGTATAGGCATACAGGGAGAACTTGTCGTAATTTGTAATTCAAGCTATCATGCCACACCTTATCAAAGGCTTGCGAGACGTCAAGAAATACGCTTGAGCATACCTTTTTCTCTTCAAGTGCTTTCTCGATTACGTTAGTAATTCTATGCACCTGGTCAATCGTTGAATGCTTACTTCTGAACCCAAACTGGTGGTCAGGGATAAGATTATTTCCTTCTATAACCGGTTGGAGACGCCTTAGGAATATCCTCTCTAAAATTTTGGATATAACTGGAAGTAGCGAAATTGGTCTATAAGGTTTTACCTCATTTGGCGGCTATCCTGGTTTTAAAACCATTATAACTTCCGCAACTTTCCATTGGTTAGGCACGTATTTTAATCTGAGCGCTGCATTTACAACATAAAGAAGCTTAATCAATGCTTTTCTAGGTAAAGCTTTGAGAATTTCTCCGGTGATCAAGTCATAACCAGGAGTTCCCTTAGAGTTGCACTTGTAAGTGCTAAATCGTCAGATGGTAAATCCGGCCTATTGATATTGTCGTAAGACACTTGACCATCGTACGGTTTAAAGATGTCTTCCAGGTGGGCCACAAAAACGTCCAATTTTTCGTTATCTTCCCTTGCCCATTCATTGTGATTTAATTTAATTGGCGGCGCGGGGATCTTGGGTCTTTTGGTGCCTTTTACAGCTTTCCAAAGTGAATAATTGGAATCTTTTTTCGCTGTTAAACTTTCAAGATAAGAGCCTATCGCACGATTCTTAAAATCCTTTATAGTCATCTTCAACGAATTGCACAGGTGATTCAAGTGTGCTTTATGTTGCGGAGCACGACTCTGTTTGCAATTTCTTACGCGCTTTTCTTTTTTCCTTGACCAATTCTTTTATTTCCGTAGGATATCGTAGACCGTATTTATCCGGAGTTTTCCTTGGATTGGGAGTACGAGTATTATTCCAAGAGGCGAGCTGTACGAGTTCAACGAAGCGATCAACGTCAACCTCAAGTTCATAGGGTGTCGTAAGTGGAACGCTCAGTTCAACATTATCTTCAATTTCGTTCCTAAAGCCTTCCCAGTTAGTTGTTCTACAGGTTAATCTCGCTGGCTCTAGGGTATAGACTAGTTTTTCGCTCAATGTCAAAACAACTGGGGAATGGTCAGACGACAGATCAAAGCTCTCTTCAACTTTAATGTGGTTGGTAGGAATTCTTTTCACGACGAAAAAGTCGATCAGGTCAGGTATCAGTTGGCCAGTAGGTCGATTTACCCGTCGAATGGAAATCACAACTGTACTCCATACCTGCCTCATAGAGCATTCTGCCTTTTTGCGAGCTGTGTCTTGAGCCCCAGAATGTAAAATCACTTTTTTC